>JAIEZT010000052.1:0-222500 GCA_019594935.1 Periophthalmus modestus | reverse complement strand
TCCGCAAACAGCAGAGATGAGATCCTGTGGTTCCCGAACCAGACCCCCTCCAGCCGCTGAACCAGACCCCCTCCAGCCCCTGAACCAGACCCCCTCCAGCCCCTGAACCAGACCCCCTCCAGCCCCTGAACCAGAGCCCCTCCAGCCCCTGAACCAGACCCCCTCTGGCCCTGCAGAGAACACAGCTCCTGCTCCGGTCAGACAGGGACCGACCAGCCCTTAGCAAAGGGCCCCATACTCCCAGAACACCCCCCAAAGGACACCACGAGGGACACGGTCGAATGCCTTCTCCAGATCCACAAAACACATGTGGAGTTTGGGCAAACTCTCATGAATCCTCGAGGACCCGATGGAGAGTATAGAGCTGGTCCAGTGTTCCACGACCAGGACGAAAACCACACTGCTCCTCCTGGATCCGAGGTTCGACTATCGGCCGGACTCTCCTCTCCAGTCCCTGGAATAGACCTTACTGTGAAGGTTGAGGAGTGTGATTCCCCTGTAGTTGGAACACACCCTCCGGTCCCCCTTTTTATACAGAGGGACCACCACCCCGGTCTGACAGTCCAGAGGTACTGTCCCCAACCGCCACGAGATGTTGTAGAGACGTGTCAGCCAAGACTCACAACATCCAGAGACTTAAGGTACTCGGAACAGATCTCATCCAGCCCCGGAGCCTTGCCACTGAGGAGGTTGCCACATGGTGGACGTCTTCACTCCTACAAGAATTTGTCCAGCTGACTGTTTCAGCTGTACTGTCTCAGCTTCACTGTTTCAGCTTAACTGTTTCAGCTTCATTGTTTCAGCTGCACTGTTTCAGCTGTACTGTTTCAGCTTCACTGTCTCAGCTTCACTGTTTCAGATGTACTGTTTCAGCTTCACTCTTTCAGCTTCACTGTTTCAGATGTACTGTTTCAGCTTCACTGTTTCAGATGTACTGTTTCAGATGTACTGTTTCAGCTTCACTCTTTCAGCTTCACTGTTTCAGCTGTACTGTTTCAGATGTACTGTTTCAGCTGTACTGTTTCAGCTTCACTGTTTCAGCTTCACTGTTTCAGATGTACTGTTTCAGCTTCACTGTTTCAGCTTCACTGTTTCAGCTTCACTGTCTCAGCTTCACTGTTTCAGATGTACTGTTTCAGCTTCACTGTTTCAGCTTCACTGTTTCAGCTGTACTGTTTCAGCTTCACTGTTTCAGCTGTACTGTTTCAGCTTCACTGTTTCAGATGTACTGTTTCAGATGTACTGTTTCAGCTTCACTCTTTCAGCTTCACTGTTTCAGCTGTACTGTTTCAGCTGTACTGTTTCAGCTTCTTTCACTGTTCAGCTTCACTGTTTCAGCTTCACTGTTTCAGCTGTTTCAGCTGTTTCAGCTTCACTGTTTCTCACTGTTTCAGCTCACTGTTTCAGATGTACTGTTTCAGCTGTACTGTTTCAGCTTCACACTGTTTCAGCTTCACTGTTTCAGATGTACACTGTTTCAGCTTCACTGTTTCAGCTTCACTGTTTCAGCTTCACTGTCTCAGCTTCACTGTTTCAGATGTACTGTTTCAGCTTCACTGTTTCAGCTTCACTGTTTCAGCTTCACTGTCTCAGCTTCACTGTCTCAGCTTCACTGTTTCAGCTTCACTGTCTCAGCTTCACTGTTTCAGCTTCACTCTTTCAGCTTCACTCTTTCAGCTTCACTGTTTCAGCTGTACTGTTTCAGCTTCACTGTCTCAGCTTCACTGTTTCAGCTTCACTGTTTCAGCTTCACTGTTTCAGCTTCACTGTTTCAGCTTCACTGTTTCAGCTGTACTGTTTCAGCTTCACTGTTTCAGCTTCACTGTTTCAGCTGCACTGTTTTTCAGCTTCACTGTTTCAGCTTCAGCTTCACTGTTTCAGATGTACTGTTTCAGCTTCAGCTTCACTGTTTCAGCTTCACTGTTTCAGCTTCACTGTTTCAGATGTACTGTTCAGCTTCACTGTTTCAGCTTCACTGTTTCAGATGTACTGTTTCAGCTTCACTGTTTCAGCTTCACTGTTTCAGCTTCACTGTTTCAGCTTCACTGTTTCAGATGTACTGTTTCAGCACTTTTCAGCTGTTTCAGCTTCACTGTTTCAGCTTCACTGTTTCAGCTTCACTGTTTCAGCTGTACTGTTTCAGCTTCACTGTCTCAGCTTCACTGTTTCCAGCTTACTGTTTCAGCTGTACTGTTTCAGCTTCACTGTTTCAGCTTCACTGTTTCAGATGTACTGTTTCAGCTTCACTGTTTCAGCTTCACTGTTTCAGCTGTACTGTTTCAGCTGTACTGTTTCAGCTTCACTGTTTCAGCTTCACTGTTTCAGCTTCACTGTTTCAGCTTCACTGTTTCAGCTGTACTGTTTCAGCTTCACTGTCTCAGCTTCACTGTTTCAGATGTACTGTTTCAGCTGTACTGTTTCAGCTTCACTGTTTCAGCTTCACTGTTTCAGATGTACTGTTTCAGCTTCACTGTTTCAGCTTCACTGTTTCAGCTTCACTGTCTCAGCTTCACTGTTTCAGATGTACTGTTTCAGCTTCACTGTCTCAGCTTCACTGTTTCAGCTTCACTGTCTCAGCTTCACTGTCTCAGCTTCACTGTTTCAGCTTCACTGTCTCAGCTTCACTGTTTCAGCTTCACTCTTTCAGCTTCACTGTTTCAGCTTCACTGTTTCAGCTGTACTGTTTCAGCTTCACTGTCTCAGCTTCACTGTTTCAGCTTCACTCTTTCAGCTTCACTCTTTCAGCTTCACTGTTTCAGCTTCACTGTTTCAGCTGTACTGTTTCAGCTTCACTGTCTCAGCTTCACTGTTTCAGCTTCACTGTCTCAGCTTCACTGTTTCAGATGTACTGTTTCAGCTGTACTGTTTCAGCTTCACTGTTTCAGCTTCACTGTTTCAGATGTACTGTTTCAGCTTCACTGTTTCAGCTTCACTGTTTCAGCTTCACTGTTTCAGATGTACTGTTTCAGCTTCACTGTTTCAGCTTCACTGTTTCAGCTTCACTGTCTCAGCTTCACTGTTTCAGATGTACTGTTTCAGCTTCACTGTTTCAGCTTCACTGTTTCAGATGTACTGTTTCAGCTTCACTGTTTCAGCTGTACTGTTTCAGCTTCACTGTTTCAGCTGCACTGTTTCAGCTTCACTGTTTCAGCTTCACTGTTTCAGGTCCAAACATTAAAGTCAAATTGTATTTCGAGACAAATGTGAGTTTTCTGTTTTTTTGCTTTGTAGTTGCAGATAAAATCCTAAACTGCTGTTTTGTTGCAGAGATTTATGAGCAAAAACTTTAGGTAAAGCACTAAATACTGATTTATACTTAGTACTTTATACTTATGGAGGTAAAAAGTACTTCAGATATACTATGTGTGTGTATTTGTTGACATGATGTAATATTGCAGTCTTTGTGGGCGTGTCCGTGTGATTGTTTTGAAACGCCTCCGGCCTCGAATGGAACTTAATCCACTTTTGTTTGGTGGAGGTGCTTCAGGTGCCAGAGGAGTGTCTGTTTCAGTGTCTGTTTCAGCGTCTGTCTGTTTCAGTGTCTGTTTCATCGTCTGTTTCATCGTCTGTTTCATCGTCTGTTTCATCGTCTGTTTCAGTGTCTGTTTCATCGTCTGTTTCAGCGTCTGTTTCAGCGTCTGTTTCAGTGTCTGTTTCAGCGTCTGTTTCATCGTCTGTTTCAGTCTGTTTCATGTTTTTCATCGTCTGTTTCAGTCTGTTTCTGTTTCATCGTCTGTTTCAGTGTCTGTTTCAGTGTCTGTTTCAGCGTCTGTTTCAGCGTCTGTTTCAGTGTCTGTTTCAGCGTCTGTTTCAGCGTCTGTTTCAGCTGTTGTTTCATCGTCTGTTTCAGCGTCTGTTTCATCAGCGTCTGTTTCATCGTCGTCTGTTTCATCGTCTGTTTCAGCTGTCAGCGTCTGTTTCAGCATCTGTTTCATCGTCTGTTTCAGTGTCTGTTTCAGCGTCTGTTTCATCGTCTGTTTCATCGTCTGTTTCAGCGTCTGTTTCAGCGTCTGTTTCAGCGTCTGTTTCAGCGTCTGTTTCAGTGTCTGTTTCAGTGTCTGTTTCAGCGTCTGTTTCAGCGTCTGTTTCAGTGTCTGTTTCAGCGTCTGTTTCATCGTCTGTTTCAGCGTCTGTTTCAGTCTGTTCAGTCTGTTTCAGCGTCTGTTTCATCGTCTGTTTCATCGTCTGTTTCAGTGTCTGTTTCAGCGTCTGTTTCAGCGTCTGTTTCAGTGTCTGTTTCAGTGTCTGTTTCAGTGTCTGTTTCAGTGTCTGTCAGTGTCTGTTTCATCGTCTGTTTCATCTGTTTCAGCGTCTGTTTCAGCGTCTGTTTCAGCGTCTGTTTCAGCGTCTGTTTCAGCGTCTGTTCAGTGTCTGTTTCAGCGTCTGTTTCATTTCATCGTCTGTTTCATCTGTTTCTGTTTTTCGTGTCTGTTTCAGCGTCTGTTTCAGCGTCTGTTTCATCGTCTGTTTCATCGTCTGTTTCATTGTCTGTTTCAGTGTCTGTTTCAGCGTCTGTTTCAGCGTCTTCAGTGTCTGTGTTTCATCGTCTGTTTCATCGTCTGTTTCAGCGTCTGTTTCATCGTCTGTTTCATCGTCTGTTTCATCGTCTGTTTCAGTGTCTGTTTCATCGTCTGTTTCAGTGTCTGTTTCAGCGTCTGTTTCAGTGTCTGTTTCATCATCTGTTTCAGTGTCTGTTTCATTGTCTGTTTCAGTGTCTGTTTCATCGTCTGTTTCAGTGTCTGTTTCATCGTCTGTTTCATTGTCTGTTTCAGTGTCTGTTTCAGTGTCTGTTTCAGTGTCTGTTTCAGTGTCTGTTTCAGTGTCTGTTTCATCGTCTGTTTCAGTGTCTGTTTCATCGTCTGTTTCAGTGTCTGTTTCAGTGTCTGTTTCATCGTCTGTTTCATCGTCTGTTTCAGTGTCTGTTTCATCGTCTGTTTTCATCAGTCTGTTTCAGTGTCTTTTCAGCGTCTGTTTCAGCGTCTGTTTCAGTGTCTGTTTCAGTGTCTGTTTCATTGTCAGCGTTTTTTCAGTGTCTGTTTCAGTGTCTGTTTCAGTGTCTGTTTCATCATCAGTGTCTGTTTCATCGTCTGTTTCAGTGTCTGTTTCAGTGTCTGTTTCAGTGTCTGTTTCAGCGTCTGTTTCAGCGTCTGTTTCAGCGTCTGTTTCAGTGTCTGTTTCAGTGTCTGTTTCATCGTCTGTTTCAGTGTCTGTTTCAGTGTCTGTTTCAGTGTCTGTTTCAGTGTTTGTTTCATGTTTCAGTGTCTGTTTCAGTGTCTGTTTTTCAGTGTCTGTTTCAGTGTCTGTTTCAGCGTCTGTTTCAGTGTCTGTTTCAGTGTCTGTTTCAGCGTCTGTTTCAGTGTCTGTTTCAGTGTCTGTTTCAGTGTCTGTTTCAGCGTCTGTTTCAGTGTCTGTTTCAGTGTCTGTTTCAGTGTCTGTTTCAGTGTCTGTTTCAGTGTCTGTTTCAGTGTCTGTTTCATTGTCTGTTTCAGTGTCTGTTTCAGTGTCTGTTTTTCAGTGTCTGTTTCAGTGTCTGTTTCAGTGTCTGTTTCAGTGTCTGTTTTCAGTGTCTGTTTCAGTGTCTGTTTCAGTGTCTGTTTCAGTGTCTGTTTCAGTGTCTGTTTCAGTTTCAGTCTGTTTCATCATCTGTTTCAGTCGTCTGTTTCAGTGTCTGTTTCAGTGTCTGTTTCAGTGTCTGTTTCAGTGTCTGTTTCAGCGTCTGTTTCAGTGTCTGTTTCATCGTCTGTTTCAGTGTCTGTTTCAGTGTCTGTTTCAGTGTCTGTTTCATCATCCGTTTCATTGTCTGTTTCAGTGTCTGTTTCAGTGTCTGTTTCAGTGTCTGTTTCAGTGTCTGTTTCATGCAGCGACACAAACTCATTGACTTACTCTGTTGTGATAGTAGGTTGAGTGGGCGGGGCTTGTTCATTCAGTTCTTGTAAATGGTTTATAGTTTTGGGGGTGTGTCATGTTTGGTCCATTGTTGTTCAGTCTTCTGTGTGTTTTATGATCTTTACACAAACACTTCCTGAAGTCGGTCGTCATACCCTCGGTCACTGACCTCGGACCGTCCCGAGGGGGAGGGGCACAGCGACGGGACGGCGTCTGCTTACATCACTCTTTATTACGTCGACATGAATAAAACTGTGGGTTCAACCGTCTCATGGACCATCTCTGAAGTGATTAAATCTACACCATGTAACTTTTCAGGTGAAGCGTCTCCACTCTCCTGTCTCCATGGAGATGATGATCCTTTGTCAGAAATGTCCCACAGCGTGACATTTAAGGTGACATCATCAGGCCATATACATATAAATGCTCTATGGTGGAACACATCTCCATGGAGACTTTCAGAAAAGTTACATAATGCACCTTAAACTTTGGGATCCAGAAAGATCTGAGCCTTGTGACCGTCACTGAAATAAACTAAAGTGTTTGTCTGACAAACCTCTGTTTTTGTTGTTTTGTAAAACTGTATTCACCTCTGCATGTCTGAAGTGCACAGTAGTGTAATCCTCCAGAGAGGTACTCCTGTGTGCCCCAGACCTGGAGGTCCTCACAGGTTTGACCCAGCGGACAGTAGAGTGATGTGTGGGTCAGATGCACAGGGGTAACTCTCAGTATTTGTCCTCATTCTTCTGCAGAGCTGACTCGTTCCCAGGCTCCAGTTTCTGTCCCTCCTCTGGTTCATTCTTGTGGTGGTGCAGTTTTACTACGGTATGTGAAGGCACCACTCCTGGTTTCAGCGCGGCTCACGGTTCAGTGGAAAATCCCTTTAAGACCTGGGCTGAGACAGGTCTGGACTGGTGCAGACGTTTGACAGTTTTTCAGTTTGGAGCAGGGCCAGAGCACACCTGACAAAGATAAACTTTATAGAAGAGAAGAACTTACTGAACGAGGAAGAACTTACTGAACGAGGAAGACGAGGAAGACGAGCCCTGTAACCGTAACCTTTGCACAATCAAACAATAGATATTTGTCACAGAATTAATTAACTAGTCTTTCAAAAACAAGTGTTCAGACCCTGGCCAAGGCACTGGTTTCACCTCTTCCTCCCCAGGTTTTCCTCCTGCTCCTCAGCGAATCAGGGAGAGCCGCCCTGTGGAGGAAACTCACTGTGACGTCGACCATCTCGTCCTTTTGGTCTGTACCAGACGAGCTGTGTACAGCCACAGACCGAAGAACAGAAGCACAGACCGTCCAATCAGAGACATTTAGTTCTCATTCCCTGATAGATAACACCCAGCCTGAAACTGATCTGAAACTTGTGCAACAAGTCATTTTGAATTAATGATTTTATTTCTTCTTTTAATCTTGACTTTATGTTTTTAACTGAAACATGACTTGACAAAAACACAGGTAATGCAATTCTAGAGGAATCAACTCCACCCAACTTCAAATCTGAATCTGAAACACGAGTGAACAAAAAGGGTGGAGGTGTGTTTTTTAGAGATAATTTAATTACTCACAGATTGTCATTTGTGGAGTTTTCATCTTTTGAGTCTGTTTCCTTTAAAATGGAGATAAAACACTCCCTCCAGACTCGATTCAGTCATATACAAACCTCCTCAGCTCTGTCAAAGTTTTATTGATGATTTTACTGAGATACTTTCAGTCGTCTGCACAGACTTTGATGGTTTAGTCGTTACAGGTGATTTTAATGAAGATGTGGATCATGTGTTTGACACAAACACTGAAGAGTCAGTTCTTAAAACCTTTGGTCTGACTCATGTCAGGAGCCACAACAGAGACACACTCTGGCAATCACTTACCGACCAATCTCAAATCTAACATTTTTAGGTAAAGTCTTTATTCCAAATGAACATCTCTGATATTTCCCAGTCGGTTTTAGACCCACCACAGACTGAGATGCTCTGATCAAGGCGACACATCCTCCTGACACTGATGAAGTCTCAGTGTTGATCCTGTTAGATCTGAGTCTTTGACTCTGTGGATCATGATCCTCTTACAGAGACTAGAGGACTGGGAGGGCATCTGAGCTACTGCACTAAACTGGGTCAAGTCCATCTAGAAAACAGGGAAAACTTTGTGGAAATTGTAAAATGTGTCTCAGATAAAATGTCCCTGAGCTGTGGGGTGCCCCAGGGGTCAATCCTGGGACCCCTGTTGTTCAGTCTCTACATGCTGCCCCCTACAGGCCAGTTAATACACAGCAATAATGTGTCACACCTCTGCAGAGACTCAGATCTATGTGTCACTGCAGCAGGTGAATCTGGACCAGTGGATTCACTCTGACACTGATCAGATCAGTGTGTGGATGAAAACTACTTTCTCCAGATAAACTCAGACAAGATGAAAGTCACAGACCCACAGAAACATAGAGAAAGTGTCAGAGTCACCTCCAGTCTCTCTCTCTAAAACCTTCAAATCAGTCTGAAATCTAACCTTCCTCCTGTGTTAGGGTCGCCACCGACCCGTTTTAGGTTTTAAATGTATAAAAGAACCACATAGGGTTAGTTTATTGCATCAAGGCTTTTTGACTTTGTCAGGAATCTGTATTTCAACAAAATAATGAACTTTTTATTTTTTTCTATTAATTATAAAATGCTCTGGTTAAAAATATGACCTTTATGGTGTTAGGGTCAGTTTCGACCCGGTTATAAAAAAAAATATTATATAGCAATTATTACTACCAAAACTGAAGTCATAAATGCACTGTAAGCCAAAATAGTGACAGCCAACTTCTCTCCCAATCATTTGAGCTTCAGGGAAGTCTCATTTTGTCATTTTCTTGTGTACCTGCACAAAAATAAACCAAAGACAGGCAAATGCAGACAAGTCCAGGTAGTCAGTATATATTGTTGGTGACTTGCAGACTGCCCATCTCCAAATTGTATGATGCAAAAATGAGAAGAAGATTTACAGTAAGTTCTGAATCATGTTTTTAATGAAAATGAGGGAGATGACACAGCAGCACAGTGATGTGGATGAGCAGGAAGGAGGAAGACAGTGTGGAGTATCATCCAGAAGACACAAACACATCTGATGAGTCAGATGAGGAAAGTCACAGGTGGTGAAGCCCCTCCAGTTGAAAGATTTAAGTCCAAAGATTCTAAGATCTGTTGGAGCTCAGAATCTCATGATGTATGTGGCAGGGCAGCTGCTGAAAATGTCATCAAAAAGACTCCTGGAATCACAACATTTGCTGTGACAAGAGTCAGTGACATCAAGACATATTTTGGGCTGTTCATGCCATTGTCACTAAAAAAAAGTCATAATTGGCATGACAAACCTTGAGGGGAAAAAAGTCCAAGGCGACAGGTGGAACGACATTGATGAAGAAGACAACCTCGACAAGCTGACTGCCACCTACACTTGCCAGCGAATGACCAGAAGATGGCCAATGGCTGTGTTTCTACAACATGGTTGATGTTTCTGCATATAATGCATTTGTGTTGTGGACCCACATCGACCAAGGTTGGACCTCAACCAAAAAATACAAGCGGAGAATTTTTCTTGAGGAGCACATTGTCAAGGTGCACATTGAGCGAAGATAGCGGGTGCCCCGAGATCCAGAGGCTGCAGCCTTGGTCAGACAGCTGCAGAGCTCCTCTGACACTCTGTCCACGCCACAAAGACCTTGCACACGAGCATCCTCCTCAGCCAGCCCTGCCTCAATACCAGCCACAACCCACAACCCCACTTCACCTGACTCTGAAAGGAAGAAGTGTCAGCTCTGCCCAAGCAGTAAGGACAGAAAGACAAGTACATCGTGCTTCACCTGCAAGAAATATCTCTGCAAGGATCACACTAAAAGTGTCACATTTTGCCACACATGCATCTAAACACACACAAATACACAAGTTCTTGCATAAACAAACTAGAAACAGATTTCAATTCATTCATTCATTCAATTCAAGTTTTGTTGATTATTTGACCTTGCAAATCTATATTTTGTTCTATGACATGTTCTGATTTTGATTTTGTGTTTATATTAAAGTTCTATTGTTAAAAAAATAATAATAATAATACTTTTTCCCTCCTTCTCAATATAAATATATATGGGTCAAAATCGACCCGTAACACCATAGATGTTACTACAGTTAAGAACATCAAAATGAAAAAATAAATAAAACAAATTTATTTTAGAGATGTGTCTAATACCCCCCAGTAACAGCCAGGTAACACAAAACAACTTTTATTTAGTTATATTATTCTCTTGAGCTTCATTTTACCATTTTCTTTGTATTGAAATCGAGGGACATACGGACAGAAAAAGGAGCTGAGGCTCCCACCAAAGACATTAAAACTAACATTTTCATGGAAAAGGAAGCCTAACAAGGTAACCAAGAGATGAGAAACAAATTTGATTATAGATGATTGATTTTAGTGTATTTTACAGCTGATTTAGGACACGGGTCAAAACTGACCCGTTAACATAAGAGATGGTAATAGAAAGCTAACACAGGAGGAGGGGTAGAGGTAATAATGGACTCAGACTTGAACTTTAACAGTCACATCAAATCAAGAACATCTGCAGCTTTTTACATCTAAAAACACGTCAGAACCTTCAGATCAGTCTGAAATGTAGAGGTCCTGAAGACGTGAGACTTTGACGATGTTTAAATCCAGGCTCAGTTCTGTTTCGCTGCATGTGACCGAAAGTTCTTTTAATGTTTTTAAAGTTAATTTTATGGTGATTATTTATTCATTATTTATTTGATTTGTGTGATTTTATTGTATTTCTTGTTCTGACTTTGTGGACCAGTTGTGCTGTACAAATACATTTTCCTTACTTTGGTTCTAGAGAGGGTTTATATTTACGTGAGAACATTCACATAAGCTCATCAAAGTGATTCATTTGATTTCTGGAAAAGACATTCAGAGCTTCATTTCCTTCAAAAGAAATTTCATAAGCAGAACGTGGCAGAGACCCAAATAACACAACAGTCGTGAAACATCGATCCACTTAGACCACGCCCACCGGGGCTATTCTGCAGAATCGATGTTTGCTCCGCCCCCTCGTCTTTTACTCACCTCGAGTTGTATTTGGAATGATTCAGGTTTGAGTAATTTTTAGTCTCTTATTTTTAAGACATCATCTATCTCTTTGCACGTCCACTGAGACACGTCCACTGAGACACGTCCACTGTGACACGTCCACTGAGACACGTCCACTGTGACACGTCCACTGAGACACGTCCACTGTGACACGTCCACTGTCACACGTCCACTGAGACACGCCCACTGAGACACGTCCCACTGAGGACACGTCCACTGTGACACGTCACTGAGACACGTCCACTGTGACACACGTCCACTGAGACACGTCCACTGTGACACGTCCACTGTCACACGTCCACTGTGACACGTCCACTGTCACACGTCCACTGAGACACGTCCACTGAGACACGTCCACTGTGACACGTCCACTGAGACACGTCCACCGTGACACGTCCACTGAGACACGTCCACTGTGACACACGTCCACTGAGACACGTCCACTGAGTGACCGAGTCCACGTCCACTGACACGTCCACTGAGACACGTCCACTGAGACACGTCCACTGTGACACGTCCACTGTGACACGTCCACTGTGACACGTCCACTGTGACACGTCCACTGTGACACGTCCACACGTCCACTGACACGTCCACTGAGACACGTCCACTGTGACACGTCACTGTGACACGTCACTGTGACACGTCCACTGTGACACGTCCACTGTGACACGTCCACTGTGACACGTCCACTGTGACACGTCCACTGTGACACGTCCACTGTGACACGTCCACTGTGACACGTCCACTGTCACACGTCCACTGTGACACGCCCACTGTCACACGTCCACTGTGACACGTCCACTGTGACACGCCCACTGAGACACGTCCACCGTGACACGTCCACCGAGACACATCCACCGAGACACGTCCACCGTGACACGTCCACCGTGACACGTCCACCGTGACACGTCCACTGTCACACCACTGTGACACGTCCACTGTGACACGTCCACTGTGACACGTCCACTGAGACACGTCCACTGAGACACGTCCACTGTGACACACGTCCACTGTGACACGTCCACTGTGACACGTGTGACACGTCCACTGAGACACGTCCACTGTGACACACTGTGACACTGTGACACGACACACGTCCACTGTGACACGTCACACTGAGACACGTCCACCGACACGACACGTCCACCGAGACACATCCACCGAGACACGTCCACCGTGACACGTCCACCGAGACACGTCCACCGTGACACGTCCACCGTGACACGTCCACTGTGACACGTCCACTGTGACACGTCCACTGAGACACGTCCACTGTGACACGTCCCACTGTGACACGTCCACTGTGACACGTGTCCACTGTGACACGTCCACTGTCACACGTCCACTGTGACACGTCCACTGTGACACGCCCACTGAGACACGTCCACCGTGACACGTCCACCGAGACACATCCACCGAGACACGTCCACCGTGACACGTCCACCGTGACACGTCCACCGTGACACGTCCACTGTCACACGCCCCCTGTGACACGTCCACCGAGACACGTCCACCGTGACACGTCCACCGTGACACGTCCACTGTGACACGTCCACTGTGACACGTCCACTGTGACACGTCCACTGAGACACGTCCACTGTGACACGTCCACTGTGACACGTCCACTGTGACACGTCCACTGTGACACGTCCACTGTCACACGTCCACTGTGACACGCCCACTGTCCACACGTCCCACTGAGACACGTCCACCGTGACACGTCCACCGAGACACGTCCACCGAGACACATCCACTGAGACACGTCCACCGTGACACGTCCACCGAGACACGTCCACCGTGACACGTCCACCGTGACACGTCCACTGAGACACGTCCACTGAGACACGTCCACTGTGACACGTCCACTGTGACACGTCCACTGAGACACGTCCACTGAGACACATCCACTGTGGCACTTCCACTGTGGCACGTCCACTGAGACACATCCACTGAGACACGTCCACTGTCGCACGTCCACTGAGACACGTCCACCGTGACACGTCCACCGAGACACGTCCACCGTGACACGTCCACCGTGACACAACCACTGAGACACGTCCACCGTGACACGTCCACCGAGACACGTCCACCGTGACACGTCCACCGTGACACGTCCACTATGACATGTCCACTGAGACACGTCCACTGTCACACGTCCACTGAGACACGTCCACTGTGACACGTCCACTGAGACACGTCCACTGTGACACGTCCCCTGTGACACGTCCACTGAGACACGTCCCCTGTGACACGTCCACTGAGACACGTCCACTGAGACACGTCCCCTGTGACACGTCCACTGAGACACGTCCCCTGTGACACGTCCACTGAGACACGTCCACTGTGACACGTCCCCTGTGACACGTCCACTGTGACACGTCCACTGAGACACGTCCACTGTGACACGTCCCCTGTGACACGTCCACTGAGACACGTCCCCTGTGACACGTCCACTGAGACACGTCCACTGAGACACGTCCCCTGTGACACGTCCACTGAGACACGTCCACTGTGACACGTCCCCTGTGACACGTCCACTGAGACACGTCCACTGTGACTGAGACACGTCCACTGAGACACGTCCACTGTGACACGTCCACTGAGTGACACGTCCACTGAGACACGTCCACTGTGACACGTCCACTGTGACACGTCCACTGTGACACGTCCACGTGAGACACGTCCACCGTGACACGTCCACCGTGACACGTCCACACACGTGACACGTCCACCGTGACACGTCCACCGTGACACGTCCACCGAGACACGTCCACCGTGACACGTCCACCGAGACACGTCCACCATGACACGTCCACCGTGACACGTCCACTGAGACACACGTCCACTGTGACACGTCCACTGTGACACGTCCACTGAGACACGTCCACTGTGACACGTCCACTGACACGTCCACTGAGACACGTCCCCTGTGACACGTCCACTGAGACACGTCCACTGTGACACGTCCCACTGTGACACGTCCACTGAGACACGTCCACTGTGACACGTCCACTGAGACACGTCCACTGTGACACGTCCACTGTGACACGTCCACTGAGACACGTCCACTGAGACACGTCCACTGAGACACGTCCACTGAGACACGTCCACTGAGACACGTCCACTGTGACACGTCCACTGAGACACGTCCACTGTGACACGTCCACTGTGACACGTCCACTGTGACACACGTCCCACTGTGACACGTCCACTGTGACACGTCCACTGAGAGACACGTCCACGTCCACTGTGACACGTCCACTGTGACACGTCCACTGTGACACGTCCACTGAGACACGTCCACTGAGACACGTCCACTGTGACACGTCCCACTGTGACACGTCCACTGAGACACGTCCACTGTGACACGTCCACTGAGACACGTCCACTGTGACACGTCCACTGTGACACGTCCACTGTCCACGTCCACTGCACGTGACACACGTCCACTGAGACACGTCCACTGTGACACGTCTGTGACACGTCCACTGAGACACGTCCACTGTGACACGTCCACTGAGACACGTCCACCGTGACACGTCCACTGATGACACGTCCACTGAGACACGTCCACTGTGACACGTCCACTGAGACACGTCCACTGTGACACGTCCACTGAGACACGTCCACTGTGACACGTCCCCTGTGACACGTCCACTGAGACACGTCCACTGTGACACGTCCCCTGTGACACGTCCACTGAGACACGTCCCTGTGACACGTCCACTGAGACACGTCCACTGTGACACGTCCCCTGTGACACGTCCACTGAGACACGTCCACTGTGACACGTCCACTGAGACACGTCCACTGTGACACGTCCCCTGTGACACGTCCACTGAGACACGTCCACTGTGACACGTCCACTGAGACACGTCCACTGAGACACGTCCACTGTGACACGTCCACTGAGACACGTCCACTGTGTCCACTGTGACACGTCCACTGTGACACGTCCACTGTGACACGTCCACCGTGACACGTCCACTGTCACACGTCCACCGTGACACGTCCACCGAGACACGTCCACCGTCACGTCCACTGAGACACGTCCACTGAGACACGTCCACTGTGACACGTCCACTGTGGCCACGTGGCACTGACTGAGACACATCCACTGAGACACGTCCACTGAGACACGTCCACTGAGACACGTCCACTGTCGCACGTCCACTGAGACACGTCCACGTGACACGTCCACCGAGACACGTCCACCGTGACACGTCCCACGTGACACATCCACTGAGACACGTCCACCGTGACACGTCCACCGAGACACGTCCACCGTGACACGTCCACCGTGACACGTCCACTATGACATGTCCACTGAGACACGTCCACTGTCACACGTCCACCGTGACACGTCCACTGAGACACGTCCACTGTGACACGTCCACTGTGACACGTCCACCGTGACACGTCCACTATGACATGTCCACTGAGACACGTCCACTGTCACACGTCCACCGTGACACGTCCACTGAGACACGTCCACTGTGACACGTCCACTGTGACACGCCCACTGTGACACGTCCACTGTGACACGTCCACTGTGACACGTCCACTGAGACACGTCCACTGAGACACATCCACTGAGACACGTCCACTGTGGCACGTCCACTGAGACACATCCACTGAGACACGTCCACTGTCGCACGTCCACTGAGACACGTCCACCGTGACACGTCCACCGAGACACGTCCACCGTGACACGTCCACCGTGACACATCCACTGAGACACGTCCACCGTGACACGTCCACCGAGACACGTCCACCGTGACACGTCCACCGTGACACGTCCACTATGTCATGTCCACTGAGACACGTCCACTGAGACACGTCCACTGTGACACGTCCCCTGTGACACGTCCACTGAGACACGTCCCCTGTGACACGTCCACTGAGACACGTCCACTGTGACACGTCCCCTGTGACACGTCCACAGAGACACGTCCACTGTGACACGTCCACTGAGACACGTCCACTGAGACACGTCCACTGTGACACGTCCACTGAGACACGTCCACTGTGACACGTCCACTGTGACACGTCCACTGTGACACGTCCACCGAGACACGTCCACCGTGACACGTCCACCGAGACACGTCCACCGTGACACATCCACTGAGAAACGTCCACCGTGACACGTCCACCGAGACACGTCCACCATGACACGTCCCCTGTGACACGTCCACTATGACATGTCCACTGAGACACGTCCACTGTCACACGTCCACTGAGACACGTCCACTGTGACACGTCCCCTGTGACACGTCCACTGTGACACGCCCACTGTGACACGTCCACTGAGACACGTCCACTGAGACACGTCCACTGAGACACGTCCACTGTGACACGCCCACTGTCACACGTCCACTGAGACACGTCCACTGTGACACGTCCACTGAGACACGTCCACTGTGACACGCCCACTGTCACACGTCCACTGAGACACGTCCACTGTGACACGTCCACTGAGACACGTCCACTGTGACACGTCCCCTGTGACACGTCCACTGAGACACGTCCCCTGTGACACGTCCACTGAGACACGTCCACTGTGACACGTCCCCTGTGACACGTCCACTGAGACACGTCCCCTGTGACACGTCCACTGAGACACGTCCACTGTGACACGTCCACTGTGACACGTCCACTGAGACACGTCCACTGTGACACGTCCACTGAGACACGTCCACTGTGACACGTCCCTGTGACACGTCCACTGAGACACGTCCCCTGTGACACGTCCACTGAGACACGTCCACTGTGACACGTCCACTGTGACACGTCCACTGAGACACGTCCACTGTGACACGTCCACTGTGACACGTCCACTGAGACACGTCCACTGTGACACGTCCACTGAGACACGTCCACCGTGACACGTCCACCGAGACACGTCCACCGTGACACGTCCACCGTGACACATCCACCGAGACACGTCCACCGTGACACGTCCACCGAGACACGTCCACCGTGACACGTCCACCGTGACACGTCCACCATGACACGTCCACTGAGACACGTCCCCTGTGACACGTCCACTGAGACACGTCCACTGTGACACACGTCCACTGAGACACGTCCCTGTGACACGTCCACTGAGACACGTCCCCTGTGACACGTCCACTGAGACACGTCCACTGTGACACGTCCCCTGTGACACGTCCACTGAGACACGTCCACACGTCCCCTGTGACACGTCCACTGAGACACGTCCACTGTGACACGTCCACTGTAACACGTCCCACTGAGACACGTCCACTGTGACACGTCCACTGAGACACGTCCACTGTGACACACGTCCACTGTGACACGTCCACTGAGACACGTCCACTGTGACACGTCCACTGTGACACGTCCACTGAGACACGTCCACTGAGACACGCCCACTGTGACACGTCCACTGTGACACGTCCACTGTGACACGTCCACCGTGACACGTCCACTGTCACACGTCCACCGTGACACGTCCACCGAGACACGTCCACCGAGACACGTCCACTGTGACACGTCCACTGTGACACGTCCACTGTGACACGCCCACTGTGACACGTCCACTGAGACATGTCCACTGAGACACGTCCACTGAGACACGTCCACTGTGACACGCCCACTGTCACACGTCCACTGAGACACGTCCACTGAGACACGTCCACTGTGACACGTCCACTGAGACACGCCCACTGTGACACGTCCACTGTGACACGTCCACTGAGACACGTCCACTGTGACACGTCCCCTGAGACACGTCCACTGTGACACGCCCACTGTCACACGTCCACTGAGACACGTCCCTGAGACACGTCCACAGTGACTTGTCCACTGTCACACGTCCACTGAGACACACTTCCTTTCTTCAGTTTTATTTTCTTAATACTCGTAGGATTCAACAGCATCATCATTTTGGTACAAATGGCCAAAACTGTGCTGCTCTAGTGTGACATGCAGCTGTCCATAGGGGGCGCCGACAGTGTGCAGCACTTTGTTGTGATGACGTGGAGCCAGAGTCAGTGGAGCCAAAGCGCAGCGTGCTCCCTTTCACTTTGGGGCGTGTGACGAGCGGGTTAGCGACGTGTATTTATGTCTAAAGTCTGTGGCACATTACTGCGGGTGAGTCTTTTACATTTTCATTGTGTAACTAAGTCCGCTTGAACCGGCTCTCCCCAGACACCTCCATCTGATCATTAACCAAAGTTTAATTTTTACAGCTCCTCAGACGGGACAGGTCATGTGACACGGGCAGGTCATGTGACACGGGGCAGGTCATGTGACACGGGGCAGGTCATGTGACACGGGGCAGGTCATGTGACACGGGGCAGGTCATGTGACCAAAGTCATGTACATTTCATGTGACACGGGGCAGGTCCGTGACACAGGGCAGGTCATGTGACACGGGGCAGGTCATGTGACACGGGGCAGGTCATGTGACACAGGGCAGGTCATGTGACACGTGGCAGGTCATGTGACACGGGGCAGGTCATGTGACACGGGGCGAGGGTCGGGACGGTCAATAAAAAACCTGAATATTCATGATTTGGTTTTGGTTGAGCTGGACTGAGATTAGTTAAAGGTGAACTCTGTCCATCACTTGCTCGACTCCATGGAGATGCCAGTTCTGCGCCTGGAATGTTCCATAGTAGGGCATTAGACTTATCTACCTCCATGGAGCCAGGCAGGTGTCCAGTTACAGGTCAGATCTGTGGGGAGGCGACTCGACTCACAGTGAGAATGCATTTTTTTCAAGGTTTTTTTTTTTTTTTAACGATAAAGCTCCTGTATATGATTACATGTAAGTTAGAAAAGGCTAATGCCAAACTGCAGAACATTCCAGGTAAAACATTATCTCTATGGAGACGAGGCGTAGTGAGAAGAACTTTTCAAATTAAGTGGAACTCTCTTTTAAAATGGTTCTTACTCAAGTGTTTTTAGGCCTGTGACGACAGTCAGTGCATGGACGACTTATTCAGAATATGAAAGATGTTAGGTTCAGGTTCAGGTTCAGGTTCAGGTTAAAGCCACTGGCCCATTCTTTAAAGCCAGATACAATAGAGTTTTAATCCTTTATGCATTTCATTTGTAATGACTCACAGTGTTTGATGTTGTGTATTTTGTTTCTATCTGTTGGGAGAACATTCACCTGAAGCTTATTAAAGTGATTTATTTGGCTTCTGGAAAAAAAAATATTCAAAGGTTAATTTCCTTCCAAAGAAATGTAATAAGTGAAAAGTGGCAGAGACTCAAATGACACAACAGCCGTGTAACATCAGCCCACGTGGACCTGGTCAGTGTGTTAACGTGGACCTCCACTACAAACCAACTCTTCAGAGCATTTAACCATGAACATAAACTTTATTATTTGTCTTGGGCTCACTGCTCATAGTTTTAAACATTTCACACAGAGACAGAACTCATCAAGAAGAAGCAAAATGGGCCCTTCAGACTGAGGACGTTTGGCTGCTCAGATCTGAACTGCTCTTTTACTCTGGATCAGACCTGGATTAGTGAGGATCACACAGACTCACACCAAAAGTCTCCTTAAAAAGTGGAGTCTCTGGAACAACTTTGAACAAAGAAAATCAATATGTACATTCCATCTGGATAAGTTGTCCATATACACACCCACATATTTAAAGGACGCAACCCACTCTATTTATCTACCATCGATGATCATGAGTCTGCAAAGGTCAGGGGTCAGCCGTCTGCTTCATTTTGTTCACATTAAGTGATGCTCATTGCACCAAGAGTTTATCTCTTTATGTTCCGACGTTCATTTGTGCACAGGGTGAACAAAACAGGTGAACATGCTGCCCCTTGTGGCACACCTCACACATGTGCAGGGCTCACGATCAGATCAAACAGCTTTGGACAAGAAGATTGGGGCGTGTCAAATGCAGAACTAAAACCTGCAAATAAGACCCTTGTCCCAGGAGATTCCAGATGTTTACAGATCAGGTCAACAGACAGAGTTGGTACTATTTTAGACATTTTCCAAAGGTCACTAACATTACCATTTTCCACAGAGGACTGAGAGTCTGGACACCTGCACAGATTAAAAGAGCAGACAACCATCTGGACCGGCAGATCTTGTGGAACACACTTTGATGGTTTTAATATTGATTTGTGATGCACATGTTGTACTTTTAGCAGAATGTTTCAAATCATCACAATCAAATGTTAAAGCAGCATCATAATTATCTTGCTCAAAAAGTCATTAAGACCATGAGCACATTCCTCATTAGTGATAGAGATCAGCCGGGCCCGGGCTGCTGCCATGTGGCTCATTTTTTCATTGAGTCCCACATTTTTCATTTGTCACGGGACTGAAAAGCTGTTTGTTTTATTTACTTCTTTCTGAGCTGTGTCTGAGTGCTCAATGTCCTTGTCCCAACATACCAGTCTCTTTTCATTAACACAGGTTTTAATGTCCCTGGTTATGTTACTTCAGAAGTACTGAACGCTCTTCTTAGGCACAATGTGTCAATTCAAAAGCTTCTCCACTGCCTTGTGGTCTCATTGATTGTGGGTTTCCTTAACAACTCCTCGAGCAGTCCGTTTGGGTTAGGGTTAGGGTTAGACACTGTATCTTGCAAGGTCAAAAGAAAGTCTCACCTGTAGACGAGGTGTGGCTCATTGCTCTTTGAAGGCAAAAAAGTCTGGAGGCCACTTTTGGCTTCGTCAACCACCACAGCCAGCAGCCTCAGTGCTGTGTTCAGTGCTGTGTGTTCAGTGCTGTGTGTTCAGTGCTGTGTGTTCAGTGCTGTGTGTTCAGTGGTGTGTGTTCAGTGCTGTGTTCAGTGCTGTGTGTTCAGTGTTGTGTGTTCAGTGCTGTGTGTTCAGTGCTGTGTGTTCAGTGGTGTGTGTTCAGTGCTGTGTTCAGTGCTGTGTTCAGTGCTGTGTGTTCAGTGCTGTGTGTTCAGTGTTGGTCAGTAATTTTGGACCCGGGACAGTTTCTCTCCCAGAAGTGACTTGGGGCCATAAAAAAAAAAAAAAAAATAATAATACAAAAAAATAAAAATAAAAGTTCCAAAGTCCATATGAAATGGCTCTAATAGTATGAAGTAAAAAGGTGGTTTTGTGTGTTTTTGTGTTGTTTTTTATCCTTATTCTGGTTCCCCAATTTTCAGTAGATTGAAGTCATTGAATTTCTTACCATTTTGTTCGTCTCTGTTTGAAAAGAGTCGAGTCTTTGTCCCGTCGTCTGGAGAAAACCCTTTAGCTCTTTTAGCTCCTTCAGCTCCTTCAGCGTTGGTGCTTTAATTATAACCCTCACTATTTACTGAAGTTCTGTTTGGAGTGATTCGTCTTTGAGTAATCTTTAATCTCTTATTTTCAAGACACAATTTTGCTGATCTACCACATCTTTAAAACTCTTTTCAATCGTTAGCTTTGCCTTTGCTCCGTGTGTGTTTCTCCTAAGCTCAAGCTGTGGTTGGTTAGAGCAGCCACATGTGAGGAATGTGCACGAGCCCGACTGTCACGAACGAGCTGCAGGTTTAGAACATGCTTCAGAAGCTCCTGGAAGCATGAACATTAGCAACATTTGTACTTTATTATTTATTCCTTTGTCTCCTTTGCAGCTGCTCTGCTCGCTCTCATCACTCAAAGTCTCAACTGCACATGGTCCGGGGTCAGGGCAGGACCGGATGTACCTAGCTGCTAAAAGCTAAATTTGTAACATGGTCACGGCCCATTGACTTCAATGTGTGGCCATGTTTAGGCCTCATCCCTACTTGCCTCGGTGTGTGTGGAGCTGTCCGTAAGGGGCTGCACGATGATGATGTAGAGCCAGAGTCAGTGGAGCCAAAAGTGCATCCAGGCTCACTCCTGTTTGGAACGTGTGACCAGCGGGTTAGCTATGTGATTTATATATACACAGTGTATGGCATTAGCTCACATCACTACTGTGTTTGAGTTGGCTGCACTTCTTTTACATATTCATAGTGCACCTAAGTCCGTTTGAAGCGGCTCACTCCACACGCCTCTCCAGACAAACTCCAGACGCCTCTCCAGACAAATCTCCAGACGCCTCTCCAGAAAAATCTCCAGACGCCTCTCCAGACAAACTCCAGACGCCTCTCCAGACAAATCTCCAGACGCCTCTCCAGACAAATCTCCACAGGCCTCTCCAGATGAATCTCCAGACAAATCTCCAGACGCCTCTCCAGACAAATCTCCACAGGCCTCTCCAGACAAACTCCAGACGCCTCTCCAGACAAACTCCAGACGCCTCTCCAGACAAACTCCAGACGCCTCTCCAGACAAATCTCCAGACGCCTCTCCAGACAAACTCCAGACGCCTCTCCAGACAAACTCCAGACGCCTCTCCAGAAAATCTCCAGACGCCTCTCCAGACAAAATCTCCACAGGCCTCTCCAGACAAACTCCAGACGCCTCTCCAGACAAACTCCAGACGCCTCTCCAGACAAACTCCAGACGCCTCTCCAGACAAATCTCTAGACGCCTCTCCAGAAACATCTCCAGACGCCTCTCCAGACAAATCTACAGACGCCTCTCCAGATGAATCTCCAGACGCCTCTCCAGATGAATCTCCAGACGCCTCTCCAGATGAATCTCCAGACGCCTCTTCAGATGAATCTCCACACGCCTCTCCAGACAAACTCCAGACGCCTCTCCAGACAAACCTCTAGACGCCTCTCCAGAAACATCTCCAGACGCCTCTCCAGACAAACTCCAGACGCCTCTCCAGATAAATCTCCAGACAAACTCCAGACGCCTCTCCAGAGACATCTCTCCACACGTGTCTCCAGACACCTCTCCAGATGATCATTAACCAAAGTTTATTTTTCACAGTGTTTTACTACTGTACAGTTCGAGGTTGTTATTTTGACACAAGTTTATCAAAGGCTCTACCTCTGAGCCATCTCTGTCTCGTCATCGCCTGAGATCAAACCTGTGAGTGTGTGTTACCTGTGACCAGCAGGGGGCTCCAGGACAGAACATCATTATTACTGTCAGTCTTTATCATGGGGACTTTTTCTTAGTATAAGTGAAGAACTGTTTATTTTGTGTTCTGTGGTGAGCTGTGAGCTGTCGAGGGATCGGCCTCGTCCACACAAACACTTTCATTCTGCTGTTTATTACAGCTCCTGGTTTTTTTGTTTTGTTTTTTTTTTTTACATTTCTCAAACGGCACTTGGACATAAAGGAGTTTCCCCAGAGTGACTTTTACTTCTACTTTTACTGTCCCTTTTACTTTCACTTTTACAGGGCCTTTGAGGAGGCCCTGGGTCAAACTGGTCCAACATCACATTTCAGATGCTGGTGATTCTGCATCAGACCTGACACAGCGCCCTCTACAGGCCAAATGTTT
This sequence comes from Periophthalmus modestus, assembly GCA_019594935.1. Taxonomy (NCBI): domain Eukaryota; kingdom Metazoa; phylum Chordata; class Actinopteri; order Gobiiformes; family Gobiidae; genus Periophthalmus; species Periophthalmus modestus. Next base: position 199,144 of record JAIEZT010000052.1, on the reverse strand, counting down.
TGTGCATTTACATTTACAGTACTTAGTTTTTCTTTTAACTGTGCAAAAAATAAACTTAAAGCTCCATCTGTGATTAGACTGGCTGACCCGCCCCAGCTGTATTCTCTTGTTTCACCACTAGATGCTGTCCATGTTACTGCTGTCTGCTAATGTGCCAACTTTGGCCTGAAAGAAAAATAGACCAGAGCATAGGTCAAGAGAGGGGCCAGGTAAGGGGAGGGGCCAGGTAAGGGGAGGGGCCAGGTGAAAGGAGGGACTGTGTATATAAATGGACATGGCTAACCTGCTAGCTTCAAACAGGAAGTGATCATGTGCACTTCCTGCTCCATCGATTCTGGCTCCAATTCACTTTCTGTGTAAAATCTGTGTCTCCCTCTGTCTCTGCTGCTTCAGACTCATGTTGGTCTTAAATGTTCGTATTAACCCTCTACATGATCCTGGGGTTTTTATTTCACGTCTGTGTCTGTAAATCAACATATGAACATTAATAACAGACACATCAGGTCCTTCTGTCCCCGAGGTTTAGCGCTAGGTTTGATTGACAGCATTGCTCAGGGCCCGCTCCCTGTTAAACCAGCGGTGTGGGCGGGAGCGTTACCTTCACCAGCCTCGCTCTGGATTGGCTCTTTGGTTGTGTCATGATCTGCCTGTTCCTGTGTGTGTCCTGTGCTCTCCTCCCCCCTCCCTCGCCTGCCTGACTCCGGAGCTGGGCGGAGCCCCTGGCTCCTCCCACGCGCACCTGCGGCCCATCAACCTGATCACCACCACCTGCCGTGGATAAAGGAGATGAGCTCCAGACATTCGGTTCAGACCGTCCGCGTGTCTCCAGTGAATGCTCTAGCTTTGCTCAGTGTTTGCTCGTTGCCTGTTTTCCCCGCACTCATTTGGATTTTTGCCTTTCCAGACTCCTGCTTCCTGCCACCCGGCTCCTCGCCTCTGCTCCGTCCTGGACCCTGCTCTCAGCTCTGGTAATATAACCTCACTTCACCTGTTCACTCCGTGTCACCGGGTCCTGGCTTTCACCCTGCTCCTCCTCGAGAGAGACTCAACCCTCATTATTGCACTTTGTATTTTCACCGTTCTGTAAATAAACTTGCAGCTTCAGTGGCGTCTCTCTCTCTGTTCCTCTGACAATAACTGCTGAACATTCCACGTTAGACATACATGTCGAACACCCCAGAGTGATGTCTGCAGAGTATAAACAGTAGTGGTAAAGGGGCCAGTCAGATTAAAGGTGCACTATGTAACTTTTCTGGTCACCTGCTTTGATTCATGGAGATGTTATTGCTTTGCCTTTATGTTCAGGACCAGCCGTTGACACCACTAGGCCAAGTTACAGTTCAGATCTGTGGAGAGTCCCCTCTATCAGAATGCATGTTTTCTTAGAAAAAAAACACAAAACAGCAGTAATTCACTAAATACATTTGTTTAACTCCACACTGTGAAAAATTCTAGACATAACAACAAGCTGAAAAGTTACACAGTTCCCTCCAACCAGCTGTATGTGGGCGACTGTGGCTCAGTGGTTAGAGCGTTGGTCCCACAACCCGAAGGTCAGAGGATCGAGTCCCGCTCAGACCAAGTTCTGTCGTTGTGTCCTTAGGCAAGACACTTCACCCACATTGCATAGTGTGTGTGTGTGTGTGTGTGTGTGCTGTGGCTAAAATAGTAGTTTACCATTGTGAATGAACAATGACGATAGTGTTGAGCTTTGACAAGCCTCTAAATCACATCACAAGTGAAAGTCATCATTATTATTATGATATATCATTATTATTATGAAATATCATTATTATAATTATTAGTCCTGGTGGTTCTGAAGACGACATCATATCACCATCATCTCACCATCATCTCACCCTCATCTCACCATCATCTCACCCTCATCTCACCATCATCTCACCCTCATCTCACCATCATCTCACCATCATCTCACCATCATCTCACCCTCATCTCACCCTCATCTCACCCTCATCTCACCCTCATCTCACCCTCATCTCACCCTCATCTCACCCTCATCTCACCCTCATCTCACCATCATCTCACCATCATCTCACCATCATCTCACCATCATCTCACCCTCATCTCACCCTCATCTCACCATCATCTCACCCCATCATCTCACCCTCATCTCACCATCATCTCTCCCCTCATCTCACCATCATCTCACCATCATCTCACCCTCATCTCACCATCATCATCACACCTCATCTCACCATCATCTCACCACATCATCACCATCATCTCACCCTCATCTCACCCTCATCTCACCATCATCTCACCATCATCTCACCATCATCTCACCATCATCTCACCATCATCTCACCATCATCTCACCATCATCTCACCATCATCTCACCATCATCTCACCATCATCTCACCATCGGCTCCAGCAGGAAGTGACCGGATCAAACTCTCCCTGTTCAGTAAAAACTGAGAATCACAATGAACAAAAGAGTGAGGTCAATATGAGCCACAGCTGCCCTGGGACGACCGGACTGAGACTCAACATCAGCAGCAACAACCAACAAACAACAAACACACAACTGAAAACAACAACAAACTCACACCTGAACAACACAACAAACTCACACCTGAACAACACAACAACAAACTCACACCTGAACAACACAACAACACCAAACTCACACCTGAACAACACAACAAAACTCACACCTGAACAACACAAACAACAAACTCACACCTGAACAACACAACAACAACAAACTCACACCTGAACAACACAACAAACTCACACCTGAACAACAACAACAAACTCACACCTGAACAACACAACAACAAACTCACACCTGAACAACACAACAAACTCACACCTGAACAACACAACAAACTCACACCTGAACAACACAACAACAAACTCACACCTGAACAACACAACAAACTCACACCTGAACAACACAACAAACTCACACCTGAACAACACAACAACAAACTCACACTGAACAACACAACAACAAACTCACACCTGAACAACACAACAACAACACTCACACCTGAACAACACAACAACAAACTCACACCTGAACAACACAACAAACTCACACCTGAACAACACAACAACAAACTCACACCTGAACAACACAACAACAAACTCACACCTGAACAACACAACAACAAACTCACACCTGAACAACACAACAACAAACTCACACCTGAACCAACACAACAACACAAACCTACTGAACAACAACTGAACAACACCTGAACACACAACAACAACTCACACCTGACAACACACACACAACACCACACCTGAACAACACACAAAAACTCACACCTGAACAACACAAACAACAAACTCACACCTGAACAACACAACAAACAAACTCACCTGAACAACACACAACAAACTCACACCTGAACAACACAACAACAAACTCACACCTGAACAACACAACACAACTCACACCTGAACAAACACAACAACTCACACCTGAACAACACAACAACAAACTCACACCTGAACAACACAACAACAACACTCTCACACCTGAACAACACAACAAACAACCTGAACAACACACACCTGAACAACACAACAACAAACTCACACCTGAACAACACAACAACAAAAACTCACACCTGAACAACACAACAACAAAAACACACACCTGAACAACACAACAACAAACTCACACCTGAAAAACACAACAAACTCACACCTGAACAAACACACCAAAACTCACACCTGAACAACACAACAACAAACTCACACCTGAAACAAACAACAAAACTCACTCACACCCTGAACAACACAACAAACCTCACACCTGAAACACACACAACAAACAACAACACACCTGAACAACACAACAACAAACTCACACCTGAACAACACAACAAACTCACACCTGAACAAAACAACACAACAACAAACTCACACCTGAACAACACAACAACAAACTCACACCTGAACAACACAACAACAAACTCACACCTGAACAACACAACAACAAACTCACACCTGAACAACACAACAACAAACTCACACCTGAACAACACAACAACAACACTCACACACTGAACAAAACAACAAAACTCACAACCTGAACACACACAACAACAAAACTCACACCTGAACAACACAACAACAAACTCACACCTGAACAACAACAAACAAACTCACACCTGAACAACACACAACAAACTCACACCTGAACAACACAACAAACTCACACCTGAACAAAACAACAACAAACTCACACACTGAACAAAACAACAACAAACTCACACCTGAACAACACACAACAAACTCACACCTGAACAACACAACAACAAACTCACACACCTGAACACAACAACAACAAACTCACACAACTGAACAAACAACACCTGAACAACAACTCACACCTGAACAAACACAACAACACAAAACTCACACCTGAACAACACAACAAACTCACACCTGAACAACACAACAAACTCACACCTGAACAACACAACAAACTCACACCTGAACAACACAACAACAAACTCACACCTGAACAACACAACAACAAACTCACACCTGAACAACACAACAACAAACTCACACCTGAACAACACAACAACAACACCTGAACAACACAACAACAACTCACACACAACACAAACAACTCACACCTGAACACCTGAACAACACAAACTCACACCTGAACAACACAACAAACTCACACCTGAACAAAACAACAACAAACTCACACCTGAACAACACAACAAACTCACACCTGAACAACACAACAAACTCACACCTGAACAACACAACAAACTCACACCTGAACAACACAACAAACTCACACCTGAACAACACAACAAACTCACACCTGAACAAACAACAACAAACTCACACCTGAACACCTGAACACAACAAAAAACTCACACCTGAACAACACAACAACAAACTCACACCTGAACAACACAACAACAAACTCACACCTGAACAACACAACAACAAACTCACACCTGAACAACACAACAACAAACTCACACCTGAACAACACAACAAACTCACACCTGAACAACACAACAACAAACTCACACCTGAACAACACAACAACAAACTCACACCTGAACAACACAACAACAAAACAACAAACTCACACCTGAACAACACAACAACAAACTCACACCTGAACAACACAACAACAAACTCACACCTGAACAACACAACAACAAACTCACACCTGAACAACACAACAAACTGTCCCAGGACCAATCCTCCACCTGAGATAAAGTCCTGACTAAACTGGATCAGGAGATGGGTGCCCTTGTGGTCCTTGGGAGGTCCCTGGGGGGTTCTCTGGGGGATCTTTGGGGGGTTCACTGGAGGGTTCTCTGGGAGTCCCTGGGGGGTTCTCTGGAGGGTTCTCTGGAGGGTCCCTGGGGGGTTCTCTGGGGGGTTCACTGGGGGGGTTCTCTGGGAGGTCCCTGGGGGGTTCTCTGGGGGGTTCTCTGGGGTTTTCTGGGGGGTCAACTGGGGGGTTCTGGGGTTTTCACTGGAGGGTTCTCTGGGAGGTCCCTGGGGGGTTCTCTGGGGGGTTTTTCTTGGGGTATTCTGGGGGGTTCTCTGGAGGGTTCTCTGGGAGGTCCCTGGGGGGTTCTCTGAGGGGTTCACTGGTGGGTTCTCTGGGAGGTCCCTGGGGGGTTCTCTGGGGGGGTTCACTGGAGGGTTCTCTGGGAGGTCCCTGGGGGGTTCTCTGGGGGGTTCACTGGAGGGTTCTCTGGGAGGTCCCTGGGGGGTTCTCTGAGGGGTTCACTGGTGGGTTTTCTCTGGGAGGTCCCTGGGGGGTCTCTGGGGGGTTCACTGGGAGGTCCCTGGGGGGTTCACTGGGGGGGGTTCTCTGGGAGGGGGGTTCCTGTGGGGTTCTCTGGGTGGTTCTCTGGGGGGTTCAACTGGGGGGTTCTTTGGGGGGTTCACTGGAGGGTTCTCTGGGGGGTTCACTGGGAGGTCCCTGGGGGGTTCTCTGGGGGGGTTCTCTGGGAGGTCCCTGGGGGTTTCTCTGGGGGGGGGTCACTGGGAGGTCCCTGGGAGGTCCCTGGGGGGTTTCTCTGGGGGGTTCTCTGGGAGGTCCCTGGGGGGTTCTCTGGGGGGTTCTCTGGGAGGTCCCTGGGGGGTTCTCTGGGGGGTTCTCTGGGAGGTCCCTGGGGGGTTCTCTGGGTGGTTCTCTGGGGGGTTCTCTGAAGGGTTCTCTGGGGGGTTCTCTGGAGGGTTCTCTGGGAGGTCCCTGGGGGGTTCTCTGGGGGGTTCACTGGGAGGTCCCTGGGGGGTTTTCTGGGGGGTTCTCTGGGGGGTCCCTGTAGGGGTCCCTGGGGGCCACACTGGAGTCGTCCACTGCTCTTGACATGTTTAAACTCATCTGTCCTTTTTATTTAACTCTTCAGCTACAGATTTTTTACCAAGAATGTTCCACAGACATCTCCATGGAAACAAGCAGGCCACGCCTCCAGGCCGAGTGTTTTTACCAATAAAATGTGTAAAGAGAAGACAGATTAGGTTAAAGCCACACTGCGGAAAATCCCAGTGACTGTGCTGTCGTCAGGTGAGTTTTTCCACTTGTCAACAGCCCCGAGACCAGGCTAAAAATAACATCGTGACACAGCACCGGACGGAGAGAGAGAGAAAGAGGAGTGAGGAGGAGAGGGAGAGAGGAGGAGTGAGAGTGAGGAGGGAGGAGGAGGAGAGGGAGAGAGGAGGAGTGAGAGTGAGGAGGGAGGAGGAGGAGAGGGAGAGAGGAGGAGTGAGAGTGAGGAGGGAGGAGGAGGAGAGGGAGAGGAGAAAGAGAGGGAGGAAGAGAAGGAAAAAGAGAAGAATGAAAGAGGAGGGAGGAGAGGGGGAGAAAAGAGAGAGGAGGGAGAGGAGTATGGAGGTGCAGGCAGCAGATCAGAACTCCAGTGGAGCGCAGGGTTTACAGCTCACCCAGTAACCAGAAAGTTAAAGGTTTGATCCCAGGTCCGACCTGTTCTGTCCTTGGGCTAAACACTTGTCCCATCAGGTCCATGTTTGAACAGCACATCCTGAGTCTTTATGAGGCCTGTGCAGCTCAAGTGCAGGAAAGTCATATCCATTTTCATTTAGTTGAAATGTGAAACTGCTGTTTGGCCAGCGGCAGCTCGAAAAGAACAAGTTTGTATTTTTTTATTTGACCATTAATTACTGTTGAACTCTGTGACGTCGAGTGTTTTGAATGTTCTGGACCATTGCCCCGATGAAGGTCAAAATGTTTAAAGATCAGCAGAAAGCTCCATGAGGAATGACTCAGGCTCAGAAAAGAGAGGAGGGCCGAGCGGGAAAGAAGTCAAAGCTCCAGGTTCATTATGAGATTTACAGAGAAAAGATGCACATGTACAACCACAGTTTATGTAGAACAAGGAGAGGGACTTTTCTGACAGTAACAGCTCTGTGTCCTGTGTGCAACAGTAAACAGATGAACAAACCTCCAGCCTCGCTGCCGTTAGAACTAATCTCCACATCTAAGTGTAATGAGTTTGCAGTTTTCTTTAATGACAAGGTTCAGGCCATTAAAAATGCATCAATCCCACAAAGCAAATAACATCCCTGCAGCCACCTCGACACTTAGAGCTGACTCACTTTGCACCTGTAACTGACAAAACTGTCCCAGAGATGGTCACAGTCTGAGTTCATCTACATGCTGCCCCCTACAGGCCAGTTAACACACAGCAATAATGTGTCACACCTCTGCAGAGACTCAGATCTATGTGTCACTGCAGCAGGTGAATCTGGACCAGTGGATTCACTCTGACACTGATCAGATCAGTGTGTGGATGAAAACTACTTTCTCCAGATAAACTCAGACAAGATGAAAGTCACAGACCCCACAGAAACATAGAGAAAGTGTCAGAGTCACCTCCAGTCTCTCTCTCTAAAACCTTCAAATCAGTCTGAAATCTAGAGGTAATAATGGACTCAGACTTGAACTTTAACAGTCACATCAAATCAAACATCTGCAGCTTTTTACATCTAAAAACACGTCAAAAATCAAAGGTAAACTGTCCAAACCAGACTCAGAGAGACTTATCCTGCATCTGTCTCCAGGAGGTTAGACGACTGTAACGTCTCACTGGCCTCTGCAAACGAGACAGAACAGAACATCCAGAACACTGCTGCGAGAGTCTGACTAGAACCAGGAAGTACTGAGCACATGTGTCTGTGTCAGGTGAAGTACTTCACACATGTGTCTGTGTCAGGTCAGTGAAGTACTTCACACATGTGTCTGTGTCAGGTGAAGTACTTCACACATGTGTCTGTGTCAGGTGAAGTACTTCACACATGTGTCTGTGTCAGGTGAAGTACTTCACACATGTGTCTGTGTCAGGTGAAGTACTTCACACATGTGTCTGTGTCAGGTGAAGTACTTCACACATGTGTCCTGTGTCAGGTGAAGTACTTCACACATGTGTCCTGTGTCAGGTGGAGTACTTTCACACATGTGTCTGTGTCAGGTGAAGTACTTCACACATGTGTCTGTGTCAGGTGAAGTACTTCACACATGTGTCTGTGTCAGGTGAAGTACTTCACACATGTGTCTGTGTCAGGTGAAGTACTTCACACATGTGTCCTGTCTCAGGTGAAGTACTTCACACATGTGTCCTGTGTCAGGTGAAGTACTTCACACATGTGTCTGGGTCAGGTGAAGTACTTCACACATGTGTCTGTGTGTCAGGTGAAGTACTTCACACATGTGTCTGTGTCAGGTGAAGTACTTCACACATGTGTCTGTGTCAGGTGAAGTACTTCACACATGTGTCTGTGTCAGGTGAAGTACTTCACACATGTGTCCTGTGTCAGGTGAAGTACTTCACACATGTGTCTGTGTCAGGTGAAGGTGAAGTACTTCACACATGTGTCTGTGTCTCAGGTGAAAGTACTTCACACATGTGTCCTGTGTCAGGTGAAGTACTTCACACACGTGTCTGTGTCAGGTGAAGTACTTCACACACGTGTCTGTGTCAGGTGAAGTACTTCACACATGTGTCCTGTGTCAGGTGAAGTACTTCACACACGTGTCCTGTGTCAGGTGAAGTACTTCACACACGTGTCCTGTGTCAGGTGAAGTACTTCACACACGTGTCCTGTGTCAGGTGAAGTACTTCACACACATGTGTCCTGTGTCAGGTGAAGTACTTCACACACATGTGTCTGTGTCAGGTGAAGTACTTCACACATGTGTCCTGTGTCAGGTGAAGTACTTCACACATGTGTCTGTGTCAGGTGAAGTACTTCACACATGTGTCTGTGTCAGGTGAAGTACTTCACACATGTGTCCTGTGTCAGGTGAAGTACTTCACACATGTGTCTGTGTCTGGTGAAGTACTTCACATATGAACCATCTCACACTCTGAGGACTAAACCGGGACTAAACTGGGACTAAACCGGGTCTAAACCAGGACTAAACCAGGTCTAAACCAGGACTAAACCAGGACTAAACCAGGACTGAACCAGGTCTAAACCAGGACTGAACCAGGACTAAACCAGGACTGAACCAGGTCTAAACCAGGACTGAACCTGAACCAGGACTAAACCAGGACTGAACCAGGTCTAAACCAGGACTAAACCAGGACTGAACCAACCAGGTCTAAAACCAGCACTGAACCAGGTCTAAACCAGGACTGAACCAGGACTAAACCAGGACTGAACCAGGTCTAAACCAGGACTGAACCAGGTCTAAACCAGGACTAGACCAGGTCTAAACTAGGACCAAACTGGGACTAAACCAGGACTAAACCAGGACTAAACCGGGACTAAACCAGGACTAAACCAGGACTAAACCAGGACTAAACCAGGACTAAACCAGGACTGAACCAGGTCTAAACCGGGACTAAACCAGGACTAAACCAGGACTAAACCAGGACTAAACCGGGACTAAACCAGGACTAAACCAGGACTAAACCAGGACTAAACCAGGACTAAACCGGGACTAAACCGGGACTAAACCGGGACTAAACCAGGACTAAACCAGGACTAAACCGGGACTAAACCAGGACTAAACCAGGACTAAACCAGGACTAAACCAGGACTAAACCAGGACTGAACCAGGTCTAAACCGGGACTAAACCAGGACTAAACCAGGACTAAACCAGGACTAAACCAGGACTAAACCAGGTCTAAACATGTTGAATCAGGGTTTGATTTTTCTGGAGTTAAAACCTGGAACATTCTTCTTGAGGACGTGAGACCTTCACTTTGACAATGTTTGAATCCAGACTCACACGGTTCTGTTTAGCTTTAGTGACTGAAAGAGTTTTATTCTACACTTTTCTGTTTTAATGTTAATTTTATTATGGTTATTTGTGATTATTTATGTTTTGATCTGTGTGATTTTAATGTTTCTTTTTATTCTGTAAAACACTTTAAATTACTTTGTGCTGCACAAATAAACCTGCCTTACCATTAATTAAAGAGATTAAAGCTGAGATTGTTATAATAAATGATTATAATATTTAAAATGTTCTTGTCCAGTTGCTGCTGTTCAGTTGTATTTTCCCCTCTCCCCAAAGGCCCCTCTTCCTGAGCCTTTGGTTTCCATAGCAGCTGAGTACCAGACTAAAGCCCTGTGGTCATTCAGCTCATGAACCATGTCCAGATAATCTGGGGCCAGTTCTGCAACATTCCTCCCCCGAGGGGCCCAATGATCAGGGTCCGACTCGGAGGGGCCCCCTTTGTCTGCCCCGTGCAGATGCAGATGTGTTACACAGCTGCATAAAACTGTTACACACGTGTATAAGGCTGTTACACACCTGTATAAGGCTGTTACACACCTGTATAAGGCTGTTACACACCTGTAAAAGGCTGTGTGTTACACACCTGTATAAGGGTGTTACACACCTGTATAAGGGTGTTACACACCTGTATAAGGGTGTTACACACCTGTATAAGGCTGTGTGTTACACACCTGTATAAGGCTGTGTGTTACACACCTGCATAAGGCTGTGTGTTACACACCTGTATAATGCTGCTGTGTTACACACCTGCTGTATAATGCTGTGTGTTACACACCTGTATAATGCTGTGTGTTACACACCTGTATAAGGCTGTGTGTTACACACCTGCATAAGGCTGTGTGTTACACACCTGCATAAGGCTGTGTGTTACACACCTGTATAATGCTGTGTGTTACACACCTGTATAATGCTGTGTGTTACACACCTGTATAAGGCTGTGTGTTACACACCTGTATAAGGCTGTGTGTTACACACCTGCATAAGGCTGTGTGTTACACACCTGTATAATGCTGTGTGTTACACACCTGTATAATGCTGTGTGTTACACACCTGTATAAGGGTGTTACACACCTGTATAATGCTGTGTGTTACACACCTGTATAATGCTGTGTGTTACACACCTGTATAAGGCTGTGTGTTACACACCTGTATAATGCTGTTACACACCTGTATAAGGCTGTGTGTTACACACCTGCATAAGGCTGTTACACACCTGTATAAGGCTGTGTGTTACACAACTGTATAAGGCTGTGTGTTACACACCTGCATAAGGCTGTGTGTTACACACCTGCATAAGGCTGTTACACACCTGTATAAGGCTGTGTGTTACACAACTGTATAAGGCTGTGTGTTACACACCTGTATAAGGCTGTGTGTTACACACCTGCATAAGGCTGTGTGTTACACACCTGTATAATGCTGTGTGTTACACACCTGTATAATGCTGTGTGTTACACACCTGTATAAGGCTGTGTGTTACACACCTGTATAATGCTGTGTGTTACACACCTGTATAATGCTGTGTGTTACACACCTGTATAATGCTGTGTGTTACACACCTGCATAAGGCTGTTACACACCTGTATAAGGCTGTGTGTTACACAACTGTATAAGGCTGTGTGTTACACACCTGCATAAGGCTGTGTGTTACACACCTGCATAAGGCTGTTACACACCTGTATAAGGCTGTGTGTTACACAACTGTATAAGGCTGTGTGTTACACACCTGCATAAGGCTGTGTGTTACACACCTGCATAAGGCTGTTACACACCTGTATAAGGCTGTGTGTTACACAACTGTATAAGGCTGTGTGTTACACACCTGCATAAGGCTGTGTGTTACACACCTGTATAATGCTGTGTGTTACACACCTGTATAATGCTGTGTGTTACACACCTGTATAATGCTGTGTGTTACACACCTGTATAATGCTGTGTGTTACACACCTGTATAATGCTGTGTGTTACACACCTGTATAAGGCTGTTACACACCTGCGCTGCACCTGAGGCTGTTACCTGTATAAGGCTGTTACCTGTATAAGGCTGTTACACACCTGTGCTGTGCATTACACACCTGTATAATGCTGTGACACATCTGCATAAAACTGTTACACATGTGAATAATGCTGTTACACACTGTCATGATCCCAGTGTGTCCTGCCCTGTTGCAGTGTTTTTCCTTTCCCCCTCCTCTATCTGAGCCTGGAGCTGGGTGGGGATTTGGGCTCCTCCCCTGCACACCTGCACTGAATCTGCACTCAAGCTGCACCTGGGGAGGACAAAGGGAGCCAGGACCAGGCACTCGGCGTCAGATAGTCCGTGTATCTTTGTGGTACACTGCTTGGCTCAGTTCATGTTTTCTCGCTTTTTACTTCTACTGAATTGGATATTTTTGCTCCTCACCAGATCCCTCTCCCTGGACCCGCTCAGCTCTTCAGTCTCCAACCCTGCTCTCCTCTACCGATACTGTTCATCTCGTCTCAGGCTCTGCTACTTTCGCTCTACTCCTTGACCAACGGCAAACACTCCGCTCTCAACTCACCGATCGATCTACCATCATGTTGCACCTTGTAAATCTGTAAATAAACACTGTTAAACCTTTCCCCGAGTTCTATCTCTTTGGCCCCTCCTGTCAGTCGTTACGACAGAACGATCTGGTCACAATGGACCAATCAGACTCGGGGTCAGATCAAATGCTACACTGGGCGTTTTTGCATCATGGGATAATCTTTTAACAGTATGAACAAACCATCCGGACCCTGCTTGACTGTAACCACACTCTGACCCAGCGAGTTTCCCAGCTCTCTAACCAGGTCTCCGCTCTGCTCACTCTGCCGCCCTGAGCACACAAGAGGTATTGATCCGGACCCATATTCAGGTCAGCCTAGCCTCTGTCGGGGTTTCCTTTTTCAATGCACCTCCACGTTCCAACGACGTCCAGTCAGCTTTATATCTGACGCGGCAAAACAACATTATGTTTGTGGATTATTGAGGGGGAGAGCACTCCAATGGGCAGAGGCTAAACTTTTGAACACTGTCTTAGACCTCATGACTTTTGATCATTTTGTGGGAGACTTCCATATGGTATTTGATCACCCGCACTATCAGGCTGATGCTGCTTTCCACCTATTAAGACTTGTCCAGGGATCCAGGTCCGTGGCAGATTACACCTTGAGTTCTGGACAGTGGCTGCGGAGGAAGACTGGACCGACAGCACGCTAAAAGCCGTCTTCACGAAAGGACTAACTGAACAGCCAAAAGATGAACTGGTTTCTTGTGATGATCCGCCTGACCTAAGATCTTTGATTTCCCTAGACAACTGAATTGACAATTGCCTGCGAGTCGCTAGAGAGACAGACACCGCTCGACTATCTGGACCATGATCTGCTCCATTACACCTCAACCAGAGGAGTCTATGCAGTGCCTGCAACGCCGCCGGGCGGGGGGTGAGTGCCTGTATTGCGGCAAACAGGGCCATTTTTTTAGCCGCCTGCCCGGTTCGGCCATCAGTAGGACTGGGAGTACTGGTGGGTCAGCAACACATCCCAGAAAAGAAGAATAATAGATCTGATGCTACTTGACGCTACTTTGCGCTCTATTAGCCTACCTGTCTTAGCCCTCATGGACTCTGGAGCGGAGGAGGATTTCCTGGACCAGCAGGTGGCCGAGCAGTCAAGGGTAAGGCTGGAGCCACTTGAACAACCTCTCACACCCCTGGCACTCAATGGGAGATTGCTTGCCAAGGTAAACACGTCACTGATCCCGTCACCCTAGTTCTGTCTGGCAACCATCATGAGACAAGGCATTTTCATGTCATTTCTGCTCCCACTATGCTCATCCTGGGCCATCCCTGGCTGGTGGCTCACAACCCCATCAATGACTGGGCTAGGGGAAAGGTGTCGGAGTGGAGCCCCTCTTGTCATGCCAATTGCTTGCAGTCTGCCCTATCCCCTTCTGTGGGCGCCAACTCGCTCCCAAATCATCTTCTGGACAAGCCGGATCTCCTCCATACCAGATGAGTACTGTGGTCCCGGGATGTCTTCAGTAAAAGTCGGGTGCTATCGCTTCCTACCCATCGTCCATACAACTGCGCTATACACCTCTTGCTCGGCGCCCCCCCTGCCTTCTCTATAATCTCCATGTATTGACTACAGGGGTCTCAACAACATCACCGTAAAAAATAAGTACCCCCCCCTACCACCCATCAACTCTGCCTTAACGCCACTCCCCGGAGCCACCATCTTGACCAAGTTTGATCTTTGGAACGCATGCAGGAGGGGGTCGAATGGAAGAATGGCAGTGGACTTTGTTATGGGTCTCCCACTGTCCCAAGGTAACACAGCCATCCTCACTATCGTTGACTGTTTCTCCAAGGCAGCCCATTTCGTCATCCTTCTGAAGCTCCCGACCACCAAGGAGACGGTTGACCAAAATACCAACCATGTATTCCGACTCCATGGGATTCTGTCGGATATAGTCTCGGACCGAGGGACCCAGTTGATGCCCCAAGTTTGGCTCTCCTTCCACAAGGGTCTAGGCGCATCTGTGAGTCTCACTTCTGGTTTTCACCCCCAGACCAACGGACAGACCGAGCGGGCTAATCAGGACTTGGAGACACCACTACGGAGACAACCCCTTTACCTGGAGCTCATTCCTGCCATGGATCGAGTATGCACACAATTCCCTAGTAAGTTCCACTACCGGTGTATCCCTGTTCCAAGCCTCCCTTGGGTACCAGCCTCTCCTCTTCCCATTGGAGGAAAAGGACCTGGCGTTACCATGTGTGCAACACCACCTCCAATGCTGCCGGAGGGTCTGGAGAAGGACCAGATCTGCCCTCCTCCAATCTGGGGCCAGGACACATCACCACGAGTCCACACGTCCAGGGACGTCCACATCGACACGAGTCCACACGTCCAGGGACGTCCACATCGACACGAGTCCACACGTCCAGGGACGTCCACATCGACACGAGTCCACACGTCCAGAGACGTCCACATCACACGAGTCCACACGTCCAGGGACGTCCACATCGACACGAGTCCACACGTCCAGGGACGTCCACATCGACACGAGTCCACATGTCCAGGGACGTCCACATCGACACGAGTCCACACGTCCAGGGACGTCCACATCGACACGAGTCCACACGTCCAGGGACGTCCACATCGGCACGAGTCCACATGTCCAGAGACGTCCACATCGACACGAGTCCACACGTCCAGAGACGTCCACATCGACACGAGTCCACACGTCCAGGGACGTCCACATCGACACGAGTCCACACGTCCAGATACGTCCACATCGACACGAGTCCACACGTCCAGGGACGTCCACATCGGCACGAGTCCACACGTCCAGAGACGTCCACATCGAGTCCACACGTCCAGAGACGTCCACATCGACACGTCCACGTCCAGGGACGTCCACATCGACACGAGTCCACACGTCCAGATACGTCCACATCGACACGAGTCCACACGTCCAGGGACGTCCAGGTTTCGATCAGGCAGAGACGTCTTTTCAGACTCAGTGAGGAGGGAGATAAACCTCAATGAGGAAAGATTATATTCAAAAGTCTAATGAAACTGTGGCAGAGTGGTTATCCTCCTCTGCCCTCTCACCAGGAGGTCATGGGTTCGACTCCTCGTCTAATATTAACTTTATTTGCTGTTGTAAATAATCTGCTTTTGAAACGTTGAAATTTTTCATTTAGGTATTTTACCTTCTCATAAAAACCCAGAGACATCAGATATATTAAATAAATATGTTTATTATTAGACTAAAAACAACCAGAGTTAATGAAAAAACATAGAATCTTTAAAGCACCAATAAATATATTAATAGACCAAAAAAATGTGTCTGTACAATACAACTTAAATACAACGAGAATGTTCTGGCCACGACTGATCACAGTGAACCAGGCTCTGGACAGGGCCCACGGGACCTCTGCTCTAGACCCACAACTGGACCGGGACTGGACCTGGACTAGACCTGGACTAGACTGGGACTGGACCTGGACTAGACTGGGACTGGACCTGGACTAGACTGGGACTGGACCTGGACTAGACTGGGACTGGACCGGGACTAGACTGGGACTGGACCAGGGACTAGACCTGGACTAGACTGGGACTGGACCGGGACTGGACCTGGACTAGACCTGGACTAGACTGGGACTAGACCTGGACTAGACCAGGACTAGACCTGGGCTAAACCGGGACTGGACCAGGACTGGACCGAGACTGGTCATTACACACAGGGTCATTACACACAGGGTCATTACACACAGGGTCATTACACACAGGGTCATTACACACAGGGTCAGTACACACAGGGTCATTACACACAGGGTCATTACACACAGGTCCCTTTGCCTCTCACTCCGAGCCCGAGTCTTAAACCAAGTCCAGCTTCACACTGCAAAAATCTTTAAATAGTTCAATTCATAAAAATGATCTTGATTTGAGCAGAGTTTAGTCAGGAGACTAGAGAAGTGCTTTTCACGAAATCATGAAACTAGAACTAAACCAGGACTAAACCAGGACTAAACCAAGACTAAACCAGGTCTAAACCAGGACTAAAGCAGGACTAAACCAGGACTAAACCAGGTCTAAACCAGGACTAAACCAGGACTAAACCAGGTCTAAACCAGGACTAAACCAGGACTAAACCAGGTCTAAACCAGTCCCATAGTGTGAACAGACCCATCTGAATAATACTAACTTAATTCAAAATGTTCTTTTTTATCTTTTTTTCTGAAATCTAAAGTGTGAGATGTGGGAGAATAAATCTCATTAAATCAAAATGACTCAAGGTTCAGAATTCAAGTGTCGTTTTTGCAGCGGCGTCTCCGTGACGTGAGGGAGCAAAACCACATGTTCTGTTGTGCCACACTGACCCACGCTGCCCCCACCTGTTTGGGGGTGTCACTGCGGGGGTCAGAAAGCCCCACAGTCCATGGCTCCACCCCCCGTCCACGGCTCCACCCCCTGTCCACAGCTCCACCCCCCGTCCACGGCTCCACCCCCTGGTCACGGCTCCACCCCCCATCCACAGCTCCACCCCCCGTTCACGGCTCCACCCCCCTGTACACAGCTCCACCCCCCCGTCCACGGCTCCACCCCCTGTTCACGACTCCACCCCCCCATCCACGGCTCCACCCCCCGTTCACGGCTCCACCCCCCTGTCCACAGCTCCACCCCCCGCCCACAGCTCCACCCCCCCGTTCACGGCTCCACCCCCCATCCACGGCTCCACCCCTTGTCCACGGCCACCACCCCCCGTCCACAGCGCTCCACCCCCTGTTCACGGCTCCACCCCCCATCCACGGCTCCACCCCCTGTTCACGGCTCCACCCCCCATTCACGGCTCCACCCCCTGTCCACGGCTCCACCCCCCCCCCCGTCCACGGCTCCACCCCCTGTTCACGGCTCCACCCCCTCGTCCGTTCTATGCCTTTAATGAGCTGAATTCTGAACCTGTGTTGGACATTTCGTCTGAATTCAAACACCAGGGTCTGTGTCACGTCCTGTTGGACATTTATGAGGCACATGGGAACTTCAGAGACAGTGATGCTTTTTCCAAAATGAAGTGTGCTTCTAAAATAAATACAAATAAATACAAAAGTAAGACTCTTTAAAAACTGTCAAAATTCTAAACCATTTCATGAATAAATCTAGAATCTCGTCAAATCAAGATTCAGATTCTGAATCAAACCATTTTAACAAATGATTTTTTGCAGCATTAAAAGCTTCAGGAATGTCACAAACATTTCAGTCAAAATGGCGGCGACGGTTTAGATCCAAAATGGAGGACGAATCATTTTAACACTGAATATAAATATAAACAATACTGAACAAAACTATAAATAAATGTAGTGAGGGACATGGAGGACTCACACGGGTCGTTCTTTGGAAGAGTTTAAATAAAATGTTTTTTTTGAGCGGATCAGTGGTTCTGATCAGCGTGTCGAGTGTCTCCGTGTGGACCTACAGTCCCTTTAACAGCCTGGTCTGAATGAACCTCAAAACAAACACATCAGTTCTTCCTGTGTGGGCGGAGTCACGCAGGGGAGGCGGGGCTAAAGGAGGAAGTCCTTAGAAATGCAGTGTGGAGAACTGATGTCAGGGGGCGCTGTGTTGCGCTCTGATTGGTCAGACTCTACTTGGCTCTGTTTGAGTGACAGGTCCCGGACTGAAAAAGAGATTTGACAAACCTGCCGTCGCTTCCTCGACGACCACAAAACGGTTTCCGGTGCTTAAAGCTACAGTATGTAACTTTCTGGAGAATGACTGCATGGAAACAGAAAGTTAAAACCATACTTCGGAATATTCTCCATGGAGATAGATATGTTTTTTTTTTGCCATACTGCAAAAGGAGGACAAGTAAGAGTCAGGTTTGTGGAGATGCAAGCCCGCTCACTTTAAGGACACATATGTTAACTGCTATAAAAGATGTTATTATTTTAGTCAAACTTTGGACTAAAAAGTTACATACTGTGTCTTTAAACATAAGTCTTTTAGCAGCATGTTAGCGTTTGCCTCCACTGCATTAGAAACCTCCTCCTCCTCTCCTCCTCCTCCTCTCCTCCTCCTCCTCCTCCTCCTCCCCTCCTCCTCCTCCTCCTCGCCTCCTCCTGGTGTCGCACCGTTGGGAAAAACATCATCTTCACATTTTCATCTTCGTCAGAGCAGCCGAACCCGGACCGGCCCCTCACAGGAAGAGCCCGGCCGCATCACACTGCCCCCTAGAGTCCAGGGGGCGTCCCGGACGGCCGCCCTAGGGCCCGCCTTCAGTTCAAGTACATGGGCTTCACTGCGTCGACTTTTAAAGTTTGTTTTTCGTTTCTCGGTGAAGCCTTTGATCCACAGCAGACCAGCATCCAGTGAAGAAAGTATAAAGTCTCTCACAAAAGTTCTCGTGGATCACACGCCCGCGGCGCATTCGTTGCTTTAAATAAACATAATAAAACATGTCCTCCTCCATCTCTTCAATAGCAGCAAAAACATGGTGGTGGATGTTCCAGGATTATGTACATAGGCCTGTTTAAAGTGGAGCAGGTCCCATTCCCGCGAGTCCTGTAGGAATGATCCTCGTTTCAAAGTGCTGTGGCAGATTTCCTTCTCAGTGTCTCACCTCCGCGGCCGCTCACATCTGCACAGAGGGGAAATAAAAGGGTTAGCAGGTTAGCCTAGCGTCAACAGTAGCATGTTAGCTTAGCATCAACTGAGCGCTAATGTTTAGACTAAACTCAGCCTCATGCAGAGGGGTGAGTACGAGCCAGGCAGGAGAAGCAGGAGTGTGGGCTTTGGGAGCTGTGCATCTTTGGCTCCTGTTAAGTTTGAAAGTATGATTCAGGCTAATTGTTCACATGCCCTCCCACATGCTAACAGCACTACACATCTTTATGCTAACAGCACTACAAATCTTTATGCTAACAGCACTACACATCTTTATGCTAACAGCACTACAAATCTTTATGCTAACAGCACTACACATCTTTATGCTAACAGCACTACAAATCTTTATGCTAACAGCACTACACATCTTTATGCTAACATCACCCATCTTTATGCTAACATCACCCATCTTTATGCTAACATCACCCATCTTTATGCTAACATCACCCATCTTTATGCTAACATCACCCATCTTTATGCTAACACCACTACCCATCTTTATGCTAACATCACCCATCTTTATGCTAACATCACCCATCTTTATGCTAACATCACTACCCATCTTTATGCTAACATCACCCATCTTTATGCTAACATCACTACCCATCTTTATGCTAACATTTATGCTAACATCACCCATCTTTATGCTAACAGCACTACACATCTTTATGCTAACATCACCCATCTTTATGCTAACATCACTACCCATCTTTATGCTAACATCACCCATCTTTATGCTAACATCACTACCCATGTTTATGCTAACATCACCCATCATAATGCTAACATCACCCATCTTTATGCTAACATCACTACCCATCATAATGCTAACATCACCCATCTTTATGCTAACATCACCCATCTTTATGCTAACATCACTACCCATCTGTATGCTAACATCACCCATCTTTATGCTAACATCACCCATCTTTATGCTAACATCACCCATCAAAATGCTAACATCACCCTTCTTAATGCTAACATCACCCATATTTATGCTAACATCACCCGTCTTTATGCGAACATCACCCGTCTTTATGCTAACATCACCCGTCTTAATGCTAACATCACCCGTCTTTATGCTAACATCACCCATCTTTATGCTAACATCACCCATCTTTATGCTAACATCACCCTTTATGCTATGCTAACATCACCCGTCTTTATGCTAACATCACATCACCTCTTTATGCTAGCATCACCCGTCTTAATGCTAACATCACCCTTCTTAATGCTAACATCACCCGTCTTTATGCTAACATCACCCATCTTTATGCTAACATCACCCATCTTTATGCTAACATCACCCTTCTCAATGCTAACATCACCCGTCTTAATGCTAACATCACTCATCTTTATGCTAACCTCACCCGTCTTTATGCTAACATCACCCTTCTTAATGCTAACATCACCCGTCTTTATGCTAACATCACCCATATTTATGCTAACATCACCCGTCTTTTATGCTAACATCACTTTGTGCTGCCATCAGTATCTTATCAAACCTGGGGCCGTCTTTATGCTAACATCACCCATATTTATGCTAACATCACCCTTCTTAATGCTAACATCACCCGTCTTTATGCTAACATCACCCGTCTTAATGCTAACATCACCCATCTTTATGCTAACATCACCCGTCTTTATGCTAACATCACCCATATTTATGCTAACATCATCCGTCTTAATGCTAACATCACCCGTCTTTATGCTAACATCACTATCTTAATACACACACAATTAAACAACCTTTACCCAAGCAGACTTTGTGCTGCTCCAAATCTGTATCAGCCTGGGGGGCCGCTGGGGTCAGGGGTTATGGAAGTGCAGGGGTCAAAAGGTCAAATGGGGGTGAGGTGAGGAGAGGGCTGGTTAAGTCTAAAGGCTGTTTCTGTTTGGACCATTATAGACAAGAGGTTCTCAAAACTGATCACACCAAGTGTTTTAGAGTATTAACAGGACTAAACCAGGACTAAACCAGGACTAAACCAGGTCTAAACCAGGACTAAACCAGGACTAAACAGGTCTAAACCAGGACTAAACCAGGACTAAACCAGGTCTAAACCAGGACTAAACCAGGTCTAAACCAGGTCTAAACCAGGACTAAACCAGGACTAAACCAGGACTAAACCAGGTCTAAACCAGGTCTAAACCAGGACTAAACCAGGACTAAACCAGGTCTATAAAATAATAAAAATAAAATAAATAAAGCAGGATTAAAACAAGGTGTGCGCACCACAGTTTGAGAACCAATTTTATGGACTGAACCAAACTGAGGAATAAGCAACAGGCAACAACACAACAACACAACACAACAACACAACAACACAACAGTCAAAGCCTCACTCTCTGAGTTCAAAAAACAAAAACTACAACAAACACCCAGACGACAGGTGTGAGCCTGTGAAAACCTCGGAGACGTGTGTCACTTTTAAAAACTGGAAAATGATGAAGTTTTTGGATTTTTAAACAGATCCTCAGTGAAGATGTTAATCCACATCCTAATGTCCTCCTCAAACACACTGGGCAGAGTCTGTTTCACACATGTTTCAGTCACACTTTATTAGTGTGTGACTCTGTGTCAGATGCCCTCTCTGTGTGTCAGATGCCCTCCCTGTGTGTCAGATGCCCTCTCTGTGTGTCAGGTGTCCTCTCTGTGTGTCAGGTGTCCTCTCTGTGTGTCAGATGCCCTCTCTGTGTGTCAGATGCCCTCTGTGTGTCAGATGCCCTCTCTGTGTGTCAGATGCCCTCTGTGTGTCAGGTGCCCTCTCTGTGTGTCAGATGCCCACTCTGTGTGTCAGATGCCCTCTGTGTGTCAGATGCCCTCTCTGTGTGTCAGATGCCCTCTCTGTGTGTCAGATGCCCTCCCTGTGTGTCAGGTGCCCTCTCTGTGTGTCAGATGCCTCTCTGTGTGTGCCCAGATGCCCTCCTGTGTGTCAGGTGCCCTCTCTGTGTGTCAGATGCCCTCTCTGTGTGTCAGATGCCCTCCCTCTGTGTCTCTGTAGTTTTGGCCTCTTCAAACATGTTCTGAAATGCCTGGGGTCCTTGTTCTGAAATGCCTGGGATTCTTGGATTATAACTGAGTTCATCGACGTCATCCGAGGTTTTCACTGGCGCCGCTCGCCGCTCGCCGCTCGCCGCTCGCCGCTCGCCGCTCGCCGCTCGCCCTCTGGACTAGTGCGTGTCGTGAAGAGGAGCTTCATCCAAACCAGTGACCACATGGTAACGGGGTACAGCACATTCTCACTCATTCATTCTGTGGCATTTCTGACTCAACCAACACTTTAACTGCAGGCGAGTGAGCGATGGAGGGAACGAGGCGGCGAAGGAGCGAGGGAACGAGGGAGGGATGGAGGGAGCGAGGCAGCGAGCGAGGGAGGAAGGAGGGAGGAAGCGAGGGAGGAAGTGAGGGAGGAAGCGAGGGAGGAAGCGAGGGAGGAAGCGAGGGAAGAAGCGAGGGAGGATGCGAGGCGAGACGACAGCAGCACAAGCAAAAGCACAGGCAGGACAAGCATGCGGTCCCCACACTGTAAAATAACCTCTGCAGGAGGTCACATGGGCCCAGGTCACATGGGCCCAGGTCACATGGGCCCAGGTCACATGGGCCCAGGTCACATGGGCCCAGGTCACATGGGCCCAGGTCACATGGGCCCAGGTCACTACTACTACTACTGTTAGGTTACTGCTACTTCTGCTACTGTTACTGTGCTGCTGAGCCACTTTCAGATCAGTGAAGTTCTGACGTGACTTAAACTCCTGTAGATGTTATTTTACAGAGAAGAAGCAGAGGCAGAGCTGACAGAGTGAAACAGAGTGAAACAGAGTGAAACACAGAGCTGAAACAGAGAGTGAAACACAGCTGAAACACAGTGAAACACAGCTGAAACAGTGAAACATAAGAGGAGGCACACACCTGCATGTGCGCTCGTTTAGCTCGAGCTTTCGGGCCGTGCAGTCTAACTGAGAGAATCTGCAGGAGCATGAACAGGTCAGAGGATCCTGAATGAACAAACGCCTCCTCCGCTCAGAGCAAGGCCCACACTGGCTGCAAACAGAGAGGACAGAGAGAGGCTAAGCACAGGCCACGGCGGGACGCTCAGGGGGACCACACCGGGGCGGGACGCTCAGGGGGACCACAGGGGAACACGCTCAGGGGGGACGCTCAGGGGGGAACCACACTGGGACGGGGCACGCTCAGGGGGACAACACACCGGGGCGGGGCACGCTCAGGGGGACAACAGGGGGACCACACCGGGGCGGGGCACGCTCAGGGGGACAACAGGGGGACCACACCGGGGCGGGGCACGCTCAGGGGGACAACAGGGGGACCACACCGGGGCGGGGCACGCTCGGGGGACCACAGGGGGACCACAGGGGGACCACACTGGGACGGGGCACGCTCACGAGGACCACACCGGGGCACTCTCAGGGGGGAAAAGACATTCACACGTTCACAGTCACTCTAAAACCAACACGACACAACGACAGAATCCTGCAGCCGAGATTCTTCTGACTGAGCCACAACATGAATATCACGTTTTCTTAAAGCCACAATGTCACTGTCATAGAGTTTATATAACTGGACAGAGCTAACCTGCTAGCCGCTAGCTCCAAACAGGAAGTGATCATGGACGCACTTCCAGCTCCATTGACTCTGGCTCCAATTTACTTTACATGGAAAAACTGTCAATTGTTTATTTCACGTCTGTGTCTGTAAATCAACATATGAACATTAATAAGACACAAATCAGGCGCCTCTTTCCCTGAGGTCGCTCCTGCTACTGTTAGCAACAGGTTTGATTGCTAAGCGCCCGCTCCCTGCTACACCTGCGACGTGGGCGGGACGGGGCACTACCTTCAGCAGCCTCGCTCTGGATTGGCTCTTTGGTTTGTACAACACTCGCCGCGGTGCCTGCTCTGGCCTCGATGAGCTTCATGTGGAGCTGAAGCTGCGTCACACAGTACGTGGTCTGATCACAGTCCTTACAAGGTAAGTAAAGCTGCTGCTCCAGAAAGTCCACACTGCGCTGTGATTGGTTAAATCCACCTGTCACTCACTTGGAGCATGACTGGGGCTGACCACCAGGGGGAGAGGGCACAGTTTGATTTTATCTCTAACCCAGTGGCATTAAAACGAGGCATCACACAAACTGCCTCCTACTACTACCGAGAATGTTCCATGGTGTGGCATTAAACTTCTCTATCGCTATGAATATCAGCTGGTGCCAAAAGACCAAGTTACAAGTCAGCTCTATGGAGAGGCGATCCTGCTCACATAAATAAAAATGCATGTTAATTATATAAATGCAAAATAGACATGTTTAATGCCACACTGTGGAAGATTCCAGCCAAAGGAACATATTTCCATGGAAACGTCCTCACCAGAAAAGTGACGTAGTGAATCTTTAAGACTATAACATGATAAGTGCAGACCAGGTACAAAAAATGAATAAATAATACTCACAAGTTAAATACACAATATAAGTGTGGTTATCTGAACACAGAGGCCTTCAGCCGGACTCCACCGAGCCGGACCGAGCCGGACTGGACCGAGCCGGACTGGACCGAGCCGGACTCGACCGAGCCGGACTGGACCGAGCCGGACTCGACCGAGCCGGACTCGACGAGCCGGACTCGACCGAGCCGGACTGACCGAGCCGAGGACCGAGCCGGACCGGACCGACCGAGCCGGACCGGACCGAGCCGGACTGGACCGACGGACCGGACCGAGCCGGACCGGTCCACCGAGCCGGACCGGACCGAGCCGGACCAGACCGAGCCGGACCGGACCGAGCCGGGCTCGACCGAGCCGGACCGGACCGAGCCGGGCTCGACCGAGCCGGACTCGACCGAGCCGGACTCGACCGAGCCGGACCGAGACGGGCTCGACCGAGACGGACTCGACCGAGCCGGACTCGAGAGAGCCAGACTCGACATGTCACACGTTACTCAGAACGCCCATATCAAGAAATAAACCAGGAACCAAACCAGAACTGAACCTGGACTCAACCAGGTCCAAATCAAGTCTATATCAGGATTTTAACCAGACCAAACCAGGACAATGGTGAACACACAGTGAACCTCAGCCACATTTACACACTTATAATTTCATTATGTTTTGGCCAGTCTCGTCCTCTTGTACTTGACACACATTATTCTAAACACTGGAGCGTCAACCGCAGGTTCGATTCCTCTTACATAAGCTTCAGGGGTGACTCCCTTACACAGGTGAAAGGTCACGGGGTCATTCAGACTCGGGGTCACTGTGGCTTGTGGATTAGATAAAACTGTGCTCTTTATGGTGGCTCCGCCCAGCAGCAGGAGCCGGAGTCACAGTCGTATAGACACAGACTGTATGAGTGCACAGAGTTAACCTGCCGCCGCCGCGCCCCAAACAGGAAGTGATCATGTCACACTTCCTGTTCCATCAACTGGCTCCAATTCACTTTCTGTGTAAAATCTGTGTCTCTCTCTGCTCTGCTGCTGTCAGACTCATGTTGGTCTTAAATGTTCGTATTAACCCTCTACATGATCCTGGGGTTTTTATTTCACGTCTGTGTCTGTAAATCACACATCAGGTCCTTCTTCCCCGACGTCGCTCCTGTTAGCGTTTGATTGACAGCGCTGTTGCTAAACCAGTGGTGCACGTGGGAAAAGGCGTTACCTTCAACTACCTCGCTCCAGATTGGCTCTTTGGTTGCTATGATACTCGCTGTCGGAATTCAAATAATGGAACTTGGCTCCAAATTGGCTCCTAAACCTGCTCCAGCCTCGATCAGCTTCATTTTCCCGGAGTGGACACTGTGGGTCACACGGTCGAGTCTGTGGTGTGAACGTGACAGAGAGACACACCCACCTGATCCTCTTAGAAACACTGACCTCCACAGCCCCTCACAGCCTGGTCTGACTCTCAGGACTCAGGGCCGGACTCAGGGCCGGACTCAGGGCCGGACTCAGGGCCGGACTCGGGGCCGGACTCAGGGCCGGACTCAGGGCTGGACTCAGGGCTGGACTCGGGCCTGGACTCGGGCCTGGACTCAGGCCTGGACTCAGGGCCGGACTCAGGCCTGGACTCGGGGCCGGACTCAGGCCTGGACTCGGGGCCGGACTCAGGCCTGGACTCAGGCCTGGACTCAGGCCTGGACTCGGGCCTGGACTCGGGCCTGGACTCGGGCCTGGACTCGGGGCTGGACTCGGGGCCTTTGCAGGTCCATCTCTGGATTTATAGTGTTGTGGAATAATCCCTGAGCACTTAGGATCTAACAGTGAATAAATCAGAGACCCACCAGTCTAATGCCGCACTGTGGGAAATAACATCGCCATGGAGACCAGCCTCACATTTGCATATTCAAAATGGCAGAAGAAGAAGAGTGGACAGTTTAAATCAGATTAAGGCAGCAGCTGTGGCCCCGGAGTCTTTGTGTGATCTGTGATATTCAGATGATCAGAAGTGGAGCGGCTCCGTGACCATAAGAAGAACCAGGCTCTGTTTACAAGCTCTAAAAATAAAAAGAGGTTAACGGAGCGACACCTGCGGCTAAGATTAGAGCAAAGGAAAAGTGCAACTGGAACTGAGGGAACTGCGGGTGGTCCAGACCCAGGACCAGGACTGAACCAGGACTACACCAGGACTGAACCAGGACTGAACCAGGACTCAACCAGGACTCAACCAGGACTCAACCAGGACTCAACCAGGACTACACCAGGACTCAACCAGGACTGAACCAGGACTGAACCAGGACTCAACCAGGACTCAACCAGGACTAAACCAGGACTCAACCAGGACTCAACCAGGACTAAACCAGGACTGAACCAGGACTCAACCAGGACTAAACCAGGACTACACCAGGACTCAACCAGGGACTACACCAGGACTCAACCAGACTCAACCAGGACTAAACCAGGACCTAAACCAGGACTCAACCAGGACTGAACCCAGACTGAACCAGGACTACACCAGGACTCAACCCAGGACTCAACCAGGACTCAACCAGGACTACACCAGGACTACACCAGGACTCAACCAGGACTCAACCAGGACTCAACCAGGACTAAACCAGGACTCAACCAGGACTCAACCAGGACTCAACCAGGACTCAACCAGGACTACACCAGGACTCAACCAGGACTCAACCAGGACTCAACCAGGACTAAACCAGGACTGAACCAGGACTGAACCAGGACTCAACCAGGACTACACCAGGACTCAACCAGGACTCAACCAGGACTCAACCAGGACTCAACCAGGACTCAACCAGGACTCAACCAGGACTCTGAACCAGGACTGAACCAGGACTCAACCAGGACTCAACCAGGACTCAACCAGGACTAAACCAGGACTCAACCAGGACTCAACCAGGACTAAACCAGGACTGACCAGGACCAACCAGGACTAAACCAGGACTACACCAGGACTCAACCAGGACTACACCAGACTCAACCAGGACTCAACCAGGACTAAACCAGGACTCAACCAGGACTCAACCAGGACTGAACCAGGACTGAACCAGGACTAAACCAGGACTGAACCAGGACTGAACCAGGACTCAACCAGGACTCAACCAGGACTGAACCAGGACTGAACCAGGACTAAACCAGGACTAGACCAGGACTCAACCAGGACTGAACCAGGACTCAACCAGGACTAAACCAGGACTCAACCAGGACTCAACCAGGACTCAACCAGGACTAAACCAGGACTCAACCAGGACTCAACCAGGACTGAACCAGGACTGAACCAGGACTAAACCAGGACTAGACCAGGACTCAACCAGGACTGAACCAGGACTCAACCAGGACTCAACCAGGACTCAACCAGGACTACACCAGGACTCAACCAGGACTACACCAGGACTCAACCAGGACTCAACCAGGACTCAACCAGGACTGAACCAGGACTCAACCAGGATACACACCAGACTCAACCAGGACTAGACCAGGACTCAACCAGGACTGAACCAGGACTAGACCAGGACTGAACCGGGACTAAACCGGGACTGAACCGGGACTGAACCAGGACTGAACCAGGACTCAACCAGGACTCAACCAGGACTGAACCAGGACTGAACCAGGACTGAACCAGGACTAAACCAGGACTACACCAGGTCTCAACCAGGACTCAACCAGGACTCACCCAGGTCTCAACCAGGTCTCAACCAGGACTCAACCAGGACTGAACCAGGACTCAACCAGGACTCAACCAGGTCTCAACCAGGACTCAACCAGGACTGAACCAGGACTCAACCAGGACTCAACCAGGACTAAACCAGGACTCAACCAGGACTCAACCAGGACTCAACCAGGACTAAACCAGGACTAAACCAGGACTCAACCAGGACTCAACCAGGACTGAACAAGGACTAAACCAGGACTCAACCAGGACTCAACCAGGACTCAACCAGGACTCAACCAGGACTCAACCAGGACTAAACCAGGACTGAACCAGGACTCAACCAGGACTAAACCAGGACTGAACCAGGACTGAACCAGGACTGAACCAGGACTGAACCAGGACTAAACCAGGACTGAACCAGGACTAAACCAGGACTAAACCGGGACTGAACCGGGACTAAACCAGGACTGAACCAGGACTCAACCAGGACTCAACCAGGACTACACCAGGACTCAACCAGGACTGACCAGGACTGAACCAGGACTCAACCAGGACTCAACCAGGACTAAACCAGGACTCAACCAGGACTCAACCCAGGACTAAACCAGGACTGAACCAGGACTCAACCAGGACTAAACCAGGACTCCACACCAGGACTCACCACTCACCAGGACTACACCAGGACTCAACCAGGACTCAACCAGGACTAAACCAGGACTAAAACCAGGACTCAAACCAGGACTGAACCAGGACTGAAACCAGGACTACAACCAGGACTCAACCAGGACTCAACCAGGACTCAACCAGACTACACCAGGACTACACCAGGACTCAACCAGGACTCAACCAGGACTCAACCAGGACTAAACCAGGACTCAACCAGGACTCAACCAGGACTCAACCAGGACTCAACCAGGACTCACCACACCAGGACTCAACCAGGACTCAACCAGGACTCAACCAGGGAACCAAACCAGGACTGAACCAGGACTGAACCAGGACTCAACCAGGACTACACCAGGACTCAACCAGGACTCAACCAGGACTCAACCAGGACTCAACCAGGACTCACTCAACCAGGACTGAACCAGGACTGAACCAGGACTGAACCAGGACTGAACCAGGACTCAACCAGGACTAAACCAGGACTCAGGGACTCAACCAGGACTCAACCAGGACTAAACCAGGACTGAACCAGGACTCAACCAGGACTAAACCAGGACTACACCAGGACTCAACCAGGACTACACCAGGACTCAACCAGGACTCAACCAGGACTAAACCAGGACTCAACCAGGACTCAACCAGGACTGAACCAGGACTGAACCAGGACTAAACCAGGACTGAACCAGGACTGAACCAGGACTCAACCAGGACTCAACCAGGACTGAACCAGGACTGAACCAGGACTAAACCAGGACTAGACCAGGACTCAACCAGGACTGAACCAGGACTCAACCAGGACTAAACCAGGACTCAACCAGGACTCAACCAGGACTCAACCAGGACTAACCAGGACTCAACCAGGACTCACCAGGACTGAACCAGGACTGAACCAGGACTAAACCAGGACTAGACCAGGACTCAACCAGGACTGAACCAGGACTCAACCAGGACTCAACCAGGACTCAACCAGGACTACACCAGGACTCAACCAGGACTACACCAGGACTCAACCAGGACTCAACCAGGACTCAACCAGGACTGAACCAGGACTCAACCAGGACTACACCAGGACTCAACCAGGACTAGACCAGGACTCAACCAGGACTGAACCAGGACTAGACCAGGACTGAACCGGGACTAAAACCGGGACTGAACCGGGACTGAACCAGGACGAACCAGGACTCAACCAGGACTCAACCAGGACTGAACCAGGACTGAACCAGGACTGAACCAGGACTAAACCAGGACTACACCAGGTCTCAACCAGGACTCAACCAGGACTCAACCAGGTCTCAACCAGGTCTCAACCAGGACTCAACCAGGACTGAACCAGGACTCAACCAGGACTCAACCAGGTCTCAACCAGGACTCAACCAGGACTGAACCAGGACTCAACCAGGACTCAACCAGGACTAAACCAGGACTCAACCAGGACTCAACCAGGACTCAACCAGGACTAAACCAGGACTAAACCAGGACTCAACCAGGACTCAACCAGGACTGAACAAGGACTAAACCAGGACTCAACCAGGACTCAACCAGGACTCAACCAGGACTCAACCAGGACTCAACCAGGGACTAAACCAGGACTGAACCAGGACTCAACCAGGACTAAACCAGGACTGAACCAGGACTGAACCAGGACTGAACCAGGACTGAACCAGGACTAAACCAGGACTGAACCAGGACTAAACCAGGACTAAACCGGGACTGAACCGGGACTAAACCAGGACTGAACCAGGACTAAACCAGGACTCAACCAGGACTACACCAGGACTCAACCAGGACTAGACCAGGACTCAACCAGGACTGAACCAGGACTAGACCAGGACTGACCGGACTAAACCGGGACTGAAACGGGACTGAACCAGGACTGAACCAGGACTCAACCAGGACTCAACCAGGACTGAACCAGGACTGAACCAGGACTGAACCAGGACTAAACCAGGACTACACCAGGTCTCAACCAGGACTCAACCAGGACTCAACCAGGTCTCAACCAGGTCTCAACCAGGACTCAACCAGGACTGAACCAGGACTCAACCAGGACTCAACCAGGTCTCAACCAGGACTCAACCAGGACTGAACCAGGACTCAACCAGGACTCAACCAGGACTAAACCAGGACTCAACCAGGACTCAACCAGGACTCAACCAGGACTAAACCAGGACTAAACCAGGACTCAACCAGGACTCAACCAGGACTGAACAAGGACTAAACCAGGACTCAACCAGGACTCAACCAGGACTCAACCAGGACTCAACCAGGACTCAACCAGGACTAAACCAGGACTGAACCAGGACTCAACCAGGACTAAACCAGGACTGAACCAGGACTGAACCAGGACTGAACCAGGACTGAACCAGGACTAAACCAGGACTGAACCAGGACTAAACCAGGACTAAACCGGGACTGAACCGGGACTAAACCAGGACTGAACCAGGACTAAACCAGGACTAAACCAGGACTAAACCAGGACTAACCGGGACAGCTGACAGTTACTGGATCATGATGTGACTTTGAGTCTGCTCTTGCTTCACTCTTTAGTCTCGCACTGACACATTTACATCAGACACACAGACAGTGGTGTAGTTGCAGTGTCTTGCTCAAGGACACCACAGCAGCTCTGTCTATTTTGCCTTCACTTTGCATATACTAGATCAGCACAAGCAAATGAACTTAAATCTTCTAAAATAAACGTCCCACTTTCTGCCACATCACTCGGGTCTATTTCCAAAACCAGACTCACACTGACAAACGTAAATGACTTACTATTGTTTCTTTTCTGTTCTGAGGCCGGGCTTTTCTCTGAAAGACACAACAAAAGGAACATTATTTTTTTGATTTCTTCATGATTTGTGTGACTGCATAAGGTTTGTGATGTGGAGTCGTACCTGCACTCACACCTCGTGTGCTCTGTGAACTTTAGCTGCAGACGGTGCTGCGACACTGAAGGTCTGGAGCGCATCACCTTGAAATAAAAACACGACACAACAGTTATTACAAAACTCTGACTCGTGTGACCTCAGCTCATCCCGTCTGCCGTTGTCTCGTGACCCTGGAGCCTCAGCCAAAACATCCTCCCTTCTCCGCTCGGGTTTGGGCCACATTTTGTGAATATTTGGGAGGTTTTGTTGCTGCGGACAGGAGCCCTGTAAACAGATGTGTGGGTAAACAACAGATCTGCAGCGGCTCTCGGTCGGACACCTGCGGAGCTCCAGACCACAGGCAGGAATCTGCAGAACAACAGTGGGGTGTCCTCAAAGAGCGTCTCACACGAAGGAGCTGGACACACAGCCACAGACAGCACTGCCAGCTCAGCTTTAGGATGAATAAAGTGAAGTAAAGACTGTCCTGAACCCACCTCGAGGGTGACGTTCTGGGTCTGGGTGGGGACACACTCCATGGCCTCGTCCTGGCAGCAGCCTCCGCACCGGGACAGAACCACACACGACGGGATGTAGATGTACTCAGTGTCAGGGTGCTCCACGTACACGTCCACCAACATCTCCCGGGGGCTGCAAATACTCTTCTGAAACACGGTCATGAACGGCACCACTGCAACGACACAACAGGGTTTAAATACACAACAGGGTTTAAATACACAACACAACAGGGTTTAAATACACAACAGGGTTTAAACACACAACACAACAGGGTTTAAATACACAACAGGGTTTAAATACACAACACAACAGGGTTTAAATACACAACAGGGTTTAAATACACAACACAACAGGGTTTAAATACACAACACAACAGGGTTTAAACACACAACACAACAGGGTTTAAATACACAACACAACAGGGTTTAAATAAACGACACAACAGGGTTTAAACACACAACACAACAGGGTTTAAATACACAACACAACAGGGTTTAAATACACAACACAACAGGGTTTAAATAAACGACACAACAGGGTTTAACCCCTAACCCTACGGTAACAAAAAGTTCCCTTGTGTGGCATTAAAATTTGTGCCAGTTTTTGTTTCATCTTTAATTTCACACATGAACCTGGTGATTCTTGTAGCTCCAGACTGAGTCCACAGACTCATCAGTGACATGTCCTGGTCCTGATTAAGTGAAGCCAAAGTGTAAAGAGCTTAGACTCAGAACAGGACTAAGGCCCATCCAATCTCCCTGCAACCAGACCCACTACAGCCAGCCCCCTGCAACCAGACCCACTACAGCCAGCCCCCTGCAACCAAACCAACTACAGCCAGCCCCTACAACCAGACCCACTACAGCCAGCCCAACTACAGCCAACACAACTACAGCCCCCTGCAACCAGACCCACTACAGGCAACATCAACCTGCAACCAGACCCACTACAGCCAGCCCCCTGCAACCAGACCCACTACAGCCAGCCCAACTACAGCCAACACAACTACAGCCCCAACTGCAACCAGACCCACTACAGCCAGCCCCCTGCAACCAGCCCCACTACAGCCAGCCCCCTGCAACCAGACCCACTACAGCCAGCCCCCTGCAACCAACCCAACTACAGGCAGCCCCAACTGCAACCAAACCCTCTACAGCCAACCCCAACTGCAACCAACCCAACTACAGGCAACCCCAACCTGTAACCAACCCCACTCCAGCCAACACAACTACAGCCAACCCAACTGCAGCCAAACCCCAACCTGTAACACACTGTAACTCCAGTTAACCAGAGCGACAGAGCCCAGTTCATCTGTGACTTATGTAACTGCTGAAACACGACTTTGCTGCTCAGCTCATCATTTGAAATATTCATTCTGAAGAAAAAAAAAAGGACTGACTTTGACAAATAGTAGTATTTGTAGTAGTGGTTGTAGTAGTACTAGTAGAGGTAGTAGTGGTTGTAGTAGCAGTTGTAGTAGTAGTACTCGTATCTTGTCACATTCTTCCTTTGCCCTTGTTTTCCTGCCCGTCACATGCCTGGATCACGCTCCGTTTTGGGCTGAGGTTTGGACTGACCCCTGGCTGCCTCCTGACCCGTGGATAGTCCCAAACCTTATCGACCTCAGCAGTGTGGCGCCAGGACGACCTTTGAACTCTGACCCCCCGAAGCCCGCCACCCGAGCGGGCTATCGTGGGACGCGCTGCCCAATTAGTTTCATCAATGTTTAGCTTAGCGGCTACATAAATAACGTGTCCCTGGGATTTCACTGGGGACGTCTCGACTCAGACGGACGGGTCTTACAAACAAGTGTAAAATGTAAATATACTGTAAATACAAGTGAGATCAGTTTAGAATTTACACTTGAGCAAATATCCTAAAGCTGTCCCTTTAATTTATCAAAGCTCAGGAAAGGCAGAAATATTTCACACAGATTTAAGTCTGAAGTTAAAGGTTCATTATGGAACCTTTATGCCACCTGCTCGTTACTATGGAGATATTTTTACCTTGCCTGGCATTTATCTGTGATCTTGCATTTATTCAAGATGTGTTTTTATTACAAGAAAACACCTTGATAAGCCTGGAGGGTGAGAGGGGGTCACCTCTCCACAGATCCGACCTGCAACTCGGTCCAGTAGCTTCACCTGCTCGTATTTTTGAGTTTAGATTAAAGTCATACTGTGGAACATTTCAGGTAAAGCAATAACATCTCTATGGAGATGAACATGTAGCAGGCTCTCCATCAGAAAAGTTCCACACTGAGCCTTTAAAATCGAATTGCTGATGTTTTATTGTTGTATAAATGTTTCACTTTCACTTCCATGAACAGAACTGTTTTTAAACTCCTCTGGACACTAAAGCTGTACTATGGAACATTTGACCCCTGGACACCACTGTCCGCTCTGTCACTACGGTCAGATGTGTGTTTTGTCCAGTCTGTTGCCGTGGTTACGTCACTCTTTCATCACGTCCTGTTTTGTCTATAGGCGTGAAGTGTGACCGTGTCAGGGCTTCATCAGAACAGAGTCTGTTTAAATCAGGCTAAAACGTGAACTGTATCCTCAGGATTTGAGCTGCAGCCTCATCAAGTACAAGTAACAGCAGCAGAGCAGGAGTTACAGTAATATTTTTAGTAGTAGTGGTGGTAGTGGTAGCAGTGGTAGCAGTAGTAGCAGTAGCAGTAGTAGTAGTAGTAGTATCTCCGTGTCCACTAGGGGGCGTGCTTATGCACCTGCTATGGAAATAAACAGAAAATGGCTCACCTTCGTTTTGGCTCTTGTCCATCGCCTTAATGCTGGCAGCCTGAAACAGACACAGAGCTCATGTTAATATTTTCAGACTACAAGTACACAAGTACAAGTACACAAGTACAAGTACACAAGTACAAGTACACAAGTACAAGTACACAAGTACAAGTACACAAGTACAAGTACACAAGTACAAGGAGACAAGTACAAGTACACAAGTACAAGGAGACAAGTACAAGTACACAAGTACAAGGAGACAAGTACAAGTACACAAGTACAAGGACACAAGTACAAGTACACAAGTACAAGGACACAAGTACACAAGTACAAGGACACAAGTACAAGTACACAAGTACAAGGACACAAGTACAATTACACAAGTACAAGTACACAAGTACAAGTACACAAGTACAAGGACACAAGTACACAAGTACAAGGACACAAGTACACAAGTACAAGGACACAAGTACAAGTACACAAGTACAAGGAGACAAGTACAAGTACACAAGTACAAGTACACAAGTACAAGTACAAGGAGACAAGTACAAATACACAAGTACAAGTACACAAGTACAAGTACACAAGTACAAGGACACAAGTACAAGGACACAAGTACAAGTACACAAGTACAAGTACAAGGAGACAAGTACAAGTACACAAGTACAAGTACACAAGTACAAGTACACAAGTAAAAGGACACAAGTACAAGGACACAAGTACAATTACACAAGTACAAGTACACAAGTAAAAGGACACAAGTACAAGTACACAAGTACAAGTACACAAGTACAAGGACACAAGTACAAGTACACAAGTACAAGGACACAAGTACAGTAAGAGTTCAAGTATGCCCAGACCAATCTGCGTCTGGGTCTGCCTCTCACTCTGAGTCTGTTTCTCACTCTGGGTCTGCGTCTCACAGTGTACTCTTGAGTTTAGGGTTAGTACTCTTGAGTTTAGGCTGTATACTCTTGAGTTTAGGGTTAGTACTCTTGAGTTTAGGGTTAGTCCTCTTGAGTTTAGGGTTAGTACTCTTGAGTTTAGGGTTAGTCCTCTTGAGTTTAGCGTTAGTCCTCTTGAGTTTAGGGTTAGTACTCTTGAGTTTAGGGTTAGTCCTCTTGAGTTTAGCGTTAGTCCTCTTGAGTTTAGGGTTAGTCCTCTTGAGTTTAGGGTTAGTCCTCTTGAGTTTAGGGTTAGTATTCTTGAGTTTAGGGTTAGTACTCTTGAGTTTAGGCTGTATACTCTTGAGTTTAGGGTTAGTACTCTTGAGTTTAGGCGTTAGTACTCTTGAGTTTTAGGTTTAGTACTCTTGAGTTTAGGGTTAGTCCTCTTGAGTTTAGGGTTAGTCCTCTTGAGTTTAGGGTTAGTCCTCTTGAGTTTAGGGTTAGTCCTCTTGAGTTTAGGGTTAGTACTCTTGAGTTTAGGCTGTATACTCTTGAGTTTAGGGTTAGTACTCTTGAGTTTAGCGTTAGTCCTCTTGAGTTTAGGTTAGTACTCTTGAGTTTAGGCTGTATACTCTTGAGTTTAGGGTTAGTACTCTTGAGTTTAGCGTTAGTCCTCTTGAGTTTAGGGTTAGTACTCTTGAGTTTAGGCTGTATACTCTTGAGTTTAGGGTTAGTACTCTTGAGTTTAGCGTTAGTCCTCTTGAGTTTAGGGTTAGTACTCTTGAGTTTAGCGTTAGTCCTCTTGAGTTTAGGGTTAGTCCTCTTGAGTTTAGGGTTAGTCCTCTTGAGTTTAGGGTTAGTACTCTTGAGTTTAGGGTTAGTACTCTTGAGTTTAGGGTTAGTACTCTTGAGTTTAGGGTTAGTACTCTTGAGTTAAGGGTGCGTACTCTTGAGTTTAGGGTTAGTACTCTTGAGTTTAGGATGCATACTCTTGAGTTTAGGGTTAGTCCTCTTGAGTTTAGGGTTAGTACTCTTGAGTTTAGGGTTAGTACTCGAGTTTAGGGTGTATACTCTTGAGTTTAGGGTTAGTACTCTTGAGTTTAGGGTGCGTACTCTTGAGTTTAGGAGTAGTACTCGAGTTTAGGGTTTGTTTAAGAGGTGGGTAAAGTACAGCAGTGAAAAAGCACTCAGGTAATACAAGTACTTCAAATAATATTACTCAAGTAAACAGTAAAACGGCTGTTGCTCCTTCAGATATGATTCAGTTTCAGTTTCTGGTTTACTCTGAAAATACCACACTCACGTCTGGATGAGGCTGGTTTCTTTTATACAGTTTAACTTCTAACTGGGTCATTTCCATAAAATGCAGAGACAGGAAGTAGATCCGTCAGTGAGCAGCACCTGAGGCCCTTTCACAATAAAAGCCACACAAGGGAATATGAAGCCAGGTCACTACGGTAACAGCATTTTCATTGGCCCATGAAGATCAATTAGTATTCGTGTTAAACTGCGAGACAAAGTACTGCATTTTGTTACTTAAATGTACTGGAAGAGTTCACAAAGGCAGTTAAATAATGTATCTGTCGTTCTATCCTCCACGAACTCGCACCACAGCGGCGGGGCAGGTGAAGTGTCTGGCCCAAGGACACAATAACAGTATAAAGCTGGAACTGAACCAGCAGCTCCGTCTTTCCTGGTTGTGTAAAAAGAGCCGTAAAAGTGACTCACGGCTCACGAGCGATTAGAGCCTCATCAAGAAGTAATCAGGTTTTACAGAGTGATAGACCATCATTATGTAAGAAACAGGACCAAGAGAGAACTAAACCAGGACTAACCAGGACTAACCAGGACTGAACCAGGACTAAACCAGGTCTAAACCAGGACTAAACCAGGACTCAACCAGGACTAAACCAGGACTAAACCAGGACTAAACCAGGACTAAACCAGGACTAAACCAGGACTAACCCAGGACTAAACCAGGACTAAACCAGGTCTGAACCAGGACTGAACCAGGACTAAACCAGGACTGAACCAGGACTGAACCAGGACTAAACCAGGTCTAAACCAGGAATGAACCAGGACTAAACCAGGACTAACCAGGACTAACCAGGACTAACCAGGACTAACCAGGACTAAACCAGGAGGACTAACCAGGACTAACCAGGACTAAACCAGGACTAAACCAGGACTAAACCAGGACTAAACCAGGACTAAACCAGGACTAAACCAGGACTAAACCAGGACTAAACCAGGACTGAACCAGGACTAAACCAGGACTAAACCAGGACTAAACCAGGACTAAACCAGGACTAAACCAGGAATAAACCAGGACTAAACCAGGACTAAACCAGGACTAAACCAGGACTAAACCAGGACTAAACCAGGACTAAACCAGGACTAAACCAGGACTGAACCAGGACTGAACCAGGACTAAACCAGGACTAAACCAGGACTAAACCAGGACTAAACCAGGACTAAACCAGGACTAAACCAGGACTAAACCAGGACTAAACCAGGACTAAACCAGGAATAAACCAGGAATAAACAAGGAACTGTACGGCTCTCTGCGAGAACTAAACCAGGACTAAACCAGGACTAACTGTGTGCCTCTGTGTAAACCTGTACGGCTCTGTGCGGCTCTTTGCGGCTCTGTGCGGCTCTGTGCGGCTCTTTGCGGCTCTGTGCGGCTCTGTGTGTCTGTGTGGTTCTTTGCGGCTCTGTGTGGCTCTGTGTGGCTCTGTGTGGCTCTGTGTGTCTCTGTGTGGCTCTGTGCGGCTCTGTGTGGCTCTGTGCGGCTCTGTGTGGCTCTGTGTGTCTCTGTGCGGCTCTGTGTGGCTCTGTACGTCTCTGCGGCTCTGTACGGCTCTTTGCGGCTCTGTGTGTCTCTGTGTGTCTCTTTGCGGCTCTGTCTGGCTCTGTGTGTCTCTGTGTGTCTCTGTGTGTCTCTTTGTGTCTCTGTGCGGCTCTGTGTACGGCTCTCTGTGCGGCTCTGTGGCTCTTTGCGGCTCTCTGTGTGGCTCTGTGCGGCTCTGTGTGTCTCTGTGTGTCTCTCTGTGTCTCTGTGTGGCTCTGTGCGGCTCTGTGTGGCTCTTTGTGGCTCTGTGTGTCTCTGTGCGGCTCTCTGTGTCTCTGTGTGGCTCTGTGCGGCTCTGTGTGGCTCTGTGTGGCTCTGTGCGGCTCTGTGCGGCTCTGTGTGGCTCTGTACGGCTCTTTGCGGCTCTGTACGGCTCTCTGCGGCTCTGTGCGGCTCTGTGTGCCTCTGTGTGTCTCTGTGTGGCTCTGTGCGGCTCTGTGTGGCTCTTTGCGGCTCTGTGTGTCTCTGTGTGGCTCTCTGCGGCTCTGTGTCGCTCCTGTAACACGCGCGGTTATTGCGTGAGAATCCGGCTCCTGTTTCTCTCTGTGCGCGTGCGCGTGGGTACGTGTACCGCGCGCGTGCGTGCAGCGGGAGCAGTGTGTACGTGCGCGGCCACGTGCGTCCTTCTGTGCGTGCGTGTGCGTGTGTGAGAGAGCCGGCTCTGAATCGGAGCCGCGATGACTCAGGCCGAGAAAGGCGCTCTTTGGCCCCGGCGACACTTCATTCAAAAACCCGCTAATTTAACACTAACCCGCAGAATAAACTGTGACATTCAGCACCAAATTTCACAACTAACACAAACATCACACTCCACACCTCACCGAAAGAGTCGGCTCACTTATTTTACAAAATGCACGGTTCACTTCTCTAACAGAGCCACTTTAAGACTTTTGCCTTTGTATAACGCGCCCGGCTCTGACACTGACATGAAAGAGCCGGAGCTGAATTTAAATGCGACTCTTTCAAAGCCAAACTCTCCTGGGGCTCACGTTTGGCGCCTACTTTGCATGACCAGCGCAGAACAAGAAAGTGCGCAGAACTAATTCTACAAAAGTCTAATTAAATATTGTCAGAGAAGAGGCACAGTCCGAAACATCGTGTACCAGGCTGTAATGATTAAACAAGAGGCGGAGAGCGTCATAAACCCGCGGTAACACTGACACTGAGCGCGGCGCGTGGAGTCTCACATTCACGGGTCAGAAACACGGAGTGTGTCACAAAAACTGTCACAGGAGGCGCGAGACTTGCCTTTACAGAGAGATGAAAACCCGCAGCCAGGAGGATCTGTACCAAACTACAGACAAAGTTCATGATTGTATTTCCTCTCGATGTTCGGATTTCAGCAGGTCGCTCCAGGAAAGAATGAGAAGAACAATAAAAATGTAGAAAAAGCCGGATGAGAGAGAGCGGTGATGGGTTTGTGCTAGAGCCGGTGACTCTCCATGTGGCGTGTTCTCAGAGAGCCAACCGTGCGTCCTCCATCCGGACTCACACGCGCTGATAGGCTCCACAACCCAAACACAGCCCCAAACACAGCCTCCCGACGCCGCACCGCAGGCAACTTTTACCCGAGCCCCTGAGCAGATCTGCGGCTGAAGCGGCTCCTCCAAACTGTGTGGCGCAAAGTGTCTGTGGCGCTGCTCCTCTGCGTCTCTGCGGCGCGTCTGTGTCTCTGCGCGGGGGACGCTGTTCGGCTCCTCTCCGTTCAGCCTGGTGCCGTGTCTGATTCGTTCTCGGAGCTGCCTGGGGAGAGTGAGGTCTTGTGAACCGGGGGGCGTGGCCAGGGCGG
Organism: Periophthalmus modestus; assembly: GCA_019594935.1. Taxonomy (NCBI): domain Eukaryota; kingdom Metazoa; phylum Chordata; class Actinopteri; order Gobiiformes; family Gobiidae; genus Periophthalmus; species Periophthalmus modestus. Next base: position 158,287 of record JAIEZT010000052.1, on the reverse strand, counting down.
GGCCAAGTGCGCGTCGCTGACACACGCTGAGCCGCTCCGGTATCAGCGGCGGAACACGTCCGGGATGGAGGCCCCCGGTACTGCACACGTGACCCGCTCATTTAAATCATTAATCACTATGGCAACGGCCTTAAAGACACGTCAAAAATGTCCAAAACCACAACCTCCTGTCTCACAGGAATCGATACTAAACAAGTCCCACTGACAGAAGTGAACGAGAATCTAAACCAGGACTAAACCAGGAATTAACCAGGACTAAACCAGGACTAAACCAGGACTAAACCAGGACTAAACCAGGTCTAAACCAGGACTAAACCAGGACTAAACCAGGACTAAACCAGGAATTAACTAGGACTAAACCAGGACTAAACCAGGACTAAACCAGGACTGAACCAGGACTAAACCAGGACTAAACCAGGACTAACCAGGACTAAACCAGGACTAACCAGGACTGAACCAGGACTAAACCAGGACTAAACCAGTACTAACCAGGACTAAACCAGGTCTAAACCAGGTCTAAACCAGGACTAAACCAGGACTGAACCAGGTCTAAACCAGGACTAACCAGGACTAAACCAGGACTAAACCAGGACTAAACCAGGTCTAAACCAGGACTAAACCAGGTCTAAATCAGGACTAAACCAGGACTAAACCAGGACTAAACCAGGACTAAATCAGGACTAAACCGGGACTAAACCGGGTCTAAACCAGGACTAAACCAGGTCTAAACAGGACTAAACCAGGACTGGTCTGCTATGATAAACCTCTGTCTCTAAACCAGGACTAAACCAGACTAAACCAGGACTCATAGGACTAAAACAACTAAACCAGGACTAAACCAGTATCTGAAAGAAACAAGGTGACTGATCGGGACTAAACCATCGAGTATCCAGGAATTAACTAGTTCCTTAGAACTAAACCAGGACAAACCAGGAATCCCAGGACTCAACTTAAACCAGGAATCATTTAGGACTCAACCAGACTAAACCAGGACTAAACAGGACTGAACCAGGTAAACAGGACTAAACCAGGACTAAACCAGGACTAAACCAGAACTGAACCAGTTCTAAACCAGGACTAAACCAGGACTAAACCAGGACTAAACCAGGTCAAACAGGACTAAACCAAACAGAAATCAGGACTAAACCAGGACTAAACCAGGACTAAACCAGGACTAAATCAGGACTAAACCGGGACTAAACGGGTCTCAACCAGGACTAAACCGGGTCTAAACCAGGACTGTGGTCTGCTATGATCCTCTGTCTCTGAGGATTACACAGATTTAAGACTCATGGGACTAAAACAAAGTGGAACATCTCAGTATCTAAAGAAACAAGGTGGTATCGGGATCGATATCGAGTATCGAGTCTGTTCCTTAGAATCAGTATCATAAACTCCACTCACCTTCACTAGAATCATTTGGATCATTTCAGACCTGGATTTGTCAGTCGACTGAACTAAAGGTAAAAGGAGCTGTTCACTTGATGACATCACGAGGTGGAACAGAGCGTTTTGAGCAGTGGAGATGTGACTAATAATAAAGTGTGACTCAAACATGTGAATGAATCAAACAGAAGTATGTTTTTGAGGAGGGGCAGTGTTAGGACATGGTTTATTCGTCCAGGCTCAGTGTGTGTGGTGTTTGACCTCTTCACTGTATGTTCTGTGTGGCCTTGAGTCACAGTTGGATTTATGCTGATGCAGTGACCAGTTCATGTTTGTGGAGAGGTGTCACTCCTGTCCCGTCACGGCGCCCCCTCGTGGCTGTGCGTGGTCAGTGGAGAGGTGTCACTCCTGTCCCGTCACGGCGCCCCCTCGTGGCTGTGCGTGGTCAGTGGAGAGGTGTCACTCCTGTCCCGTCACGGCGCCCCCTCGTGGCTGTGCGTGGTCAGTGGAGAGGTGTCACTCCTGTCCCGTCACGGCGCCCCCTCGTGGCTGTGCGTGGTCAGTGGAGAGGTGTCACTCCTGTCCCGTCACGGCGCCCCCTCGTGGCTGTGCGTGGTCAGTGACTGTACCGCTGTGAGGGGCAGTACGACGAGGTGATGGCAGAGATCATTTACCACAGATTCCAAAGAGTTCATTCAACAGGATGAGGCCACAGCATCGTTTACAACACAGTAAAGCTAACAACTACCAAGCAAATGTGCACTTCCTGATTATTAGACAATAAAATACTTTCTAGATACGGACAGTACACAGTGGACATATTTTGACCTCAAGATGGTGGAGGGTTTGAGCACCTGAATGATCCGGGGTCTTCATGGGGTCAGACTGAGAGCGGTTCTGAAGCCTTTTATGATGAGGACACAGTCAAGGCCAGCTACGCCCGGACCGGCATCATCAGGGCTCCACCCTAGAGCCAGGCCTGGGGTGGTGGTACCTGACAACGAGCGCTGGTGGCCGGGCCTTTCCCCACGGGGCCCGCCCAGGCTCAGCCCGAAGGAGCGACGTGGGGCTGTTCTCCCATGGATCCGTGAGGGTCCGGTGCTGAGAGATCTGAGCTCCAGTCGAAGGCGGGGGCCTCTGGCTCTGGGGACTTGGAATGTCACCTCGCTGGGGGGAAGGGGCCTGAGCTTGTGCTGAATGTTCAGCGTTACGGACTAGATATAGTCGGCCTCACCTCCACGCACAGTTTGGGCTCTGGAACCCAACTCCTCGAGAGGGGCTGGACTCTCTGGCGTTGCCCGCGGGGAGCGGCGGCGAGCTGGTGTGGGCTTATTGACCCACAGCTCAGCCGCTTCGTGTTGGAGTTCACCCCGGTGAACAAGAGGGTCACGTCCCTGCACCTTCGGGTCGGGGACAGGTCTCTCACTGTTGTCAGCCTATGGGCCGAACAGCAGTGGAGAGTACCCGGCCTTCTTGGAGTCCCTAGGAGGGGTTCTAGACAGTGCACCGGTGACTTTGTTGTTTTATTGGGGAATTGCAACATCCACGGCAACGACAGTGACACCTGGAGGGGCGTGATCAGGAAGAACGGCCTCCGAGATCTGAACCCGAGCGGTGTTCTGTTATTGGACTTCTGTGCTAGCCACAGTTTGTCCATAACTAACACCATGTTCGAGCACAAGGTCCATCAGCTCACGTGGCACAAGGACACCCTAAGTCGGAGGTTGATGGTGTTCGCTCCTCTTTTCACCAGCGTGTCTTGAACAATCGGATGAAAGATCCTGGAAGCAGAGACTGAGGACTTGGAGGCGGACTCGTCCATCAACCTGGCTGAAGTCACTGAGGTGGTTTGCAAGCTTCTCGGTGGCAAGGCTCCAGGGGTGCACGAGATCTGTCCCGAGTACCTCAAATCTCTGGATGTTGTGAGGCTGCCTTGGTTGACACGCCTCTGCAACATCACGTGGCGGTCGGGGACAGTACCACTGGCAGACTGGGGTGATGGTCCCTCTGTTTAAGAAAGGGGAGTGTGCCACTTACAGGGGAATCACACCCCTCTGCCTTCCCGGTAAGGTCTATTCCAGGATATTTGGGAGAAGAATCTGATCGATAGTCAAACCTCAGATCCAGGAGGAGCAGTGTGGTTTTCGTCCTGGTCGTGGAACACTGGACCAGCTCTATACTCTCCATCGGGTCCTCGAGGCTCATAGGAGTTTGCCCAAACAGTCCACGTGTGTTTTGTGGAGCTGGAGAAGGCATTCGACCGTGTCCCTCGTGGGACGTGCTCTGGGAGTATGGGGTCTGGGGCCCTTTGCTAAGGGCTGTCCAGTCTCTGTGTGACTGGAGCAGGAGCTGTGTTCTCTGCAGTAAGTCAGACTTGTTCCCGGTGCATGTTGGACTCCACCAGGGCTGCACTTTGTCACCGGTTCTGTTCATTATATTTATGGACAGAATTTCTTAGAGCAGTCAGGGGCAGGAAGGGGTCTGGTTCAGGGGCCAGAGGGGGTCTGGTTCAGGGGCCGGAGGGGGTCCGGTTCAGGGGCCGGAGGGGGTCCGGTTCAGGGGCGGAGGGGGTCCGTTCAGGGGCTGGAGGGGGTCCGGTTCAGGGGCCGGAGGGGGTCCGGGTTCAGGGGCCGGAGGGGGGTCACTGGTCATCTCTGCTGTTTGCAGATGATGATTGTTCTCTGCTGTTTGCAGGACTGGGTTGTTTTCTGAGTGTTCTTCGGCTGAGATGAGAATCAGCTCCTCCAAATCTGAGGTCATGGTTCTCGACTGGAAAAAGGTGGTTTGCCCTCTCCGGGTGGGTGGGGAGGTTCTGCCTCAAGTGGAGGAGTTCTAGTATCTCGGGGCCTTGTTCACGAGTGAGGGAAGGATGGAGCGTGAGATTGACAGTTGCGGATCGGTGCAGTGTCTGCCGTGATGCGGTTGCTGTATCGGACCGGACTCGATTTAACCTCAATCTACGTTCTGCCCTCACCTCTGGTCATGACTCTGGCTCTGACTAAAACGACAAGATCACGGACACAAATCTGAAATGTGTCTCCTCTGCAGGGAGGCGGGGCTGAGCTCAGAGACAGGGTGAGGAGTCAGTCACACAGTCAAACATCACAGTAAACTGGCAATCAGATGAATGGACAACGATGATTCTTCTGTAGTAGTAGTAGTAGTCATTGTAGTTGTTGTTGTTGTAGTAGTAGTAGTAGTAGTAGTCGTTGTAGTAGTCGTTGTAGTCTTCGTTGTAGTAGTAGTTGTTGTAATAGTTGTTGTAGTAGTATTTGTTGTTGTAGTTGTAGTCGCTATAGTAGTAGTTGTTGTAGTGGTTGTTGTTGTAGTAGTGGTTGTAGTTTTTTTGTAGTAGAAGTTGTCATTGTAGTAGCAGTAGTCGTTGTCGTAGTCGTCGTTGTAGTCATTGTTGTAGTAGTAGTCGTTGTAGAAGTAGTCGTTGTAGTAGTAGTTGTTGTTGTAGTAGTAGTATTTGTTGTTTTAGTTGTAGTAGTCGTAGTAGTCGTTGTAGTAGTCGTAGTAGTAGTCGTTGTAGTAGTAGTTGTTGTTGTAGTAGTTGTTGTAGTAGTAGTAGTTGTTGTAGTAGCAGTAGTAGTAGTTGTTGTAGTTGTTGTAGTAGTAGTAGTAGTAGTTGTAGTAGTTGTAGTAGTAGTAGTCGTAGTAGTAGTCGTTGTAGTAGTAGTCGTTGTAGTAGTAGTTGTAGTAGTAGTTGTTGTTGTAGTAGTTGTTGTTGTAGTAGTTGTAGTAGTGATTGTAGTTGTAGTAGTCGTTGTTGTAGTAGTAGTCGTTGTAGTAGTAGTTGTTGTAGTAGTAGTAGTTGTAGTTTTTGTAGTAGTACTAGTTGTAGTTATAGTAGTAGTTGTAGTAGTAGTAGTAGTAGTAGTAGTAGTAGTAGTAGTAGTAGTCGTTGTTGAACATGACTGAGCAGTAGGATGTGGACAGAAGCAGCTCAGGTCCACAACTGTTTTTCTGTCTGTTCTTCATCAAAGTGCAAAGTGTGATGTGTGATGTGTGAAGTGTGGTGTGTGTGGTGTGTGATGTGTGGTGTGTGAAGTGTGATGTGTGAAGTGTGATGTGTGAAGTGTGATGTGTGGTGTGTGGTGTGGTGTGTGGTGTGTGTGTGTGTGTGGTGTGTGATGAACATGGTGCTGAGTGTGCAGTGTGTGATGTGTGATGTGTGAAGTGTGATGTGTGAAGTGTGAAGTGTGAAGTGTGATGTGTGATGTGTGCAGTGTGATGTGTGAAGTGTGATGTGTGAAGTGTGATGTGTGATGTGTGAAGTGTGATGTGTGAAGTGTGATGTGTGATGTGTGAAGTGTGATGTGTGATGTGTGCAGTGTGATGTGTGAAGTGTGATGTGTGAAGTGTGATGTGTGATGTGTGATGTGTGATGTGTGAAGTGTGATGTGTGAAGTGTGATGTGTGGTGTGTGAAGTGTGGTGTGTGATGTGTGGTGTGTGATGTGTGATGTGTGAAGTGTGATGTGTGAAGTGTGATGTGTGATGTGTGATGTGTGTGATGTGTGTGTGTGTGTGTGTGTGAAGTGTGATGTGTGATGTGTGATGTGTGCAGTGTGATGTGTGATCTGTGAAGTGTGATGTGTGATGTGTGAAGTGTGATGTGTGATGTGTGAAGTGTGGTGTGTGAAATGTGATGTGTGATGTGTGGTGTGTGGTGTGTGGTGTGTGATGTGTGATGTGTGATGTGTGGTGTGTGGTGTGTGATGTGTGAAGTGTGAAGTGTGAAGTGTGATGTGTGATGTGTGATGTGTGAAGTGTGATGTGTGATGTGTGGTGTGTGGTGTGTGTTGTGTGATGTGTGATGTGTGAAGTGTGATGTGTGATGTGTGATGTGTGCAGTGTGATGTGTGATGTGTGATGTGTGAAGTGTGATGTGTGTTGTGTGTTGTGTGTTGTGTGATGTGTGAAGTGTGATGTGTGATGTGTGATGTGTGAAGTGTGATGTGTGAAGTGTGAAGTGTGAAGTGTGAAGTGTGATGTGTGGTGTGTGTTGTGTGATGTGTGATGTGTGCAGTGATATGTGATGTGTGAAGTGTGATGTGTGGTGTGTGTTGTGTGATGTGTGATGTGTGAAGTGTGATGTGTGATGTGTGGTGTGTGTTGTGTGATGTGTGATGTGTGAAGTGTGATGTGTGATGTGTGAAGTGTGATGTGTGATGTGTGATGTGATGTGTGATGTGTGATGTGTGGTGTGTGATGTGTGATGTGTGATGTGTGAAGTGTGATGTGTGATGTGTGAAGTGTGATGTGTGATGTGTGAAGTGTGATGTGTGAAGTGTGATGTGTGATGTGTGAAGTGTGATGTGTGATGTGTGATGTGTGATGTGTGAAGTGTGATGTGTGATGTGTGAAGTGTGATGTGTGCAGTGTGATGTGTGATGTGTGCAGTGTGTGTGATGTGTGTGATGTGTGATGTGTGATGTGTGATGTGTGATGTGTGATGTGTGATGTGTGATGTGTGATGTGTGATGTGTGGTGTGTGATGTGTGATGTGTGATGTGTGATGTGTGATGTGTGATGTGTGATGTGTGATGTGTGATGTGTGATGTGTGATGTGTGATGTGTGGTGTGTGGTGTGTGGTGTGTGGTGTGTGATGTGTGTGTGATGTGTGAAGTGTGATGTGTGATGTGTGATGTGTGATGTGTGGTGTGTGATGTGTGATGTGTGATGTGTGAAGTGTGATGTGTGGAGTGTGATGTGTGGTGTGTGGTGTGTGATGTGTGATGTGTGGTGTGTGATGTGTGATGTGTGATGTGTGGTGTGTGAAGTGTGATGTGTGATGTGTGAAGTGTGGTGTGTGAAGTGTGATGTGTGGTGTGTGGTGTGTGAAGTGTGAAGTGTGATGTGTGGTGTGTGGTGTGTGATGTGTGATGTGTGGTGTGTGATGTGTGATGTGTGAAGTGTGGTGTGTGAAGTGTGATGTGTGAAGTGTGATGTGTGGTGTGTGTGTGTGTGTGATGTGTGATGTGTGATGTGTGAAGTGTGATGTGTGATGTGTGTGTGTGTGATGTGTGATGTGTGATGTGTGGTGTGTGTGTGTGTGTGTGGTGTGTGAAGTGGTGATGTGTGAAGTGTGATGTGTGGTGTGTGGTGTGTGATGTGTGATGTGTGGTGTGTGATGTGTGATGTGTGATGTGTGTGATGTGTGATGTGTGATGTGTGATGTGTGATGTGTGATGTGTGAAGTGTGATGTGTGGTGTGTGATGTGTGATGTGTGATGTGTGATGTGTGATGTGTGATGTGTGATGTGTGAAGTGTGATGTGTGATGTGTGAAGTGTGATGTGTGAAGTGTGGTGTGTGAAGTGTGATGTGTGATGTGTGGTGTGTGATGTGTGTGATGTGTGAAGTGTGATGTGTGAAGTGTGGGTGTGAAGTGTGTGTGATGTGTGATGTGTGTGATGTGTGATGTGTGAAGTGTGGTGTGTGAATGTGAAGTGTGATGTGTGATGTGTTGGTGTGTGATGTGTGATGTGTGATGTGTGGTGTGTGATGTGTGATGTGTGAAGTGTGATGTGTGATGTGTGATGTGTGAAGTGTGATGTGTGAAGTGTGTGATGTGTGATGTGTGGTGTGTGATGTGTGATGTGTGATGTGTGGTGTGTGAAGTGTGATGTGTGATGTGTGATGTGTGGTGTGTGATGTGTGAAGTGTGATGTGTGATGTGTGAAGTGTGATGTGTGATGTGTGGTGTGTGAAGTGTGATGTGTGGTGTGTGAAGTGTGAAGTGTGATGTGTGATGTGTGAAGTGTGATGTGTGATGTGTGAAGTGTGAAGTGTGATGTGTGAAGTGTGTGTGTGTGAGTGTGGTGTGTGAAGTGTGATGTGTGGTGTGTGTGAAGTGTGATGTGTGATGTGTGAGTGTGATGTGTGAAGTGTGATGTGTGAAGTGTGTGATGTGTGATGTGTGAAGTGTGAAGTGTGATGTGTGATGTGTGAAGTGTGATGTGTGATGTGTGGTGTGTGATGTGAATGTGTGTGATGTGTGATGTGTGATGTGTGAAGTGTGATGTGTGAAGTGTGTGTGTGAAGTGTGTGTGTGTGGTGTGTGAAGGTGAAGTGTGAAGTGTGAAGTGTGAAGTGATGTGTGTGTGTGAAGTGTGATGTGTGAAGTGTGATGTGTGAAGTGTGAAGTGTGATGTGTGAAGTGCAGGTCAGAGCAGTGTCTCCTCCAGCTGTAGAACACAATGATTGTTTAGGCGCCTTTTATACTGTTCCACCAACTGGGTTAAACTACTGTTGATTAATAAAAAGAAAACATTATCTCTTTAAACTTTAACCTTCATAAAAAACAAATAAACCAATACACCACATTTATTTTATAAATATAAAAACATAAAACATAAAACATAAAACATAAAACATATAAAACCAGCACCAAATATGCCTAAAATGCCTAAACCATTTAAAATGCCCAGGTGTCTCCCACACATGTCCCGTCTTGGTCCTGCCCCGGAACCTTTTTAAAGGAGCTCGTTTCCCCGGGGACGTGTTTAACACCCGGACACAAGATACAGGAGGTGAGTTCAACATTTTTAAAACACTATTCCACTAAAAACACTGCAAAGTACACAACACACAAACACTTACAAACATTCTGAAACATGTGCTGCACTTGTCCAATTTAATGAGTCCAAACCTCGTCCTCTGTCCCTCCAGGACACTTCAAGTAAAGATCCACCGAGCCTCCAGATCTGAAACTGGGTAAAAGACGAGTTAATAAACATTTAAAATACTTTTGTGCAAACTGTGTTTTTTTAAAGTGCAAATATTATTAAAAGTGCAGAGCTGTTAAAGGGTTTGTGCGATTTAAAGTGCTTAAAGTGAAAGGTGCAGTTCATCTACGAAACAAATGGGCCGTTTGTTACTACTACTAGTAGTACTGCACTTATTTAAATAGTATTTGTAGTAGTTGTAGTTATTTAAATAGTATTTGTAGTGGTTGTAGTTAGTTTAGTAGTAGTTGTAGTTATTTAAATAGTATTTGTAGTAGTTGTAGTTATTTTAGTAGTAGTTGTAGTTATTTAAATAGTATTTGTAGTAGTTGTAGTTATTTTAGTAGTAGTTGTAGTTATTTAAATAGTATTTGTAGTGGTTGTAGTTAGTTTAGTAGTAGTTGTAGTTATTTAAATAGTAGTTGTAGTTATTTAAATAGTAGTTGTAGTTATTTAAATAGTAGTTTGTAGTAGTTATTTAAATAGTAGTTGTAGTTATTTAAATAGTATTTGTAGTAGTTGTAGTTATTTAAATAGTATTTGTAGTAGTTGTAGTGGAATTGTACTTTATCTGTCTACTTGAATCGATGACATACTGATGAGTACATGAAATACTGATGAGTACATGAAATACTGATGAGTACATGACATACTGATGAGTACATGACATACTGATGAGTACATGAAATACTGATGAGTACATGAAATACTGATGAGTACATGACATACTGACAAAGTACATGACATACTGATGAAGTGTCGAAATACTTCTGAGTACATGAAATCGTGATTTAGTACATGAAATACTGATGAGGGCATGACACTTCTCCAGCCGTGTGTGTACGTGCTTCAACTGATGAGTACTAGATAAGGTACTTCAATAGTCTGCTGTTACTGATTTCTTTTTTGGCAATTTTGAGAGCAACACTCTGATGAATTTGAAATGTGATGCTGTACCAGTGAAATACTGATGAGTACATGACATCACATAGAACTGCCCAGATTACAGAGTGACTCACACACACCTGACAGATAAAAACGTCTTTTCTAGTTTAGATGCACCTGTGTCAGCTCCAAACAAAACTAACTTCTATCTGCAGGAAGTGTCGTTTTCTCAGGTCATATGTCGTTTTTAGAGCGATGGTGTTGTGTCGTTGGGCAAGATACTTCTCCAGCCGTGTGTGAACGTGCTTCAACTGTGGGTCTAGATAAGGTGTTTCAATAGTCTGCTGTTCCTACTTTCTTTTTTGGCAATTTTAGAGCAAACTCTGCAAATTTGAGTGTGTGCTGCCCCCAGTGGTTAATATAAAGTACTACATGACATCACATAGAACTGCCCTGATTACAGCTGATGACACACACCTGACTGAGAGGCGGGGTTTGAAGTGTGGGCACCTGTTACATCTCCTCCACCCACTCTCCCCTTTAGTCCTCCAGACTCCACCCCTCCTCCACCCACTCTCCCCTTTAGTCCTCCAGACTCCACCCCTCCTCCACCCACTCTCCCCTTTAGTCCTCCACACTCCGCCCCTCCTCCACCCACTCTCCCCTTTAGTCCTCCAGACTCCACCCAGTGTAGCAGCTCTATTTGAAATGTGGTGGTGGGTGGAGTTAGGTGTTTAGTCCCACTTTAAAGTTGAAACACAGCAGCAGAACCACGAGCCTCTTCACCCACCGTCCAAGTCTGAGCACCAGTGTTTTTAAAGGTTTTCAGATGAACCCAGTCGACTTTCCCCCAGTTTCAATCCTAATTCAAAAAGGAAATTGTCATAAAAATGGTTTTACAGGGACCTGGCTTTATTCCTCTGTCTGGTCTGTGTCATAATCTGTGCAAGGACCAGTCTCTCTGAGGAGGTTGTGGGTTAGACTCCTGCTCTGAGTGGAGTGCACTCCCTGAGTTACTGTGGCAGAGTGGTTGTCCTCCCTGTCATGAGGAGGTTGTGGGTTAGACTCCTGCTCTCCCTCTTTGAGCACTACACTCTTGTCTTGCTTTGCAGTGGCTTCATGTTGATGGTTGATGGTTTATGACCAATTGTGTGAACAAGTAGAAGTACAAAATAGAGGTTCAAGAAATTATTCAAGTTAGAGTAAAAAAGTATTTGGGAAAAGTACTGCTCAAAGAGTATCTTGTATCAAGCCTTTTGTGAGAATGTGACTCCGATTCTACTCAGGAGGATCAGTGACTCATTTAAAATAAACTTCCATGATCCTTAGATGAAGCTCACATATGTGTAACACCAAACAAGGAAGAGACTGAACCACAGACCCACCACAGGCGTCTGTCACTGCTCGTTCAGACCAGGAGACGTAACAAAAAGAGCTCGTAAAAGAGATGATCCATCTGGACCAGTCTGGTTTGATAGACGCTACACACCTCCTTTTGGCTGTGGACTGCTGCACTTACCACTCTCAGACTGCAGGGGCAGTATTACCACTCTCAGACTGCGGGGGCAGTATTACCACTCTCAGACTGCGGGGGCAGTATTACCACTCTCTGACTGCGGGGGCAGTAATACCACTCTCAGACTGCGGGGGCAGTATACACTGTGTGGACCCTGATATGGTTCTGTTTGGACCCTGATATGGTTCTGTCTGACACTGTTTGGACCCTGATATGGTTCTGTCTGGACCCTGATATGGTTCTGTCTGGACACTATTTGGACCCTGATATGGTTCTGTTTGGACCCTGATATGGTTCTGTCTGGACACTATTTGGACCCTGATATGGTTCTGTGTGGACCCTGATATGGTTCTGTCTGGACACTATTTGGACCCTGATATGGTTCTGTCTGGACCCTGATATGGTTCTGTTTGGACCCTGATATGGTTCTGTCTGACACTGTTTGGACCCTGATATGGTTCTGTCTGGACCCTGATATGGTTCTGTCTGGACACTATTTGGACCCTGATATGGTTCTGTCTGGACCTGATATGGTTCTGTTTGGTCCCTGATATGGTTCTGTCTTGGTTCTGTCTATGTTGGACCCTGGGTGGTTCTGTCTGGACGCTGTTGGGACCCTGATATTGGTTCTGTCTGGACACTGTTTGGACCCTGATCTTGGTTCTGTCTGGACACTATTTGGACCCTGATATGGTTCTGTCTGGACACTATTTGGACCCTGATATGGTTCTGTGTGGACGCTGTGTGGATCGGGTTTGGTTCTGTCTGGACCTGTGATGGATGGGGTCTGTCTGGACACTATTGGGACCCTGATATGGTTCTGTCTGGACACTGTGTGGACCCTGATATGGTTGTGTGTGGACGCTGATATGGTTCTGTCTGGACACTGTGTGGATGGACCCTGATATGGTTCTGTCTGGACCCTGATATGGTTTCTGTTGGGACCCTGATATGGTTGGTTGTCTGACACTGTTTGGACCCTGATATGGTTCTGTCTGGGTCTTGGTTGTGTTCTGTTTGGACCCGGATCTTGGTTCTGTCTGGACACTGTTTGGACCCTGATATGGTTCTGTCTGGACCCTGATATGGTTCTGTCTGGACACTATTTGGACCCTGATATGGTTCTGTGTGGACCCTGATATGGTTCTGTCTGGACCCTGATATGGTTCTGTTTGGACCCTGATCTTGTTCTGTCTGACACTGTCTGGGGTCTTGGTTCTGTCTGACACTATTTGAACCCTGATATGGTTCTGTCTGACGCTGTGTGGATCGGGTCTTGGTTCTGTCTGGACGCTGTGTGGATGGGGTCGGTTCTGTCTGGACCCTGATATGGTTCTGTCTGGACGCTGTGTGGATCGGGTCTGGTTCTCGTCTGACACTGTTTGGACCCTGATATGGTTCTGTCTGGACGCGGGTCTTGGTTCTGTCTGGACGCTGTTTGGATCGGGTCTTGGTTCTGTCTGTACGCTGTTTGGATCGGGTCTTGGTTCTGTCTGGACGCTGTGTGGATCGGGTCTTGGTTCTGTCTGGACGCTGTGTGGATCGGGTCTTGGTTCTGTCTGGACGCTGTTTGGATCGGGTCTTGGTTGTGTCTGGACGCTGTGTGGATCGGGTCTTGGTTGTGTCTGGACGCTGTGTGGATCGGGTCTTGGTTCTGTCTGGACGCTGTGTGGGTCTTGGTTCGGGTCTTGGGTCTTGGTGTCTCTGGACGCTGTGTGGATCGGGTCTTGGTTCTGTCTGGACGCTGTGTGGATCGGGTCTTGGTTCTGTCTGGACGCTGTGTGGATCGGGTCTTGGTTCTGTCTGAACGCTGTGTGGATCGGGTCTTGGTTTGTGTCTGGACGCTGTGTGGATCGGGTCTTGGTTGTGTCTGGACGCTGTGTGGATCGGGTCTTGGTTGTGTCTGGACGCTGTGTGGATCGGGTCTTGGTTCTGTCTGGACGCTGTGTGGATCGGGTCTTGGTTCTGTCTGGACGCTGCGTGGATCGGGTCTTGGTTCTGTCTGGACGCTGCGTGGATCGGGTCTTGGTTCTGTCTGGACGCTGTGTGGATCGCGTCGGGTCTTGGTTCTGTCTGGACGCTGCTGGATGTCTTGGATCGGGTCTGTGGTTCTGTCTGGACGCTGGACGTGGATCGATCGGGTCTTGGTTCTGTCTGGACGCTGTGGTGGATCGGGTCTTGGGTCTGGACACTGTGTGGATCGGGTCTTGGTTGTGTCTGGACGCCGTTCTGTCTTGGACTGCGCCGTGTGGATCGGGTCTTGGTTCTGTCTGGACGCTGTGTGGATCGGGGTCTTGGTTCTGTCTGGACGCTGTGTGGATCGGGTCTTGGTTGTGTCTGGACGCTGTGTGGATCGGGTCTTGGTTGTGTCTGGACGCTGTGTGGATCGGGTCTTGGTTCTGTCTGGACGCTGTGTGGATCGGGTCTTGGTTCTGTCTGGACGCTGTGTGGATCGCGTCGGGTCTTGGTTCTGTCTGGACGCTGTTTGGATCGGGTCTTGGTTCTGTCTGGACGCTGTGTGGATCGCGTCGGGTCTTGGTTCTGTCTGGACGCTGTGTGGATCGGGTCTTGGTTCTGTCTGGACGCTGTGTGGATCGGTCGGGTCTTGGTTCTGTCTGGACGCTGTGTGGATCGGGTCTGGTTCTGTCTGGACGCTGTGTGGATCGGGTCTTGGTTGTGTCTGGACGCCGTGTGGATCGGGTCTTGGTTCTGTCTGGACGCTGTGTGGATCGGGTCTTGGCTGAGTCTGGACACTGTGTGGATCGGGTCTTGGTTGTGTCTGGACGCCGTGTGGATCGGGTCTTGGTTGTGTCTGGACGCCGTGTGGATCGGGTCTTGGTTGTGTCTGGACGCTGTGTGGATCGGGTCTTGGTTGTGTCTGGACGCTGTGTGGATCGGGTCTTGGTTCTGTCTGGACGCCGTGTGGATCGGGTCTTGGTTGTGTCTGGACGCTGTGTGGATCGGGTCTTGGTTTGGGTCTGGACGCTGTGTGTTCTTGGTTCTGTCTGGACGCTGTGTGGATCGGGTCTGGTTCTGTCTGGACGCTGTGTGGATGGACTGCTGTGTGTGGATCGGGTCTTGGTTGTGTCTGGACGCTGTGTGGATCGGGTCTTGGTCTGATGGACGCTGTGTGTGAGGTTCTGTCTGGACGCTGTGTGGATCGGGTCTTGGTCTGGACACTTGTGGATCGGGTCTTGGTTCTCAAACCAGAGTCAAAGATATCACAGATCTCAGGAGAGCTTTACTACTCTTGACTTGGCCAGAATGTGGTGATTTATTTTTTTATTCACTATTGTAATGACGGTGAGGAGGGGGATGGGGTAGATTTTGTTCATGTATTTAGGGATATTTTTCTGTCTTTTTTTTTTTAAGATTTTGTGTCTTTTATTGTTACTTTTGTGTGAAACACAGGTAACACCCCTGTCCTCCAGCATGTCTGTGTGTGTGGACCACAAACCCTTTATATAAATGGACATGGCCGACCTGCAGACGCCATGTTCCAACCAGGAAGTGACCATGGTGCATCCGTCTCATCGACTCTGTAAAGCTGTGTCCCCTCGTTCTGTCTCTCTGTCTCTCTGTCTCTCTGTCTCTCTGTCTCTCTGTCTCTCTGTCTCTCTGTCTCTCTGTCTCTCTGTCTCTCTGCCGCTCTGTCTCTCTGTCTCTCTGTCACTCTGTCTCTCTGTCGCTCTGTCTCTCTGTCTCTCTGTCTCTCTGTCGCTCTGTCGCTCTGTCGCTCTGTCGCTCTGTCTCTCTGTCTCTCTGTCTCTCTGTCGCTCTGTCGCTCTGTCTCTCTGTCTCTCTGTCTCTCTGTCTCTCTGTCTCTCTGTCTCTCTGTCTCTCTGTCTCTCTGTCTCTCTGTCTCTCTGTCTCTCTGTCGCTCTGTCGCTCTGTCGCTCTGTCTCTCTGTCTCTCTGTCTCTCTGTCTCTCTGTGTCTCTGTCTCTGTCTCTGTCGCTCTGTCTGCTCTGTCGCTCTGTCTCTCTGTCGCTCTGTCGCTCTGTCGCTCTGTCGCTCTGTCGCTCTGTCGCTCTGTCTCTCTGTCTCTCTGTCTCTCTGTCTCTCTGTCTCTCTGTCTCTCTGTCGCTCTGTCTCTCTGTCTCTCTGTCGCTCTGTCTCTCTGTCTCTCTGTCGCTCTGCTCTCGCTCTCTCTCTCTCTGTCTCTCTGTCGTCTCTGTCTCTCTGTCTCTCTGTCTCTCTGTCGTCTCTGTCGCTCTGTCTCTCTGTCTCTCTGTCTCTCTGTCGCTCTGTCGCTCTGTCTCTCTGTCGCTCTGTCGCTCTGTCGCTCTGTCGCTCTGTCGCTCTGTCGCTCTGTCGCTCTGTCGCTCTGTCTCTCTGTCTCTCTGTCTCTCTGTCTCTCTGTCTCTCTGTCTCTCTGTCTCTCTGTCTCTCTGTCTCTCTCTGTCTCTCTGTCTCTCTGTCTCTCTCTCTCTCCTGTTGCTCTGTACTGTCAGACTTGTCATTTTGGTCTTCAAATGTTCATATTAACACTTCCTTTCCTGTGCATTACCTTTAACAGCCTCGCTCCGGATTGGCTCTTTGGTTGCTATGATACAGTCGAAATTCAAAATACGGATCCTGGTTCCAAATGGTCCCTGTCCCTGCTCCAGCCTCGAGCTTCGTGTGGAGCTGAAGCTGTGGGTCTCAGTCACTCTGGGCTCATGGGAGGTTTCTTGCCCCTGAGCTGTTCACTTGAAAACTACCACTTGATGACATCACGAGGTGGAACAGAGCATTTTGAGTTTTGAAGATGTTACAGACTAATAATAAAGTGTGACTCAAACATGTGAATGAAACAAACACGACTCCAGGTTTGATTTTGAGGAGGAAACATTAGAACATGGAGCTCACAGGTTTGTGTTGTATCGAACATTTAAAAGACACAAAAATGATCCAAACTGAGTCAGACGGAGCTGTTCCTCAGATCATTTCATTTGTCGACATAAAGCTCAAGTCACTTCAGTCTTACTCACAGTGGGTAAGAGTAACCACAACTTTTACTCAAGCAAAAGTACTTTTACTTCAATAAAAATATTCCCCAAGAACGGCTCTGCGGGAGGAGAGTCACGCTGGGAGCATGTGGGCGTGTTCTACAGCGTGAGGCTCGGGGGAATCGCACCACGCACTTTCTTCAGGACAGAGGAAGTGAGATTTCCTGTTCACAAAAACATCTGCTCACCATGACGACAGACGCATCAGAGCAAAGACATTTAAGACTTAACCTGATTCACACTATTTCACCATTATACAGAAAAACACAACCTCATTATGAGCACGTCCACAATTCAACACTTGCACAATTAACTGAGCTTTTACGTCAGATGCCCTTCCTGTCATTACAGCCACTGTAACTTGAATGAGAAATGTGGGTGTCTTGCCCAGTGACATAAAAACAGTTTGTTAGAACGTGTGTAAATGTTTACTCCCCTCGAGTCTTTAAAGGTGCACTGTGTAACTTTGTGTTTTTATGAATAAACCATAACCTCATGATATGAGCATTTTATTAGTTTCAGACATTTCTGTTTTCAGTCCACGAAGCAAATAAAGTCCACAAAGTCTGAAAAAGTCCTGGTGGAGGGTTGGGGTTTGGGCCTCATGTCTCCGTCGTGTCCTGGTGGAGGGTTGGGGTTTGGGCCTCATCTCTCCGTCGTGTCCTGGTGGAGGGTTGGTGTTTGGGCCTCATCTCTCCGTCGTGTCCTGGTGGAGGGTTGGTGTTTGGGCCTCATCTCTCCGTCGTGTCCTGGTGGAGGGTTTGGGGTTTGGGCCTCATCTCTCCGTCGTGTCCTGGTGGAGGGTGGGGTTTGGGCCTCATCTCTCCCTTGTCCTGTGGAGGGTTGGTGTTTGGGCCTCATCTCTCCGTCGTGTCCTGGTGGAGGGTTGGTGTTTGGGCCTCATCTCTCCGTCGTGTCCTGGTGGAGGGTTGGTGTTTGGGCCTCATCTCTCCCTTGTCCTGGTGGAGGGTTGTGGTGTTTGGGCCTCATCTCTCCGTCGTGTCCTGGTGGAGGGTTGGGGTTTGGGCCTCATCTCTCCGTCGTGTCCTGGTGGAGGGTTGGTGTTTGGGCCTCATCTCTCCTTCGTGTCCTGGTGGAGGGTTGGGGTTTTTGGGCCTCATCTCTCCCTTCGTGTCCTGGTGGAATGTTGGGGTTTGGGCCTCATCTCTCCGTCGTGTCCTGGTGGAGGGTTGGGTTTTGGCCTCATCTCTCCGTCGTGTCCTGGTGGAGGGTTGGGGTTTTGGCCTCATCTCTACGTCGTGTCCTGGTGGAGGGTTGGGGTTTGGGCCTCATCTCTCCATCGTGTCCTGGTGGAGGGTTGGGGTTTGGGCCTCATCTCTCCGTCGTGTCCTGGTGGAGGGTTTGTGTTTGGGCCTCATCTCTCCGTCGTGTCCTGGTGGAGGGTTGGGGTTTGGGGCCTCATCTCTCTACGTCGTGTCCTGGTGGAGGGTTGGGGTTTGGGCTCATCTCTCCATCGTGTCCTGGTGGAGGGTTGGGGTTTGGGCCTCATCTCTCCCTTGTCCTGGTGGAGGGTTGGTGTTTGGGCCTCATCTCTCCGTCGTGTCCTGGTGGAGGGTTGGGGTTTGGGCCTCATCTCTCCGTCGTGTCCTGGTGGAGGGTTGGTGTTTGGGCCTCATCTCTCCGTCGTGTCCTGGTGGAGGGTTGGGGTTTGGGCCTCATCTCTCCGTCGTGTCCTGGTGGAGGGTTGGTGTTTGGGGCCTCATCTCTCCCTTGTCCTGGTGGAGGGTTGGTGTTTGGGCCTCATCTCTCCCTTGTCCTGGTGGAGGGTTGTGTTTTGGCCTCATCTCTCCGTCGTGTCCTGGTGGAGGGTTGGGGTTTGGGCCTCATCTCTCCATCGTGTCCTGGTGGAGGGTTGGGTTTGGGCCTCATCTCGCCGTCGTGTCCTGGGGAGGGTTGGGGTTTGGGCCTCATCTCTCCCTTGTGTCCTGGTGGAGGGTGGGGTTTGGGCCTCATCTCTCCGTCCTGTGTCCTGGTGGAGGGTTGGGGTTTGGGCCTCATCTCTCCCTTGTCCTGGTGGAGGGTTTGGTTTTTGGGGCCTCATCTCTCCGTCGTGTCCTGGTGGAGGGTTGGGGTTTGGGCCTCATCTCTCCGTCGTGTCCTGGTGGAGGGTTGGGGTTTGGGCCTCATCTCTCCGTCGTGTCCTGGTGGAGGGTTGGTGTTTGGGCCTCATCTCTCCGTCGTGTCCTGGTGGAGGGTTGGGGTTTGGGCCTCATCTCTCCGTCGTGTCCTGGTGGAGGGGTTGGGGTTTGGGCCTCATCTCTCCGTCGTGTCCTGGTGGAGGGTTTGGGGTTTGGGCCTCATCTCTCCGTCGTGTCCTGGTGGAGGTTGGGGTGTTTGGGCCTCATCTCTCCGTCGTGTCCTGGTGGAGGGTTGGGGTTTGGGCCTCATGTCTCCGTCGTGTCCTGGTGGAGGGTTGGGGTTTGGGCCTCATCTCTCCGTCGTGTCCTGGTGGAGGGTTGGTGTTTGGGCCTCATCTCTCCGTCGTGTGTCCCTGTGGTGGAGGGTTGGGGTTTGGGCCTCATCTCTCCGTCGTGTCCTGGTGGAGGGTTGGGGTTTGGGCCTCATCTCTCCGTCGTGTCCTGGTGGAGGGTTGGGTTTTTGGGCCTCATCTCTCCGTCGTGTCCTGGTGGAGGGTTGGGGTGTTGGGCCTCATCTCTCCGTCGTGTCCTGGTGGAGGGTTGGGGTTTGGGCCTCATCATCTCCTCCGTCGTGTCCTGGTGGAGGGGTGTTTTGGGCCTCATCTCTCCGTCGTGTCCTGGTGGAGGGTTGGGGTTTGGGCCTCATCTCTCCGTCGTGTCCTGGTGGAGGGTTGGGGTTTGGGCCTCATCTCTCCGTCGTGTCCTGGTGGAGGGTTGGGGTTTGGGCCTCATCTCTCCGTCGTGTCCTGGTGGAGGGTTGGGGTTTGGGCCTCATCTCTCCGTCGTGTCCTGGTGGAGGGTTGGGGTTTGGGGCCTCATCTCTCCGTCGTGTCCTGGTGGAGGGTTGGGGTTTGGGCTCATCTCTCCGTCGTGTCCTGGTGGAGGGTTGGGTTTGGGCTCATCTCTCCGTCGTGTCCTGGTGGAGGGTTGGGGTTTGGGCCTCATCTCTCCGTCGTGTCCTGGTGGAGGGTTGGGGTTTGGGCCTCATCTCTCCGTCGTGTCCTGGTGGAGGGTTGGGGTTTGGGCCTCATCTCTCCGTTGTGTCCTGGTGGAGGGTTGGGGTTTGGGCTCATCTCTCCGTCGTGTCCTGGTGGAGGGTTGGTGTTTGGGCCTCATCTCTCCGTCGTGTCCTGGTGGAGGGTTGGGGTTTGGGCCTCATCTCTCCGTTCGTCCTGGTGGAGGGTTGGGGTTTGGGCCTCATCTCTCCGTCGTGTCCTGGTGGAGGGTTGGGGTTTGGGCCTCATCTCTCCGTCGTGTCCTGGTGGAGGGTTGGGGTTTGGGCCTCATCTCTCCGTCGTGTCCTGGTGGAGGGTTGGGGTTTGGGCCTCATCTCTCCGTCGTGTCCTGGTGGAGGGTTGGGGTTTGGGCCTCATCTCTCCGTCGTGTCCTGGTGGAGGGTTGGTGTTTGGGCCTCATCTCTCCCTTGTCTTGGTGGAGGGGTGGGGTTTGGGCCTCATGTCTCCGTCGTGTCCTGGTGGAGGGTTGGGGTTTGGGCCTCATCTCTCCGTCGTGTCCTGGTGGAGGGTTGGGGTTTGGGCCTCATCTCTCCGTCGTCTCCTGGTGGAGGGTTGGTGTTTGGGCCTCATCTCTCCGTCGTGTCCTGGTGGAGGGTTGGGTTTGGGCCTCATCTCTCCGTCGTGTCCCTGGTGGAGGGTTGGGGTTTGGGCCTCATCTCTCCCTTGTCCTGGTGGAGGGTTGGGGTTTGGCCTCATCTCTCCGTCGTGTCCTGGTGGAGGGTTGGGGTTTGGGCCTCATCTCTCCGTCGTGTCCTGGTGGAGGGTTGGGGTTTGGGCCTCATCTCTCCGTCGTGTCCTGGTGGAGGGTTGGGTTTGGGCCTCATCTCTCCCGTCGTGTCCTGGTGGAGGGTGGGGGTTTGGGCCTCATCTCTCCGTCGTGTCCTGGTGGAGGGTTGGGGTTTGGGCCTCATCTCTCCCTTGTCCTGGTGGAGGGTTTGGTGTTTGGGCCTCATCTCTCCCTCGTGTCCTGGTGGAGGGTTGGGGTTTGGGCCTCATGTCTCCGTCGTGTCCTGGTGGAGGGTTGGGGTTTGGCCTCATCTCTCCGTCGTGTCCTGGTGGAGGGTTGGGGTTTGGGCCTCATCTCTCCGTCGTGTTCTGGTGGAGGGTTGGGTTTGGGCCTCATCTCTGGTGGAGGGTTGGGGTTTGCTCGGTCAGGAGCTGGAGAGTCTGTGGCTCATGTTTTGGGCTGATGGTCCAGACCTTCTCGTCGTGAGGTTCTCCTCGGGGCTGTGGTCTGTTTAGCTGTTGTGTCGTGGGCTCAGATCTTCTTCTTCGTGTTTCTGAGTGTCATGTGTGTGGTATTTTTAGTCATAACATGTTTGACCCATAACAGAAAAAGGCGGCGAGGGCGTATCAAAGCACAGACCCATAGTCTTATCAGTTTATAGACACACACAGAACTGCCTCCTCACTTTGAACGAGGCCTTCAGCAAAGACCTCGTTAAACTACCTTAAATCTCCCTCATAAATCCCACAGATAGAACGAGATAGAAAGACTCTCAATCTACACAAACCAAAAGTTTACATACATTATATAAAAAGACACAGTTTTTTCTCACTGTCTGACATGAAATCAGACTAAACTTTTTAGGTCAATTAGGATTAACAGAATTATTTATATTTGCTAAATCCCAGAATAATTAGAGAAGGATTTGTTTTAGATTATTTTTCATGACTTTCTTCAAAGTCAGAAGTTTACATACACTACGTTCACTATAACTTGAAACAGTTTGTGAAAACTCAGATGATGATGTCATGTCCTTGTGTCTTTGGAAGCTTCTGGTGGGTTTATTGACATTATTAACATTTGAGTTAATTAGAGACACAGCTGTGGATGTATCTGAAGCACATCTGAAACACGCTGCTTCTCTGTAACATCATGGGAAAGTCAGAAGAAACCAGCCAAGAAATCAGGACGAGAACTGTGGACTTGACAGGTCTGGTTCATCCTTGGTCATTTCTGGACGCCTGAAGGTGCCACGTTCATCTGTTCAAACACTTTTTATATCGTGCAGGTGAACTTCTGGTTTCAGCTGTTTCTCTTTCTCCAGCCATCTGTTCATCCATGTGTAGTTCTTGCAAACTGACAGGAAATCTGTCCATATAGCTGTGTACTTTACATTCTCTGTGTAATTGACCTGGTTTTTGGCATGTTTGATGTAACGATGCTGCTTCTTGCTCTTTGAGGCACACATACAGGAGCAGGACTGCAGACTGTGTGAAGGACCAAGTGAGTCACAGCGTTCAGCTCCAGTCAAATGAAGCTCATCCAGGGTTGAGCTAGTACAGCGGTGAATCTGGAGTCCCAGTTCCATATTTGGAATTTCAACCACGAGTATCACAGTTACCAAAGCCAATCTGGTACGAAGCTGTTGAAGGTAACGCCCCTCCCCCCTCCCCGCCCTAACTACTGGTTTAGATTAAGAACGCTGTCGATCAAACCTGTTGCTAACACTAGCAGGAGCGACCTTCGGGGAAAGATGGCACCAGATTTGTCTGTTATTAATGTTCTTATCTTGACTTAAGGACATAATAGCAAAAATAAAAACCCCAGGATCATGTAGAGGGTTAATACGAACATTTAAGACCAAAATGAGTCTGAAGCAGCAGAGACAGAGAGAGAGACACAGTTTTCTAATATAAAGTGAGTCCATGGAGTCGTGCTCACTGCCTGTTTGGAATGTGGCGGCAGGTTAGTTATGTTCACATATACAGTCAGTGCACAGACTGACCTCATGCTCAGACTGAGATCTGGTTTTTCCTCTGGTTTAGACCTGATGTACTTGTGTTTGAGAGCAGAGGGAGGGCATCTGTGTTTATGCCATCGTGACCTCATCGTCCTCATATTTACGACTGTTCAAGTGGTTTATAGTCTGATATATATCAGACTCACACAGGTTCACCTTCAAGGCTCAACGCAGATTAAAGAACCACTCACACAGTCACACACCAGTGCACACAGACACAAGAGGCCAGGGCTTAAGTGTCTTGAAGTAAAAGAAAAAATCTGTTCTGTCACTGGACAAAAGTTTTAGAGTGAAAACGTTTGGCTGCTCGTCCGAGCCGCTTCTTCAGTTCTTCTGCCTTACATCTGTCTGACGGAGGAGAAATCTACTCTGAAACTGGAAACAGATGTTCACAGTTTCTGTTTGTAGGATAAGTCTATTAAGCTACACTAAGTGTGCACTGTGCCTGAGACATATTTAGCATATTCCTTCAGCTCTTAATTGGTGCTTTCACCCCTATTAGCATCCAGGCTAGCTCTATTGTTCTCTTTGTTTCCTTTGTTTGCTTTGGGTCTGATGGAGGAGTTGTAGATGGGGACAGATGATGTCTAAGGGCCCCATTCTCTTTCTAACACAAATATCTTCTTTAACTAAGGGCCCCATTCTCTTTTTTTCTCTGGCTCAATCTGTTCCTATCTCTTCTTTAGGTGAGTGTGTTTGAGATGGAGATGAACATCATTGTGGTTTTGAGCTGTTCTCTCTCGCTCAGATCTTATGTAGATGTACTCTGTTCAGAGGCCCTGAGGTCTCTCGATGATGTGTTCATTCTCTGGAGGAGTGTCTGTTTAGTTTTTTTTCAATGTAACGCTCACCTGAGCTGCTCTCTCGACGAGAGTGGTACATTCTCTTGTGGAGTGGCTGTCTGTTTAGTTTCTCAATGTAACGCTCACTTCTTTCTTCACTTAAGAATAGAGTTTGTAGGTTTGAAATAGACCAGAATCTTAAACTGTCTGAAAATTCCCTCATGTTTTTCAGGCAACCCTGCTGTGTAAGGAATAGTTACACCTTTGCTTCAGGGTTCAGATTCCCCATTGTGCTGTTTTTTTTAGCTCTCTTAGATCTAATTTGAATTTTGGGCCTTCCAACAAAAATCAAGATCTCGAAACCTTTACTGCACATATTAATGTTGTGGATCCAAACATCGGGTTCACATGTGAAGAGACCAAGGAGAACAAACTGTGCAGTAACAACAGGAGAGGACACGTGGATATCCAAAAATGGGCCTCCAACAGATCTAAGAGAGCTAAAAAACAGCACAATGTGGAATCTGAACCCAGAAGCAAAGGTGTAACTATTCCTTAAACAGTGGGTGTGTCTGAAAAACGTTAAAACTTTAAGACAAAAACTGATTCAAAACAAAGGACAAAAGCCTGAGACATAAACAAAGTGATGTGTCGACTCCATCAGTGAAGAGAAGAGTGAAGAGAGTCACACTGGAGAAACTAAACAGAAATAAGAGAATGAACCAACACGAGAGAGAGCAGCTCAGGACCACAGTCTGATGTTCATCTACATAAGAGAATGAACCAACACGAGAGAGAACAGCTCAGGACACAGTCTGATGTACATCTACATAAGAGAATGAACCAACACGAGAGAGAGCAGCTCAGGACCACAGTCTGATGTTCATCTACATAAGAGAATGAACCAACACGAGAGAGAACAGCTCAGGACCACAGTCTGATGTACATCTACATAAGAGAATGAACCAACACGAGAGAGAGCAGCTCAGGACCACAGTCTGATGTACATCTACATAAGAGAATGAACCAACACGAGAGAGAGCAGCTCAGGACCACAGTCTGATGTTCATCTACATAAGAGAATGAACCAACACGAGAGAGAGCAGCTCAGGACCACAGTCTGATGTTCATCTACATCTCAAAGACACTCACCTCCTCTGAAGAGAGTGAAGTTCAGATCTGAACCAGAGAAAAGGGGAATTAAAGAAGAAATTTTTGTTAGGTCCTTGAACCCACCACGACAGCACTGTTCTTGTGTTCATGTTTCTGAACACACCACCCTGAACACACCACCCTGAACACACCACCCTGAACACACCACCCTGAACACACCACCCTGAACACACCACCCTGAACACACACACCCCTGAACACACCACCCTGAACACACCACCCTGAACCCCACCACCCTGAACCCACCACCCTGAACACACCACCCTGAACCCACCACCCTGAACACACCACCCTGAACACACCACCCTGAACACACCACCCTGAACACACCACCCTGAACACACCACCCTGAACACACCACCCTGAACACACCACCCTGAACACACCACCCTGAACACACACCCTGACCCTGAACACCACCCTGACCACCCCTGAACACACCACCCTGAACACACACCCTGAACCTGACACCCTGAACAACGAGGGCAGTTCTCTGTAAATGCACAGAGTTAATGAATAATCCACAGTCATGAGGCTGTGAGTGTCTGACCCATGAAGACGTCAAAACAAACTCCACGAAACAAGGTCAAGACCAGGACTAGACCAGGACTAAACCAGGACTAGACCAGGACTAGACCAGGACTAGACCAGGACTAGACCAGGACTAGACAGGTCATGACTCAAGACCAGGACTAAAACTCAGGACTAGACCAGGACTAAAGCAGGACTAGACCAGGACTAAAGCAGGACTAGACCAGGACTAGACCAGGACTAGACCAGGACTAGACCAGGACTAGACCAGGACTAGACCAGGACTAGACCAGGACTAGACCAGGTCTAAAGCAGGACTAAAGCAGGACTAGACCGGGACTAGACCGGGACTAAAGCGGGACTAAACCGGGACTAAACCGGGACTAAAGCAGGACTAGACCAGGACTAGACCAGGACTAGACCAGGACTAGACCAGGACTAAACCAGGACTAGACCAGGACTAGACCAGGACTAGACCGGGACTAGACCAGGACTAAAGCGGGACTAAACCGGGACTAAACCAGGACTAGACCAGGACTAGACCTGGGCTGTAATGTAGTTTTGTTCAGTTTTGTTATAACCGGCAGGGTGGCAGTTCAAGCCTCTTCAGACTCTTGTTGTGTTAAATTGAATGAGGTTATTAAATCTTGGTTTTATGACACTGACCAAAACATTGATGTTCATTTCTAAAAACGTTCTTTTCTTTTCTTTAAATCACAAATGTTTCATGCTCGGCCTGTTCTGTACTTCCAAAAGTTTTGATAAGCCCTGTTCATTTGGCCGCGGTCCCTCCCCTTTAAGTGCCCTTTACTTTCCAGGACCACTGCACTGACTCCACTGAAGCATGAAGGTTACAGCAGCTAATGCTAATGCTAATGCTAATGCTAATGCTAACAGTCTGATAGAGTTCAAATGTCTAGAGGCATGTACAGAGGAGTAACCATGATAACAGCAGGGACAGTAAACCCCAACAGGGACAGCAAACCCCAACAGGGACGGTAAACCCCGACAGGGACAGTAAACCCCAACAGGGACAGTAAACCCCAACAGGGACAGTTGACCCTTCACTCACTCACTCCACAGCCCCTGACCTCTGACCCCTCACTCCCTCCACAGCCCCTGACCTCTGACCCCTCACTCACTCCACAGCCCCTGACCTCTGACCCCTCACTCACTCCTCAGCCCCTGACCTCTGACCCCTCACTCACTCCACAGCCCCTGACCTCTGACCCCTCACTCACTCCACAGCCCCTGACCTCTGACCTGTGACCTCTCACTCCTCAGCCCCTGACCTCTGACCTCTCACTCACTCCACAGCCCATGACCTCTGACCTGTGACCACTCACTCCTCAGCCCCTGACCTCTGACCCCTCACTCACTCCACAGCCCCTGACCTCTGACCCCTCACTCACTCCACAGCCCCTGACCTGACTGACCTTGACCTCTCACTCCTCAGCCCCTGACCTCTGACCCCTCTCACTCCTCAGCCCCTGACACCCCTCCACAGCCAGCCCCTGACCTCTGACCTGTGACCTCTCACTCCTCAGCCCCTGACCTCTGACCCCTCACTCACTCCTCAGCCCCTCACTCTTTATCAGACTCAGTAGAGCCTCATTCACAGAGATTCAGACTCATCGCTCACTACACTCACGCGTCACTGATAAATTAGACTTTAGTCATAAATCATGATCAGATTGGACTGAAGTCTTAATGGACAAACAATCATCTCACACATTTATGTCAAACTGTATCTCACACAAACCGACTAGATTTAAAAGTTTTGTCTGAGATGTGGAAATTCTTGCTCTGTTAACAGCTTGAACTAAAGTTGCTAATGCTAGCACCCAGAGCCTGGTCCAGAGCCTGGTCCAGAGCCTGGTCCAGAGCCTGGTCCAGAGCCGGGTCCAGAGCCGGGTCCAGAGCCGGGTCCAGAGCCGGGTCCAGAGCCTGGTCCAGAGCATGGTCCAGGTCAGGGTCCAGAGCCGAGTCCAGAGCCTGGTCCAGGTCAGGGTCCAGAGCCTGGTCCAGAGCCGGTCCAGAGCCGGGTCCAGAGCCAGGTCCTGGGGGCAGTACTCTAAGCCAGGACTCCCATGCTTCTCTCTGCTTGGTTAATCCACCTGACATTCACGACCTGTCTCCTCGAACTTGAGGAGACAGGAGACGGTTCCAGACCATTTGTCTTTGTAAATGAGAGTAAAAGTGTGTGGTCCGGTTGGACATTCACTCCACACATCGTTCAGCTGCCTCTGTAGCCACAGCTGCCCTGGGGCAGTCTGGAGGCCTGTAGTTGACTGAACACGTGCTGCCGATTGATTAGTCAACTGAAAAGGGGATGTGGCAAAATGTCATTCGTCCAGGTCTGATCCATAGGTGGGGCAAAATCTCTCAAAACTATTCTGAGCCAAACTGCAGAAATAATTATATAAAAAGTATATAAATACAAAGTCCATTCATCCATTCTCTTCTGCTTATCCGGGGGCAGCAATCTAAGCAGGGATTCCCAGACTTCCCTCACCCCAGACGCATCCTAGGCGTTCCAATGCCAGCCGAGAGACATACTCCCTCCAGCCTCCTCCCTGGGTCTTCCCTCCACATGCCCAGAGCGTTCCTATCTCCCTAGGAAGGAGTCAGCCTGAAGAGATGCCCAAGCCACCTTGGCTGACTCATCTCAACATAGAGGAGCAGCGGCTCTACTCCGAGCTCCTCCCGTGTGACCGAGCTCCTCACCCTGTCTCTAAGGGAGCACCCAGCCACCCAGCGGAGGAAACCTGTGGCCGCTTGTTTCCACGATCTTGTCCTTTCGTCATGACCCAGAGCTCATGACTGTAGGTGAGGTGAACGTAGATTGACCAGTAAACTGCGTTCTTTACCTTTCGGCCCAGCTCCTTCTTTACCATGACAGACCGATACAGTGACCGCATCACTGCAAACACTGCACTGATCCACCTGTCAATCTCACGCTCCATCCTTCTCTCACTTGAGAACAAGACCTTGAGATACTTGAACTCCACCAGAGGCAAGGACTCTCCACCCACCTGAAGAGGGGAAACCCCCCGTGGCCATGGCCTCAGATTTGGAGGAGCTGATTCTCATCTCGGCTGCTTCACACTCGGCTGCAAACCGCCCCAGTGCTGCAGGTCCTGGCTCGATGAAGCATCAGGACAACATCATCTGCAAACAGCATGATAGATAAGATTGTGTGGTTTCTGTACTGGCCTTTGGCTGCACCTAGAAATTCTGTCCATAAATACAATGAACAGAACCGGTGACAAAGTGCAGCCCTGGAGGAGTCCAACATGCACCGGGAACAAGTCTGACTTACTGCAGAGAACACAGCTCCTGCTCCGGTCATACAGGGACCAGACAACCCTTAGCAAAGGGCCCCAGACCCCATACTCCCGGAGCACCCCCCAAAGGACACCATGAGGGACACGGTCGAATGCCTTCTCCAGGTCCACAAAACATATGTGGACTGTTTGGGCAAACTCCCATGAGCCTGAAGCACCCGATGGAGAGTATAGAGCTGGTCCAGTGTTCCACGACCAGGACGAAAACCACACTGCTCCTCCTGAATTCAAGATTCGACTATCAGTTGGATTCTCCTCTCCAGTCCCTGGAATAGACCTTAAGGAAGCTGAGGAGTGGGAGTCCCCTGGAATTGGAACACATCCTTCTGTCCCTCATCTTAAACAGAGGGACTACCACCGTGGTCTGCCTGTCCAGAGGTACCGTCCCTGACTACCACGCGATGTTGTAGAGACATGTCAACCAATACAGTCCCACAGCATCCAGAGATTTAAGGTACTCGGGATGGATCTTGTCCACCCCCAGACCTTTGCCACAGAGGAGTCTGCCTCGGCTTCCTCCTCGGGAGACGCGATGGTGGGATTGATCCTCAAAGTATTACTTCCTCCATTCAACATCCCCAGTTGAGGTCAGCAGCTCTCCGCCTGCACTGTAGACAAAGCACTGCTTCCCCTCCTGAGGCGTCAGATGGGTTGCCAGAATTTCTTTGAGGCCGTCCAATAGTCCTCCTTCATACCCTCCCCAAACTTTTCCCAACCGCCTGGCCAATAGGTACTCATCGGCTGCCTCAGCAGTCCCACAAGCCAGTAAGGCTCAATAGGAATCCGTCTTCAGCCTGGCAGATTCCTGTCCACCCCCAGAGGCCCAGGGAGTGACCCTGGTGACGGTGGACACCCCCAGAGGCCCAGTGAGACACTGTGCTTTTAATTGAAGACTAACATAAACACTATCCTCCTCCTGCTCCATTTCTGCTGACGGTTTAATTCCCCACAGTAAAAACGAAATTGTAAAACGTCATCCACAGTGTCCTCGGCCCTCTCTAAGAAAACAAACAGACACAGAGCAACTCAAACCTGATCCAGGGTAAACACATAATGACTTCAAGAGGCTCACAAACAGACACTTGTATTAGACTAAACTTCTGCATGATCCTCGACCTGGTTTAGTCCTGGTTTAGTCCTGGTTTAGTCCTGGTTTGGTCCTGGTTTAGTCCTGGTTTGGTCCTGGTTTGGTCCTGGTTTAGTCCTGATTTAGTCCTGGTTTAGTCCTGGTTTAGTCCTGGTTTAGTCCTGGTTTAGTCCTGGTTTAGTCCTGGTTTGGTCCTGGTTTGGTCCTGGTTTAGTCCTGGTTTGGTCCTGGTTTGGTCCAGGTTTGATCCTGCTTGGGTCCTGGATTGGTCCTGTTTGGTCCTGGTTTGGTCCTTGTTTGGTCCTGGTTTAGTTCTGGTTTGGTCCTGGTTTAGTCCTGGATTGGTCCTGGTTTAGTCCTGGTTTGGTCCTGGTTTGGTCCTGGTTTAGTCCTGGTTTAGTCCTGGTTTAGTCCTGGTTTGGTCCTGGTTTTGGTCCTGGTTTTGGTCCTGGTTTAGTCCTGGTTTGGTCCTGGTTTAGTTTTGGTTTAGTCCTGGTTTGGTCCTGGTTTAGTCCTGGTTTAGTCCAAAGTTTAGTGGTTTAGTCCTGGTTTAGTCCTGGTTTAGTCCTGGTTTGGTCCTGGTTTTTGGACCTGGTTTAGTAAAGGTTTGGTCCTGGATTTTTCCTGGTTTAGTCCTGGTTTGGTCCTGGTTTGGTTCTGTCCTGTTTGGTTCCTGGTTTGGTTCTGGTTTGGTCCTGGTTTTGGTCCTGGTTGGTCCTGGTTTGGTTCTGGTTTAGACCTGGTAAAAAAAAAATT
Source organism: Periophthalmus modestus (assembly GCA_019594935.1). Taxonomy (NCBI): domain Eukaryota; kingdom Metazoa; phylum Chordata; class Actinopteri; order Gobiiformes; family Gobiidae; genus Periophthalmus; species Periophthalmus modestus. The sequence goes on along the minus strand of JAIEZT010000052.1, from coordinate 128,177 downwards.
AGGTCCATGGTTTGGTCCTGGTTTTAAATTGGTTTGGTGCTGTATGGTTTGGTTTCTGGTTTAGACCTGGTTTAGTCCTGGTTTGGTCAACAAGGTTTGGGCCTGTACATGGTCCTGGTTTGGTCCTGTTTAGTTCTCTGTTTAGACCTGGACAGTCCTGGTTTGGTTCTGGTTTAGTCCTGGTTTGGTCCTGGTTTAGACCTGGTTTGGTCCTAACCTTGGTCCTGGTTAGTGGTCCTGGTTTGGTCCTGGTTTAGTTAATTAACCTTGGTAGCAATGCTCGGTCCAGGTTTAACCAAAGTGTAGTCACAGTAGTCCTTCAGTTTAGCGCTTAGACCCTGGCAGGTGGAGACAGAGGACAGCAGGTCTTGTTAAAGGGCCTCTATGTATTTTTTTCTTGTTCTCTAGTTTTTATTAGCATTACAGTACTGTAAAGTGTTTATAAACTCATCATGGTGAATAATTAGGATGTTCAGAGTGCATTAGGTCAGGGAGGAGTAACTTTGGACCAGAGCAAACTCAAAGTAAAAAAAATCAGATACAGCACCTTTAATTTAAAACAAAATGAAAATTATATATCAAAAGAACCTGAGGTAAATAATGAGAAAATGTTACTTCTCCAACAAGAACAACCAAGGGCACAAATGTACATAAAAACGGACAGAGCTAACCTGCTAGCATAGTCTGTACGTATAAACGGACAGAGCTAACCTGTTAGCATAGTCTGTACGTATAAACGGACAGAGCTAACCTGTTAGCATGGTCTGTACGTATAAACGGACAGAGCTAACCTGTTAGCATAGTCTGTATGTATGAATGTACAGAGCTAACCTGTTAGCATAGTCTGTACGTATAAATGGACAGAGCTAACCTGTTAGCATAGTCTGTACGTATAAACGAACAGAGCTAACCTGTTAGCATAGTCTGTACGTATAAACGGACAGAGCTAACCTGCTAGCATAGTCTGTATGTATAAATGGACAGAGCTAACCTGTTAGCATAGTCTGTATGTATAAATGTACAGAGCTAACCTGTTAGCATAGTCTGTACGTATAAACGGACAGAGCTAACCTGCTAGCATAGTCTGTATGTATAAATGAACAGAGCTAACCTGTTAGCATAGTCTGTATGTATAAACGGACAGAGCTAACCTGCTAGCATAGTCTGTATGTATAAACGGACAGAGCTAACCTGCTAGCATAGTCTGTATGTATAAATGGACAGAGCTAACCTGCTAGCATAGTCTGTACGTATAAATGGACAGTGCTTGCAGCTCCATCGACTCTGGCTCCAGTTCACTTTACATTGAGAGCTGTCGCTCCAAACGTCGCTGTACCTGCTCCAGCCTCGATGAGCTTCATTTGGAGCTGAAGCTGTGGGCGGAGTCACACTCAGTTCTCTTCTTTACACAGTCACTCTGTAGTTTAGACTTCATGAAATCTCAGTATTTAAGTCGTCATTTTTCCTGACTGCTGTGAAAACCTGTCTGCAGATGTTTACAGAAAGACACCGACCTTCAGTCTTTAAGAAAACTGGAAAATCATTGAGTCTGGGAGCTCCAGGCGTTATATGCACTTTTGCATTCACCCACTTTGGACCTCGATCTACCACTGGGCTCACAGAGATTTCACTCATCGTTAAACACTAAAGATAATATGTTTCCTAACTCATCTGACTTGATAAAAGCTCAGAAGAAAATCTGTTTTTTGAATTAGATTATACAAATTTAAAAGTCCAGTGTGACACAAACCCCTCTGAGGTCCATGTTCTAATGTTCACCTCAAAAACAGACCTGGAGTCGTGTTTGTTTCATTCTCATGTTTGAGTCACACTTTATTATTAGTCTGTAACATCTCCAAAGCTCAGAACACTCTGTTCCACCTCGTGATGTCATCATGTGGTAGTTTTCAAGTTCTGTTCCTTTTAGCTTTAGTTCAGTAAGTACCACATGATGACATCACAAGGTGGAACAGAGTGTTTTCAATTTGAGAAAATAACTCAGCCTAAATCTGCAGTTTGTGTGTTAAAAATGTGAGAATGAAACAAAACACAGCTCCAGGTCTGTGTGAGACAAAGAAACGACGTTAGAACAAACTCCACACAGACACAGAGAGAACAAACTCCACAGACACAGAGAGAACAAACTCCACACAGACACAGAGAGAACAAACTCCACAGACACAGAGAGAACAAACTCCACACACAGAGACACAGACAGAGAACAAACTCCACAGACACAGAGAGAACAAACTCCACAGACACAGAGAGAGAACAAACTCCACAGACACAGAGAGAACAAACTCCACAGACACAGAGAGAACAAACCACAGACACAGAGAGAACAAACTCCACACAGACACAGAGAGAACAAACTCCACACAGACACAGAGAGAACAAACTCCACACAGACACAGAGAGAACAAACTCCACACAGACACAGAGAGAACAAACTCCACACAGACACAGAGAGAACAAACTCCACACAGACACAGAGAGAACAAACTCCACACAGACAGACAGAGAGAACAAACTCCACACAGACACAGAGAGAACAAACTCCACACAGACACAGAGAGAACACAGAACTCCACAGACACAGAACAAACTCCAGAGACAGAGAGAACAAACTCCACAGAGACCAGAGAGAACAAACTCCACACAGACACAGAGAGAGAACAAACTCCACAGACACAGAGAGAACAAACTCCACAGACACAGAGAGAACAAACTCCACAGACACACAGAGAGAACAAACTCCACACAGACACAGAGAGAACAAACTCCACACAGACACAGAGAGAACAAACTCCACAGACACAGAGAGAACAAACTCCACAGACACAGAGAGAACAAACTCCACAGACACAGAGAGAACAAACTCCACACAGACACAGAGAGAACAAACTCCACAGACACAGAGAACAAAACTCCACAGACACAGAGAGAACAAACTCCACACAGACACAGAGAGAACAAACTCCACAGACACAGAGAGAGAACAAACTCCACACAGAGAACAAACTCCACAGACACAAGAGAAGAACAAACAGAGAGACACAGAGAGAACAAACTCTCCACAGACACAGAGAGAACAAACTCCACACAGACACAGAGAGAACAAACTCCACAGACACAGAGAGAACAAACTCCACACACACACAGAGAGAGAGAACAAACTCCACAGACACAGAGAGAACAAACTCCACAGACACAGAGAGAACAAACTCCACAGACACAGAGAGAACAAACTCCACACAGACACAGAGAGAACAAACTCCACACAGACACAGAGAGAACAAACTCCACAGACACAGAGAGAACAAAACTCCACACAGACACAGAGAGAACAAACTCCACACAGACACAGAGAGAACAAACTCCACACAGACACAGAGAGAACAAACTCCACAGACACAGAGAGACAAACTCCACACACACACACAGAGAGAACAAACTCCACCACAGACACAGAGAGAACAAACTCCACACAGACACAGAGAGAACAAACTCCACACACAGAGAGAACAAACTCCACAGACACAGAGAGAACAAACTCCACAGACACAGAGAGAACAAACTCCACAGACACAGAGAGAACAAACTCCACAGACACAGAGAGAACAAACTCCACACAGACACAGAGAGAACAAACTCCACACAGACACAGAGAGAACAAACTCCACAGACACAGAGAGAACAAACTCCACAGACACAGAGAGAACAAACTCCACACAGACACAGAGAGAACAAACTCCACAGACACAGAGAGAACAAACTCCACAGACACAGAGAGAACAAACTCCACAGACACAGAGAGAACAACTCCACAGACACAGAGAACAAACTCCACAGACACAGAGAGAACAAACTCCACACAGACACAGAGAGAACAAACTCCACAGACACAGAGAGAGAACAAACTCCACAGACACAGAGAGAGAACAAACTCCACACACACAGAGAACAAAACTCCACAGACACAGAGAGAACAACTCCACAGACACAGATAGAACAAACTCCACAACAAACACAGACACAGAGAGAACAAACTCCACAGACACAGAGAGAACAAACTCCACAGACACAGAGAGAACAAACTCCACAGACACAGAGAACAAACTCCACAGACACACTCCACAAACTCCACAGAGACACAGAACAACTCCACACAGACACAGAGAGAACACACTCCACACAGACACAGAGAGAACAAACTCCACACAGACACAGAGAGAACAAACTCCAGACACAGAGACAACTCCAGAGAACAACTCTCCACAGACACAGAGAGAACAAACTCCACAGACACAGAGAGAACAAACTCCACAGACACAGAGAGAACAAACTCCACAGACACACAGAGAGAACAAACTCCACAGACACAGAGAGAACAAAAACTCCACAGACACAGAGAGAACAAACTCCCACAGACACAGAGAGAAACAAACTCCACACAGACACAGAGAACAAACTCCACACAGACACAGAGAGAACAAACTCCACACAGACACAGAGAGAACAAACTCCACCAGGACTCACAGACACAGAGAGAACAAACTCCACAGACACAGAGAAACAAACTCCACAGACACAGAGAGAACAAACTCCACACAGACACAGAGAGAACAAACTCCACAGACACAGAGAGAACAAACTCCACACAGACACAGAGAGAACAAACTCCACACAGACACAGAGAGAAACAAACTCCACAGACACAAAGAGAAACAAACTCCACACAGACACAGAGAGAACAAACTCCACAGACACAGAGAGAACACAAACTCCACAGACACAGAGAGAAACAAACTCCACAGACACAGAGAGAACAAACTCCACAGACACAGAGAGAACAAACTCCACACAGACACAGAGAGAACAAAAACTCCACACAGACACAGAGAGAACAAACTCCACACAGACACAGAGAGAACAAACTCCACAGACACAGAGAGAACAAAACTCCACAGACACAGAGAACAAACTCCACAGACACAGAGAGAACAAACTCCACACAGACACAGAGAGAGTACAAACTCCACAGACACAGAGAGAACAAACTCCACACAGACACAGAGAGAACAAACTCCACAGACACAGAGAGAACAAACTCCACAGACACAGAATGTGGGTCGGATTAGAGCTGGACTACTCTGTTTATGTACATGCACAGAGCTAACCTGTTACAAACAGGAAGTGATCATGTGGCACTTCCTGCTTCATCGACTCTGGCTCCAGTTCACTTTCTGTGTAAAAACTGTGTCTCTCTCGTTCGTATTAATCCTCTACATGATCCTGTTGTTTTTATTTCACTAATGTGTCACATGTCCCACCGGGAGGAGGCCCCGGGGAAGACCAGGACACGCTGGAGGGACTATGTCTCTCTGGCCTGGGAACACCTTGGAGTCCCACCGGAGGAGCTGGAGGACGTGTCTGGGGTGAGGGAAGTCTGGGAGTCCCTGATTAGACTGAGGCCCCATGACCCGGCCCCGGATAAGAGGAAAAAAATGGATGGATGGATATTGTGTCTGAAAATCAAGATATGAACATTTATAACAGACAAATCAGGTCCTTCTTTCCCCGAGGTCACTCCCGTTTGCATTAGCAACAGCGTTGGGGCACGAAGGGGCGTTACCTTCAACAGTCTCCAGTCTGGATTGGCTCTTTGGTTGCTATGATACTCGAGGTTGTAATTCCAAATATGGAACTCTGCTCCAAATTGGCCCCTGTAACTTCTAACCTCAGTGAGCTTAATTTCTAGCTGAACGTTGTGGTGACTCACTCAGTCCACTTCTGTACCATCTGTGGAGGTCTCCTACACTACTTTTAAAAGCAGGCATCATATGTATAAAGTGTGCAGACTTCAAATAGACCAGTGTGTTGCTCAGATACTGTAAAGACACACGCAGATACACAATCCTGAGTATCTCTGGTGTTTGGTGTCGCGCTCATGTCTGAGGAACGTCTGAGAAACAATATCGTCTGAGGAACAACATTGTCTGACGAACATCATCTGAGGAACAACATCGACTGAGGAAAAACATCATCTGAGGAACATCGTCTGAGGAACAACATCATCTGAGGAACATCGTCTGAGGAACAACATCATCTGAGGAACATCGTCTGAGGAAAAACATCATCTGAGGAACATCGTCTGAGGAACAACATCATCTGAGGAACATCGTCTGAGGAAAACATCATCTGAGGAACATCGTCTGAGGAACAACATCATCTGAGGAACAACATCGTCTGAGGAACAACATCATCTGAGGAACAACATCGTCTGAGGAACAACATCATCTGAGGAACATCGTCTGAGGAACAACATCGTCTGAGGAACAACATCATCTGAGGAACATCATCATCGTCTGAGGAACAACATCGTCTGAGGAACATCGTCTGAGGAACAACATCGTCTGAGGAACATCAGCTGAGGAACAACATCATCTGAGGAACATCATCATCTGAGGAACAACATCGTCTGAGGAACACATCGTCTGAGGACAACAAGGAACAACATCTGAGGAACAGCTGAGGAACAACATCATCTGAGGAACAACATCATCTGAGGAACAACATCATCTGAGGAACAACATCATCTGAGGAACAACATCATCTGAGGAACAACATCATCTGAGGAACAACATCATCTGAGGAACAACATCTTCTGAGGAACATAGTCTGAGGAACAACGTCGTCTGAGGAACAACATCATCTGAGAGGAACAACATCATCTGAGGAACAACATCAGGAACAACATCTCTGAGGAACAACATCATCTGAGGAACAACAACATCTGAGGAACAACATGAGGAACAACATCATCTGAGGAACAACATCATCTGAGGAACAACATCATCTGAGGAACAACATCATCTGAGGATCAACATCTTCTGAGGATCAACATCGTCTGAGGAACAACATCATCTGAGGATCAACATCGTCTGAGGAACAACATCATCTGAGGAACATCGTCTGAGGAACAACATTGTCTGAGGAACATCATCTGAGGAACAACATCATCTGAGGAACAACATAATCTGAGGATCAACATCTTCTGAGGAACAACATCGTCTGAGGAACAACATCGTCTGAGGAACATCATCTGAGGAACAACATCGTCTGAGGAACAACATCATCTGAGGAACAACATCTCTGAGGAACAACATCTTCTGAGGAACATCGTCTGAGGAACATCATCATCTGAGGAACAACATCGTCTGAGGAACATCATCTGAGGAACAACATCGTCTGAGGAACAACATCGTCTGAGGAACAACATCGTCTGAGGAACAACATCGAGGAACTGAGGAACAACATCGTCTGAGGAACAACATCGTCTGAGGAACAACATCTCTGAGGAACAACATCGTCTGAGGAACATCGTCTGAGGAACAACATCGTCTGAGGAACATCGTCTGAGGAACAACATCGTCTGAGGAACATCCTCTGAGGAACAACATCGTCTGAGGAACAACATAGTCTGAGGAACAACATAGTCTGAAGAACATCGTCTGAGGAACAACATCGTCTGAGGAACATCCTCTGAGGAACAACATCGTCTGAGGAACAACATCGTCTGAGGAACAACATAGTCTGAGGAACAACGTCGTCTGAGGAACATCGTCTGAGGAACAACATCGTCTGAGGAACATCGTCTGAGGAACAACATCGTCTGAGGAACAACATAGTCTGAGGAACAACATGTCTGTAGAACATCGTCTGAGGACAACAACATCGTCTGAGGAACATCCTCTGAGGAACAACATCATCTGAGGAACAACATCGTCTGAGGAACATCGTCTGAGGAACAACATCGTCTGAGGAACAACATCGTCTGAGGAACAACATCGTCTGAGGAACATCGTCTGAGGAACAACATCGTCTGAGGAACAACATCGTCTGAGGAACATCGTCTGAGGAACAACATCGTCTGAGGAACATCGTCTGAGGAACATCGTCTGAGGAACATCGTCTCTCTCTGTTCTGCCTTCATCCTGAGGCTCGTGTCTGTTCAGAAGCTACGGGAGAGCTTTCAATAAGGCTAAAAAATGGCAGTGACGATGGCTGAATGGATTACACTCACACCTCCCAGCAAGAGGACCACTCTCTTTGATTCCCAGGTTTGTGTGGAGTTTGCATCTTCTCTCTGTGTTTGTGTGAAGTTTGCATGTTCTCTTCTGGTTTCCCCGTCAGGCCAAAGCATTCACAGCTGATCAGATCCTACTGCTAAGAAGGTCCTGGCCAAGACTAGATCCAGGCTACCAGGCTAAATCTGGAAATGGGTCCACTGCTCCTACAGGTTGCCCCAGTGGCATTGAAGGACGAGTCAAATGCAGTGGACAAACTTCTCTATGGAGACAAAAGTACCTTGATCTTAACCCTAATAAAAGTAAAACATGAGCCTTACATAGGCCTGTTTCCAGATCAGATACTTCTATAGCCACAGCTGCCCTGGGACAGACTGACATACATAGGCTGCTGATCTGCACCATCGGCCCCTCCCATTTCCATCAACACTCACACACTACATTCATGCGAGGCAATGTCAGAGAAGTGTCTTGCCAAAGGAGACAATGGCAGACTGCTGCTCCACTGTGACACTTATAATCCCAGCGGTCTCCCTCCTGACCAGGCCCCTGACGTTTGGTGGTTATAATGTTCTGGCCGATCACAAACTGTGACCCCTCCGCCTCACGACGCTGGACACATTCCTGGACTAAAGCCGCCGCTCTCTCTTATGTGGAAGAAACCTCGGAGAGAGCTTTGTCTGTAAATATAGTTCATTTCCTGTGAACCGTTCCCATGGCGGTGCCGGAGTTCAGCCTGGCTCAGATCTGGGTGGTCCAGGGGCGGGCAGACAGAGCGGACCCAGAGAATGAGCTTCTCCTCTGGGACACGGCTCCTCTGGGCGCGCCCCTCTCCCCCTGGAGGATTAAACTCAGACAAAGTTTAACCATCTTTTCATCAACAACTTCTCCACTGTCCGGCTCCTGTCCGGCTCCTGTGTGGCTCCTGTACGGCTCCTGTGTGGGCTCCTGTAGGATCCTGTCCGGCTCACAGTGAGACTCAGTGTGATGAGGCCCCCCGGAGACACAGTGAGACGAGGCTCATGGAGGCTCCTGTGTGAGACGAGGGCCCCGAGACACAGTGAGATGAGGCTCCCCGGAGACACAGTGAGGCTCCTGAGGGCCCCTGTGAGACACCTGTGTGACGAGGCGGCTCCTGGAGACACAGTGTGACGAGGGGCCCTGTCCGCAGTACGAGATGTACGGCTCCTGGAGACACAGTGAGACGAGGAGCCTGGAGACCAGTGAGACGAGGGCCCCGGAGAGACACAGTGAGACGAGGGCCCCGGAGACACAGTGAGACGAGGCTCCTGGAGACACAGTGAGACGAGGGCCCCGGAGACACAGTGAGACGAGGGCCCCGGAGACACAGTGTGACGAGGGCCCCGGAGACACAGTGAGACGAGGGCCCCCGGAGACACAGTGAGACGAGGCCCCTGGAGACACAGTGTGACGAGGGCCCTGGAGACACAGTGAGACGAGGCTCCTGGAGACACAGTGAGACGAGGGCCCCAGAGACACAGTGAGACGAGGGCCCCGGAGACACAGGAGAGACGAGGGGCCCTGGAGACACAGTGAGACGAGGCCCCTGGAGACACAGTGAGACGAGGGCCCTGGAGACACAGTGAGACGAGGCCCCTGGAGACACAGTGAGACGAGGGCCCCGGAGACACAGTGAGACGAGGCTCCTGGAGACACAGTGTGACGAGGGCCCCGGAGACACAGTGTGACGAGGGCCCCGGAGACACAGTGAGATGAGGCTCCTGGAGACACAGTGAGACGAGGCCCCTGGAGACACAGTGAGACGAGGGCCCCGGAGACACAGTGAGACGAGGGCCCCGGAGACACAGTGAGACGAGGCCCCCGGAGACACAGTGAGACGAGGGGCCCCGGAGACACAGTGAGACGAGGGCCCCTGGAGACACAGTGAGACGAGGCCCCGGAGACACACAGTGAGACGAGGGCCCTGGAGACACAGTGAGACGAGGCCCCTGGAGACACAGTGAGACGAGGGCCCCGGAGACACAGTGAGGCAGAATCAGAGCAGGGATGTTTAAATAAGGCTCTTATATTTCAGCTGAGTGACAGACGTGAAGCTGTTTGTGCTTCTGGAGTATCACCTGATGACATCACGAGGTGGCCCCGGTGTTTGCTGTGATGTGATTGGACAGAACGAGGAGGGAGGAGTCTGTGCTTCTTTGAGTTGACAAAACATTTGAAAGTTGCAGTTTGGATAAACAGTGACGCACTTTTTATGTGACACACAACAAACACACCACCTCCACCTGGACCAGCTCCACCTGGACGAGGGCCTCCACCTGGACCAGCTCCACCTGGACCACAGTGAGACACCTGGACCCGGATCCACCTGGACCAGGCCCCACCTGGACAGTGGCTCCACCCCGGACCACAGTCCACCTGGACCAACTCCACCTGGACCGAGCTCCACCTGACCGGCTCCACCTGGACCAGGCTCCACCTGGACACAGTCCACCTGGACCACTCCACCTGGACCAGGGCCCTGGACCGGCTGAGACCTGACCGGCTCCACCTGGACCAGGCTCCACCTGGACCAGCTCACCTGGACCAACTCCACCTGGACCAGCTCCACCTGGACCAACTCCACCTGGACCAGCTCCACCTGGACACCAACTCCTGGAGCTCACCTGGAAACCTGGACAGCTCCACCTGGACCAACTCCACCTGGACCAATCCACCTGGACCAACTCCACCTGGACCAGCTCCACCTGGACCAGCTCCACCTGGACCAGCTCCACCTGGACCAGCTCCACCTGGACCAGCTCCACCCTGGACCAGAGCTCCACCTGGACCAACTCCACCTGGACCAGCTCCACCTGGACCAACTCCACCTGGACCAACTCCACTGGACCAACTCCACCTGGACCAAATCCACCTGGACCAGCTCCACCCTGACCAGCTCCACCTGGACCAGCTCCACCTGGACCAGCTCCACCTGGACCAGCTCCACCTGGACAAACTCCACCTGGAAAGACTCCACCTGGACCAGCTCCACCTGGACCAGCTCCACCTGGACCAGCTCCACCTAGACCAGCTCCACCTGGACCAGACTCCACCTGGACCAACTCCACCTGGACCAGCTCCACCTAGACTAACTCCACCTGGAAAGACTCCACCTGGACCATCTCCACCTGGACCAACTCCACCTGGACCAACTCCACCTGGACCAGCTCCACCTGGACCAGCTCCACCTGGACCAGCTCCACCTGGACCAGCTCCACCTGGACCAGCTCCACCTGGACCAGCTCCACCTGGACCAGCTCCACCTGGACCAGCTCCACCTGGACAAACTCCACCTGGAACAGCTCCACCTGGACCAGCTCCACCTGGACCAGCTCCACCTGGACCAGCTCCACCTGGACCAACTCCACCTGGACCAGCTCCACCTGGACCAGCTCCACCTGGACCAGCTCCACCTGGACCAACTCCACCTGGACCAGCTCCACCTGGACCAGCTCCACCTGGACCAGCTCCACCTGGACCAGCTCCACCTGGACCACTCCACCTGGACCAGCTCCACTTGGACCAGCTCCACCTGGACCAGCTCCACCTGGACCAGCTCCACCTAGACCAGGTCCACCTGGACCAGCTCCACCTGGACCAGCTCCACCTAGAACAGCTCCACCTGACCCAGCTCCACCTGGACCACCTCCACCTGGACCAGCTGTACTTGGACCAGCTCCACCTTGACCAGCTCCATCTAGAACAGCTACACCTGGACAAACTCCACCTGGACCAACTCCACCTGCACCAACTCCACTTGGACCAGCTCCACCTGGACCCAGCTCCACTAGGACCAGCTCCACCTGGACCAGCTCCACCTGGACCAGCTCCACCTGGACCAGCTCCACCTGGACCAGCTCCACCTGGACCAGCTCCACCTGGACCAGCTCCACCTGGACCAGCTCCACCTGGACCAACTCCACTTGGACCAGCTCCACCTACACCAGCTCCACCTGGACCAGCTCCACCTGGACCAGCTCCACCTAGAACAGCTCCACCTGGACCAGCTCCACCTGGACCAGCTCCACCTGGACCAGCTCCACCTGGACCAACTCCACCTGGACCAGCTCCACCTGGACCAGCTCCACCTGGACCAGCTCCACCTTGGACCAACTCCACCTGGACCAGCTCCACCTGACCAGCTCAGGAACCAACTCCACTTGGACCAGCTCCACTGGACCAGCTCCACCTGGAACAGCTCCACCTGGAACAGCTCCACCTGGACCAGCTCCACCTGGACCAGCTCCACCTGGCCAGCTCCACCTGGACCAGCTCCACTTGGACCAACTCCACCTGGACCAACTCCACCTGGACCAGCTCCACCTGGAACAGCTCCACCTGGACCAACTCCACCTGGACCAGCTCCACCTGGACCAACTCCACCTGGACCAGCTCCACCTGGACCAGCTCCACCTAAACAGCTAATACCTGGACAAACACCTGACCCAGCTCCACCTGGACCAGCTCCACCTGGACCAGCTCCACCTGGACCAGCTCCACCTGGACAGCTCCACCTGGACCAGCTCCACCTGGACCAAACTCCACCTGGACCCAGCTCCACCTGGACCAGCTCCACCTGGAAAATGACTCCACCTGGACCAGCTCCACCTGGACCAGTCCACCTGGGTATGTCCAGCCAAACCACCTGGACCAGACTCCACTGGACCAGCTCCACTTGGAGCACTCCAGACACGCTAGTATGTGAGCTCCACAAACACAACTAGCATGTGGACCACGCTCAACCACACCTGGACTCCACCTGGAACACGCTCCACCTGGCAAGCAGACACACTAGCTCGAACAGCTCAAACACGGACCAGCTCCACCAGACACGCCAGCTCCACCTGGACCAGCTCCACCTGGACCAGCTCCAGGACCTCTACCTGGACCAGCTCCACCTGCACAGCTCCACCTGGACCACTCCAACACACCTGGAGCAAGCAGCTCCACCTGCACCAGAGCCACCTGGACCACCACTCCACTGGAGTACAGCTCCACGCTGGACCAGCTCCACCAGACAACTCCACCTGTGACCACGCTCCACCTAGACCAGAGCCACCTCATACACAGCTCCACCTGGAGCACGCAAACTCCACCTGGACACCAGACCTGGACTAGCTCCACCTGGAACCAGCTCCACCTGGACCAGCTCCACCTGGAAACACCTCCACCTTGAGATCACCTGGACACGCTAGCACCTGAGCACGCAAACACCTAGTACCAGAGCACACCTGGACCAGCTAGTATTTGACCACCTCTGGACCAGCTCCACCTGGAACAGACCACATGTGAGGACGCAGACACGCTCCACCTGACCACTCCACCTAGACCATGTCAACCGCAGGACCAGCTCCATGTGGACACGCTCCACCTGGAACAGCTCCACTGGAAACACGCTCCACCTGGACCAGCTCCACTTGGTACAGCTCACCTGGACACAGCTCCACCTGAACCAGCTACACCTGGAACAGCTCACCTAGAACAGCTCCATCTGGACCAGCTCCACCTGGACCAGCTCCACTAAACTCCAGCTAATACTTGAGCACGCAAAACCTCCTTTTTAAAGAGAGCACGCAAACACAGTTTAGTCGAGCCTCTAAACCGCAGCAAAATGAGCACGACGCTCACACGCTAGTATGTGAGCACGCAAACACGCTAGTATGTGAGCACGCAAACACGCTAGTATTGAGCACGCAAACACGCTAGTATGTGAGCACGCAAACACGCTAGTATGTGAGTACGCAAACACACTAGTATTTGAGCACGCAAACACACACTAGTATGTGAGCACGCAAACACGCTAGTATGTGAGCACGCAAACACGCTAGTATGTGAGCACGCAAACACACTAGTATTTGAGTACGCAAACACACTAGTATTTGAGCACGCAAACACACTAGTATTTGAGCACGCAAACACGCTAGTATGTGAGCACGCAAACACGCTAGTATGTGAGCACGCAAACACGCTAGTATGTGAGCACGCAACACACTAGTATGTGAGCACGCAAACACGCTAGTATTTGAGCACGCAAACACGCTAGTATTTGAGCACGCAAACACGCTAGTATGTGAGCACGCAAACACGCTAGTATGTGAGCACGCAAACACGCTAGTATTTGAGCACGCAAACACGCTAGTATGTGAGTACGCAAACACGCTAGTATGTTGAGTACGCAAACACGCTAGTATTGAGCACGCAAACACGCTAGTATGTGAGCACGCAAACACGCTAGTATTTGAGCACGCAAACACGCTAGTATGTGAGCACGCAAACACGCTAGTATGTGAGCACGCAAACACGCTAGTATTTGAGCACGCAAACACGCTAGTATTTGAGCACGCAAACATGCTAGTATGTGAGCACGCAAACATGCTAGTATGTGAGCACGCAAACACGCTAGTATTTGAGCACGCAAACACGCTAGCATTTGAGCAACATGCTACCAAACACGCAAACACGCTTCTAGTATGTGAGCACACAAACACGCTAGTATTTGAACATGCAAACACGCTAGTATGTGAGCACACAAACACGCTAGTATTTGAACACGCAAACACGCTAGTATTTGAGCACGCAAACACGCTAGTATGTGAGTACGCAAACACGCTAGTATATTTGAGCACGCAAAACACGCTAGTATTTGAGCCCGCAAACACGCTAGTATGTGAGCCACGCAAAACACGCTAGTATGTGAGCACGCAAAAACACGCTAGTATTTTGAACACGCGCAAACACGCTAGTATTTGAGCACGCAAACACGCTAGTATGTGAGTACGCAAACACACTAGTATGTGAGCACGCAAACACGCTAGTATTTGAGCACGCAAACACGCTAGCATGTGAGCACGCAAACACGCTAGCATGTGAGCACACAAACACGCTAGTATGTGAGCACGCAAACACGCTAGTATTTGAGCACGCAAACACGCTAGTATGTGAGCACGCAAACACGCTAGTATTTGAGCATGCAAACACGCTAGTATGTGAGCACGCAAACACGCTAGTATGTGAGCACGCAAACACGCTAGTATTGAGCACGCAAACACGCTAGCATGTGAGCACGCAAAACACGCTAGTATGTGAGCACGCAAACACGCTAGTATGTGAGCACGCAAACACACTGGTATGTGAGCACGCAAACATGCTAGCATGTGAGCACGCAAACACGCTAGTATGTGAGCACGCAAACACACTGGTATGTGAGCACTCAAAACCCTACTATTTGAGCACGCAAACACGCTAGTATTTGAGCACGCAAAACACACTAGTATGTGAGCACGCAAACACGCTAGTATGTGAGCACGCAAACACACTAGTATGTGAGCACACAAACACCCTAGTATTTGAGCACGCAAACACGCTAGTATTTGAGCGCACGCAAACACACTAGTTGTGAGCACACAAAACGCTAGTATGTGAGCACGCAAACACGCTAGTATTTGAGCATGCAAACACGCTAGTATGTGAGCACGCAAACACGCTAGTATGTGAGCACGCAAACACACTAGTATGTGAGCACGCAAACACGCTAGTATTTGAGCACGCAAACACGCTAGTATGTGAGCACGCAAACACACTAGTATTTGAGCACGCAAACACGCTAGCATGTGAGAACGCGAACACGCTACTAAGTTAGCACGCAAATTCGCTATCATGTGAGCACACAAACACGCTACTAACTTAGCACTCAAACACGCTAGTACGTGAGCACGCAAACACGCTACTAAGTTAGCACACAAACACCCTAGTATGTGATCACACAAACAACTTACCATGTGAGCACGCACACATGCTAGTATGTGAGCAAACAAGCTAGCATGTGAGCATGCATACACGTTAGTATGTGAGCACAGAAAACTCTACTAAGTTAGCATGCAAATACGCTATCATGTGAGCACGCAAACACGCTAGTATGTGAGCATGAAAACACGCTAGTATTTGAGCACGCAAACACGCTTCTATGTTAGCACGCAAACACGTTAGTATTTGAGCACGCAAACAAGCTAGTATGTGAGCACACAAACACGCTAGTATTTGAGCACGCAAACAAGCTAGTATGTGAACACGCAAGCACGCTACTAAGTTAGCACGCAAACACACTAGTATGTGAGCATGAAAACACACTAGCATCTATGGAAAGATCGGGTGACACAGAAGGAAGGCCCAGTCACACGTTGCTAACACATGTAGCATGCTAACTCAGAGGAAGACAGGACTAGAGCATGTTTCATTCATCCATTTTGTTGCTTCCATTTTGTACAGATTTTAACGGTTTAAAGATGGTCAGAGCATCCGACTCATACAGGATGGAAATGATCTACCAGAGGCGTCGAAATCCTAATATAGTTCTGGTTTAGACCTGGTTTAGTCCTGGTTTAGTCTTGGTTTAGACCTGGTTTAGACCTGGTTTAGTCCTGGTTTAGACCTGGTTTAGTCCTGGTTTAGACCTGGTTTAGTTCGCAAAGACCTAGTTTAGGCCTGGTTTAGACCTGGTTTAGACCTGGTTTAGACCTGGTTTAGACCTGGTTTAGGCCTGGTTTAGACCTGGTTTAGTCCTGGTTTAGTCCTGGTTTAGACCTGGTTTAGACCTGGTTTAGTCCTGGTTTAGTCCTGGTTTAGTCCTCGTTCAGTCCTGGTTTAGACCTGGTTTAGACCTGGTTTAGTCCTGGTTTAGTCCTGGTTTAGTCCTGTTTTAGTCCTCGTTCAGTCCTGGTTTAGACCTGGTTTAGACCTGGTTTAGTCCTGGTTTAGTCCTGGTTTAGTCCTCGTTCACTCCTGGTTTAGACCTGGTTTAGACCTGGTTTAGTCCTGTTTTAGACCTGGTTTAGACCTGGTTTAGTCCTGGTTAAGTTCTGGTTTAGACCTGGTTTAGTCCTGGTTTAGGCCTGGTTTAGTCCTGGTTTAGACCTGGTTTAGGCCTGGTTTAGTCCTGGTTTAGACCTGGTTTAGACCTGGTTTAGACCTGGTTTAGTCCTGGTTTAGGCCTGGTTTAGTCCTGGTTTAGTCCTGCTTTAGACCTGGTTTAGGCCTGGTTTAGACCTGGTTTAGACCTGGTTTAGACCTGGTTTAGACCTGGTTTTTAGACCTGGTTTAGTCCTGTTTTTAGACCTGGTTTAGACCTGGTTTAGTCCTGGTTAGTTCTGGTTAAGACCTGGTTTAGTCCTGGTTTAGGCCTGGTTTAGTCCTGGTTTAGACCTGGTTTAGGCCTGGTTTAGTCCTGGTTTAGACCTGGTTTAGACCTGGTTTAGACCTGGTTTAGTCTGGTTTTAGGCCTGGTTTAGTCCTGGTTTAGTCCTGCTTTAGACCTGGTTTAGGCCTGGTTTAGGCCTGGTTTAGACCTGGTTTAGACCTGGTTTAGACCTGGTTTAGGCCTGGTTTAGACCTGGTTTAGACCTGGTTTAGGCCTGGTTTAGTCCTGATTTAGGCCTGGTTTCGGCCTGGTTTAGACCTGGTTTAGTCCTGGTTTAGACCTGGTTTAGGCCTGGTTTAGACCTGGTTTAGTCCTGGTTTAGACCTGGTTTAGGCCTGGTTTAGACCTGGTTTAGTCCTCGTTCAGTCCTTCATATACAGCTGATCAGATGATGTAAATGTTCTCGGTGAAGTTCATTTTCTGCTGACTGATCCTGAGACTCTCAGTGGGATTTTCCCGCTGACTCGCACTAGACCAGTGAATATCTAAGTTCATGTATTTATGAAACCTTGATCTTCCTCTTGGATAAAACGTAAACTTCCCAGCATGCATCTCTTTGGGATTGTTTGTTTTGACCATATTTTTCTCGTTTTCTCATGTATCAGGAGATAAGTCTGACAAACAGAACCGGGGAACCACGTAAGCTCCCATCTCCTCAGGCGCTCTCCCACAGCTGTGTCTGCTCCAGGACCAGTGACGGCACCAGCAGCTCCATCACGCCACATTCTTTGGCACTAATAATAATAAATATAACTCAGTATATTTGTACAGGGTGGCACAGGGAGGATAGCACCCATACCTCACAACAAGAAGGTCGCCGGTTTGATTATCGGGCAGCGTAAGGTCTTTGCATGTTCTCCAAGTGTCTGAGGGGGTTTCCATGGACACTCTGGTTTCCCCAGCAAAAAAAAACACACATCCACAAAAGCCTCGCTCAAAATATAAGATAAAGGTCCAAATCCTCCTCTGCATTGGATCCATCCCTCAACGCTGCTGGGTCAACCTGTCAGGAGCAGCGCCCACGGACCCATCTCCAGATCTCAACCTGGTCTCGGTCAGGACTCGGTCAGGACTGGGTCAGGACTCGGTCAGGACTGGGTCAGGACTCGGTCATGACTCAGTCAGGGCTCGGTCAGGGCTCGGTCAGGGCTCGGTCAGGACTGGGTCAGGACTGGGTCAGGACTCAGTCAGGACTCGGTCAGGACTGGGTCAGGATTGGGTCAGGACTGGGTCAGGACTGGGTCAGGACTCGGTCAGGGCTCGGTCAGGACTCGGTCACGACTCAGTCACGACTCGGTCACGACTCGGTCAGGACTCGGTCATGACTCGGTCAGGACTGGGTCAGGACTCGGTCAGGACTGGGTCAGGACTCGGTCAGGACTGGGTCAGGACTACCTCAGCTGGAGGATGACCCATGGATGACCCATAGAAGAAACCCATCCATGCACAAAAGTAAACCATAGATGTACATACTGTATAAATAACATTCCAAACAGGAAGTGATCATGGGCGCCGCGTCGACTCTGGCTCCGATTCACTTTCTTTGCCATTTTGGTCTTTGTGTTCATATTAACCTGCTCTACAAGATCCTGGGTTTTTTATTTACATGAGCAGCAGGTTTGATTGTCAGTGTTGCTAAGTACCCAGTCCCCGTGTGGCAGTGGCAGGAAGGGGCGTTACCTTCAACAGGCTGGCACCTGATTGGCTCTTTGGTTGCTATGATACTTGCAGTTGAAATTTGAAATGTGAAACTAGGTTCCAAATTGGCCCCTATAACTGCTTCATTTGGAGCTGAACGCTGTGGGTGAATCCACTTCTTTATATAGTCTGTGGGATAAACATTCATGTCTATTCAAGGCCCTGTTACACAATCAAACATGACAAACACCAGCATGAACGTTTGAAAAGCAAAAAGTGACACAAACAGCTCAGGGTCAGCTGCTCCACAGGTCCAGCCCAGGGTCTCTCTGTCTGAAACTGTCCTGGTGCAGAGAAGCCACCTCGTCTCAATGAACGACGCCTAAAGACATTCCATTACCAGGGCTCCAATCCACAGATCTGACTCTGTGGAAATAGATCAGTTTAAAACCAGACAGTGGAACATTATTAAGCATGTACAGACTCGTGAGGATCCGTGTGGGCTCTGGTGAGGCCTGCGTGGACCAATCACTGAGCAGCTCTGAGGTTTGTGAGGCAGCCGAAGGTGAGACAAACGAACCACAACAAACACGGCGACATCAACGGACGAGCGTCAGCCTCTTTCAGTGACCGATCAGAAGGTCGGCGCTCTGACCGTTCAGAAGGTCGGCGCTCTGACCGATCAGAAGGTCGGCGCTCTGACCGTTCAGAAGGTCGGCGCTCTGACCGTTCAGAAGGTCGGCGCTCTGACCGTTCAGAAGGTCGGCGCTCTGACCGTTCAGAAGGTCGGCGCTCTGACCGTTCAGAAGGTCGGCGCTCTGACCGATCAGAAGGTCGGCGCTCTGACCGTTCAGAAGGTCGGCGCTCTGACCGATCAGAAGGTCGGCGCTCTGACCGTTCAGAAGGTCGGCGCTCTGACCGTTCAGAAGGTCGGCGCTCTGACCGTTCAGAAGGTCGGCGCTCTGACCGATCAGAAGGTCGGCGCTCTGACGTTCAGAAGGTCGGCGCTCTGACCGTCAGAAGGTCGGCGCTCTGACCGTTCAAAGGTCGGCGCTCTGACCGATCAGAAGGTCGGCGCTCTGACCGTTCAGAAGGTCGGCGCTCTGACCGATCAGAAGGTCGGCGCTCTGACCGATCAGAAGGTCGGCGCTCTGACCGTTTGTGGACAGGGAAAAGTGGCTCTGTGCTTTTCTCTTTTATTTTTTGGCTTGTTCTGCTGGTGGGATGTTTCGACCAATCAGATTCAGGTATTCGTCACCTTTTCCCGATTGTTTTCAGTGAGAGCGGTCTCCGATTTCCAGGTTAGAACTGTAGTCAAATCAATAACATCTGAACGAGACAAGCAGGTGGGGGACACTTCACCAGGAAAGTTCCACAGTGAATCTTTACAGGTCCATATCACACTGCCCTGATCTGATGAGTCCTCGTCTCAAACAGACCTGGAGCTGGGCTTTTCTCCCATTCTCACAGGTTTATCACACAAACAGAGAGATTTAGGCTGAGTTCTTCTCTCAGACTGAAAACACTCTGTTCCACCTTGTGATGTCATCATGTGGTAATACAGGAAGTGCTCCACTGTGTTTTTAAACTCCACACACCTTCAATAGAATCATCTGGATCATTTCAGACCTGGAACTGCTAATTATCCCGACTGAACTAAAGGTAAAAGGAGAGAAATAATAAAGTGTTACTCAGACGTGTGAATGAAACGTCTGACATGAAGTGTCAGGCTGTGACTGTGACACTCTTCTTTTCCCAGACTGTGACACTCTTCTTTTCTCAGTGTCATGATCCCTGCTCCTGCCTCCTGTGTCTCCTCTCCCTCCCCACACTGCCTGACTCCAGAGCTGGGTGGAACCTGGCTCCTCCCACACGCACCTGCAGCCCATCAGGGCAATCAACACACCTGCAGGAGGTTAAAAGGAGCCAGGACCCAGCTCTCTCTGCCAGGTCGTCTGCTGATTTTCACCGTGTGTCTGTGTGCTGCTCACATCTCTGTCCTCGTGTCTCTGCTGTGCTACCTGTCCGTGTCCTGCTGATGTCCTTCTTTTCCCGTGTCCTGTCCGTGTCCTGCCTGTGACGTGTCCTGCTGATGTCCTGCCCGTGTCCTGCTCTGTTTCTCTCCGACCTGACACTCTCCCGGTACCGGCTGTGTTTCCCGTCTGTGTCTTGTGCACCTCTGGACCCTGATCTGCTGCCCCCAGCTCCTCGTATTTCACAGACCGTCACACTGTGTTGTCTTGTTCTGTGAATAAACACCCTTAAACTTGCCCCGAGTCCCGCATCTTTTGGTCCACCTCACACCCCACATCACGACACTCAGACTGTGACACTCTTCTTTTCTCAGACTGTGACACTCTTCTGTTCTCAGGCTGTGACACTCTTTTCTCAGACTTGACACTCTTCTTTTCTCAGGCTGTGACACTCTTCTTTTCTCAGACTGTGACACTCTTCTTTTCTCAGGCTGTGACACTCTTCTTTCTCAGGGTGTGACACTCTTTTCTCAGACTGTGACACTCTTCTTTTCTCAGACTGTGACACTCTTCTTTTCTCAGGCTGTGACACTCTTCTTTTCTCAGGCTGTGACACTCTTCTTTTCTCAGACTGTGACACTCTTCTTTTCTCAGACTGTGACACTCTTCTTTTCTCAGACTGTGACACTCTTCTTTTCTCAGACTGTGACACTCTTCTTTTCTCAGACTGTGACACTCTTCTTTTCTCAGACTGTGACACTCTTCTTTTCTCAGACTGTGACACTCTTCTTTTCTCAGACTGACTGTGACACTCTTCTTTTCTCACACTGTGACACTCTCTTTTTTCTCACACTGTGTGACACTCTTTCTTTTCTCACACTGTGACACTCTTCTTTTCTCAGACTGTGACACTCTTCTTTTCTCAGAGACTGTGACACTCTTCTTTTCTCTCAGACACTCTCTTCTTTTCTCAGACTGTGACACTCTTCTTTTCTCAGACTGACTGTGACACTCTTCTTTTCTCAGACTGTGACACTCTTCTTTTCTCAGACTGACTGTGACACTCTTCTTTTCTCAGACTGTGACACTCTTCTTTTCTCAGACTGTGACACTCTTCTTTTCTCAGACTGTGACACTCTTCTTTTCTCAGACTGTGACACTCTTCTTTTCTCAGACTGTGACACTCTTCTTTTCTCAGACTGTGACACTCTTCTTTTCTCAGACTGTGACACTCTTCTTTTCTCAGACTGTGACACTCTCTTCTTTTCTCAGACTGTGACACACTCTTCTTTTCTCACACTGTGACACTCTTCTTTGACTCACACAGACTGTGACACTCTTCTTTTCTCAGACACTGTGACACTCTTCTTTTCTCACACTGTGACACTCTTCTTTTCTCAGACTGTGACACTCTTCTTTTCTCAGACAGACTGTGACACTCTTCTTTTCTCAGACTGACTGTGACACTCTTCTTTTCTCAGACTGTGACACTCTTCTTTTCTCAGACTGACTGTGACACTCTTCTTTTCTCAGACTGTGACACTCTTCTTTTCTCAGACTGACTGTGACACTCTTCTTTTCTCAGACTGACTGTGACACTCTTCTTTTCTCAGAGACTGTGACACTCTTCTTTTCTCAGACTGACTGTGACACTCTTCTTTTCTCAGACTGTGACACTCTTCTTTTCTCAGACTGACTGTGACACTCTTCTTCTTTCTCAGACTGTGACACTCTTCTTTTCTCAGACTGACTGTGACACTCTTCTTTTTTCTTCTCAGACTGTGACACTCTTCTTTTCTCAGACTGACTGTGACACTCTTCTTTTCTCAGACTGACTGTGACACTCTTCTTTTCTCAGACTGTGACACTCTTCTTTTCTCAGACTGTGACACTCTTCTTTTCCCAGAGGATTCATGCTGGTCCTGGCTCCACGTGTCCAAACAAACCACACTATCTTTTTCTCAGCGCCTCTGTGCTCAGTCTTTCTCACACTGTGACTCATCTTCTTTACAGGTGAGCTCACACACCCAGAGCTTTTCTGTCTCTGATCACCTGATCACACTTCTTTTGTCAGACTGTGACATATTTACAACAAGCATTACAAGAAGAACCAGACACTCTGCACTCATGACACGCCACGCGCTTTCTCAGTCACAGAGGGGCGGAGTCTGTACCACACGCTGATGTCACAGAGGGGACACTCTTCTGTACCAAAGGCTAATGTCACAGAGGGGCGGAGTCTGTACCACTCTTCTTGATGTCACAGAGGGGCGGAGTCTGTGCCACGCGCTGATGTGACACAGAGGGGCGGAGTGAGTCTGTACCCAGACGGTTGAGACAAGGCTAATGTCACAGAGGGGCGGAGACTGTGCACGCTTCTTTTGTCACAGAGGTGACAGAGTCTCAGACTGTACACTCTTCGCTGATGTCTCAGAGGGGCGGAGTCTGTGTGACACGCTGATGTCACAGAGACTGTGACAGTCTGTCACACTCTGATGTCACAGAGGGTGACACTCTTCTGTTCCACAGACTGATGTCACAGAGGGGTGGAGTCTTCTCACACGCTGATGTCACAGAGGGGCGGAGTCTCTCACCACACGCTGATCTTCTTCTGTCACAGACTGTGACACTCTTCTTTTCTCAGACGACACACACACACTCTCACACACACACACACACACACACTTCACACACACACACTGTGACACTCTTCTTTTCTCACTGTGACACACACATCTTTCACACCACACACACACACACACTCTCACACTCACACACACACACACAAACGTCACACACACACAAACGTCACACACACACACTCTCACACACACACGTCTCACACACACACACACAAACGTCACACACACACAAACGTCACACACACACATCTCACACACACACGTCTCACACACACACACACACACTCACACACACACACTCACGCACACACACACACACACACACACACGTCACACACACACACACTTCTCTCACACACACACACACGTCACACACACACTTCACACTCACACACACACACGTCACACACACACAGGGCGGAGTCTGTGTGTCACACGCTGATGTCACAGAGGGGTGGAGTCTATACCACACGCTGATGTGTCACAGAGGGGCGGAGTCTGTACCACACCGCTGATGTCACAGAGGGGGGAGTCTGTCTCTGTACCACCACTCGCTGATGTCACAGAGGGGCGGAGTCTGTACCACACGCTGATGTCACAGAGGGGTGGAGTCTGTACCACGCGCTGATGTCACAGAGGGGCGGAGTCTGTACCACACGCTGATGATCACAGAGGGGCGGAGTCTGTACCACACGCTGATGTCACAGAGGGGCGGAGTCTGTACCACACGCTGATGTCACAGAGGGGAGGAGTCTGTACCACGCGCTGATGTCACAGAGGGGGCGGAGTCTGTACCACACGCTGATGTCACAGAGGGGTGGAGTCTGTACACTCGCGCTGATGTCACAGAGGGGCGGAGTCTGTACCACACGCTGATGTCACAGAGGGGCGGAGTCTCTGTACCACACGCTGATGTCACAGAGGGGCGGAGTCTATGCCACGCGCTGATGTGGCGGAGTCTGGTGTCACACACGTTGATGTCACAGAGGGGCGGAGTCTGTGCCACGCCCTGATGTCACAGAGGGGCGGAGTCTGTGCCACACGCTGATGTCACAGAGGGGTGGAGTCTGTACCACACGCTGATGTGGCGGAGGAGTCTGTGCCACACGCTGATGTCACAGAGGGTGGAGTCTGTGCCACACGCTGATGTCACAGAGGGGCGGAGTCTGTACCACACGCTGATGTCACAGAGGGGCGGAGTCTGTGCCACACGCTGATGTCACAGAGGGTGGAGTCTGTCACACGCTGATGTCACAGAGGGTGGAGTCTGTGCCACACGCTGATGTTACAGAGAGGGGCGGAGTCTGTACCACACTGATGATGTCACAGAGGGGCGGAGTCTGTGCCACACGCTGATGTCACAGAGGGTGGAGTCTGTCACACACGCTGATGTCACAGAGGGTGGAGTCTGTGCCACACGCTGATGTCACAGAGGGGCGGAGTCTGTACCACACGCTGATGTCACAGAGGGGCGGAGTCTGTGCCACACGCTGATGTCACAGAGGGTGGAGTCTGTCACACGCTGATGTCACAGAGGGTGGTGGGTGGAGTCTGTACCACACGCTGATGTCACAGAGGGTGGAGTCTGTACCACGCGCTGATGTCACAGAGGGTGGAGTCTGTACCACACGCTGATGTCACAGAGGGGTGGAGTCTGTACCACACGCTGATGTCACAGAGGGGTGGAGTCTGTACCACACGCTGATGTCACACACACGTCTCACACACACACACACACACGTCACACACACAATCACGTCACACACACACACACACACACACACACACACACACACACACACGTCACACACACACACACACACGTCACACACACGTCACACACACACACGTCTGTCACACACACAGGGCGGAGTCTCTGTGTCACACGCTGATGTCACAGAGGGGCGGAGTCTGTACCACACGCTGATGTCACAGAGGGGCGGAGTCTGTACCACACGCTGATGTCACAGAGGGGGAGGAGTCTGTACCACACGCTGATGTCACAGAGGGGCGGAGTCTGTACCACACGCTGATGTCACAGAGGGGTGGAGTCTGTACCACGCGCTGATGTCACAGAGGGGCGGAGTCTGTACCACACGCTGATGTCACACGCTGATGTCACAGAGGGGCTGATCACACGCTCACACAGAGGGTGGAGTCTGTACCACACGCTGATGTCACAGAGGGTGGAGTCTGTGCCACACGCTGATGTCACAGAGGGGGGAGTCTGTACCACGCGCTGATGTCACAGAGGGTGGAGTCTGTACCACACGCTGATGTCACAGAGGGGTGGAGTCTGTACCACACGCTGATGTCACAGAGGGGTGGAGTCTGTACCACACGCTGATGTCACACACACGTCTCACACACACACACACACACACGTCACACACACACGCACGCACACACACACACACGTCACACACACACACACACACGTCTCACACACACACACACGTCACACACACACGTCACACACACACACGTCACACACACAGGGGCGGAGTCTGTGTCACACGCTGATGTCACAGAGGGGCGGAGTCTGTACCACACGCTGATGTCACAGAGGGGCGGAGTCTGTACCACACGCTGATGTCACAGAGGGGAGGAGTCTGTACCACGCGCTGATGTCACAGAGGGGCGGAGTCTGTACCACACGCTGATGTCACAGAGGGGTGGAGTCTGTACCACGCGCTGATGTCACAGAGGGGCGGAGTCTGTACCACACGCTGATGTCACAGAGGGGCGGAGTCTGTACCACACGCTGATGTCACAGAGGGGCGGAGTCTATGCCACGCGCTGATGTGGCGGAGTCTGTGTCACACGTTGATGTCACAGAGGGGCGGAGTCTGTGCCACGCCCTGATGTCACAGAGGGGCGGAGTCTGTGCCACACGCTGATGTCACAGAGGGTGGAGTCTGTACCACACGCTGATGTGGCGGAGTCTGTGCCACACGCTGATGTCACAGAGGGTGGAGTCTGTGCCACACGCTGATGTCACAGAGGGGCGGAGTCTGTACCACACGCTGATGTCACAGAGGGGCGGAGTCTGTGCCACACGCTGATGTCACAGAGGGTGGAGTCTGTCACACGCTGATGTCACAGAGGGTGGAGTCTGTGCCACACGCTGATGTTACAGAGGGGCGGAGTCTGTACCACACGCTGATGTCACAGAGGGGCGGAGTCTGTGCCACACGCTGATGTCACAGAGGGTGGAGTCTGTCACACGCTGATGTCACAGAGGGTGGAGTCTGTGCCACACGCTGATGTCACAGAGGGGCGAGTCTGTACCACACGCTGATGTCACAGAGGGGCGGAGTCTGTGCCACACGCTGATGTCACAGAGGGTGGAGTCTGTCACACGCTGATGTCACAGAGGGTGGAGTCTGTACCACACGCTGATGTCACAGAGGGTGGAGTCTGTGCCACACGCTGATGTCACACAGAGGGTGGAGTCTGTACCACGCGCTGATGTCACAGAGGGTGGAGTCTGTACCACACGCTGATGTCACAGAGGGGTGGAGTCTGTACCACACGCTGATGTCACAGAGGGGTGGAGTCTGTACCACACGCTGATGTCACACACACGTCTCACACACACACACACACACACACACACACACACGTCTCACACAAACACACACACACACACACACACACACGTCACACACACACATCTCACACACGTCACACACACACTCGTCACACACACACATCACACACACGTCACACACACACACACACACACACACATCACACACACACACACACACACACACACACACACACACACACACACACACACACACACACACATGTCACACACACACACATCTCACACACGTCACACACACACACGTCTCACACACACACACACAAACGTCACACACACACACACAACGTCACACACACACACATCTCACACACACACATACACACACACACACATCACACAACACATCTCACACACACACACACACACACACACACACACACACACACACGTCACACACACACACACACACATCACACACACACACACATGTCACACACACACACACACATCTCACACACGTCACACACACACACACGCACACACACACACACAACACACGTCACACACACACAAACGTCACACACACACACACATCACACACACACACACACACACACACACACACACATCACACACTCTCACACACACACACACACACACTCACACACACACACACACACACACACACAACTCACACACACACACACACACCACACATACACACACACACACACACACACACACACACACACACACACACACACACGTCACACACACACACGTCTCACACACACACACACACACACACACACACACACACACACACACACACACACACACACACACACACACACACACACACACACACAGGTCGTCCTCGTACTGGAAACAGGACACAGCAGTAAACACAGTAACACAACAGGAGCTTGGACTGAAATCAAAGTTTGTTTCAGATTATGTGTCATTAGACTCATCAGAGCGCCCCCTGGAGGTTTATGCTGGTCATTAGACTCATCAGAGCGCCCCCTGGAGGTTTATGGTCATTAGACCCATTAGAGCGCCCCCATCAGCGCCCCCCTGGAGGTTTATGCTGGTCATTAGACCCCATCAGAGCGCCCCCTGGAGGTTTATGCTGGTCATTAGACTCATCAGAGCGCCCCCTGGAGGTTTATGCTGGTCATTAGACCCATCAGAGCGCCCCCTGGAGGTTTATGCTGGTCATTAGACCCATCAGAGCGCCCCCTGGAGGTTTATGCTGGTCATTAGACTCATCAGAGCGCCCCCTGGAGGTTTATGCTGGTCTGTGGGTTGTTACGTCACTGTTTGTTTTCATTGGCGACATCCATCTGTTTAAATCATTTTTGTAATATCTGAATATCTCAACGTCCTTGACCCAGATTTACTCGAGTATTTGACTCTATATTGTTCTACATGTGACCCGTGTTTCAATGGCGCCGTCCTGTCCGGAGCAGAGGGCGTCACAGAGCAGCAGATGATGGACCCCGCCCCCTCCAGGTCAGTGTAAGGCCTAAAGGTGTAAGACCCCGCCCCCTCCAGGTCAGTGTAAGACCTAAAGGTGTAAGACCCCGCCCCCTCCAGGTCAGTGTAAGACCTAAAGGTGTAAGACCCCGCCCCCTCCAGGTCAGTGTAAAGGTGAAGGCCTAAAGGTGTAAGACCCCGCCCCCTCCAGGTCAGTGTAAGGCCTAAAGGTGTAAGACCCCGCCCCCTCCAGGTCAGTGTAAGGCCTAAAGGTGTAAGACCCCGCCCCTTCCAGGTCAGTGTAAGGCCTAAAGGTGTAAGACCCCGCCCCCTCCAGGTCAGTGTAAAGACTAAAAAGTGTAAGACCCCGCCCCCTCCAGGTCAGTGTAAGACCTAAAGATGTAAGACCCCCCCCCCTCCAGGTCAGTGTAAGGCCCTAAAGGTGTAAGACCCCCCCCCCCTCCAGGTCAGTGTACGGCCTAAACGTGTAAGGCCCCGCCCCCTCAGGTCAGTTTAAGACCTAAAGGTGTAAGACCCCGCCCCCTCCAGTCAGTGTAAGACCTAAAGGTGTAAGACCCCGCCCCCCCTCCAGGACAGTGTAAGGCCTAAAGGTGTAAGACCCCGCCCCGTCCAGGTCAGTGTAAGGCCCCGCCCCCTCCAGGTGGGTGTGGTGATGGGTCTCGTTGGTTACATTGATGGATTGGTCAAATACAGATTATAAATATTGTGTTTTATTGCTACGTTTGCATAGTTTTTGGCCTTTTGTTCATGGATTAGGAGTGTGTTGTCTTTATTTCTTTAAAAAAATGAAAATTTTCTGTAAAATCCAAACTCTGAAGTTTAAATCAGAAGAGCAGAGGTGGAGGGGTCAGATAAATCTGTTTAAAATCTCAGGACAGGCGTGTTTTTAAGGGCTGTAGATTTGTTGCTGGTGCACAGTGTTGGGAATCTTACTTCAAAAATGTAATTAGTTACAGTTACAAGTTACTTCTCCCAAAAAGTAACTGATTACCCATCTCAGTTACTTTTTGAGAGAAGTAACTAGTACTAGGCAAAGTAACTATGCCGTTACTTACTTTGTTAAAACAATAAAAACAAAATACTGATGTGAACCTTTAACATTTATTTCACTTTAACAGATTGTAATTATATTGTATTTGTTTAAAGTGATTCACATGTGACACCAGCCTGGACACTTCAGTCACATTTAAAACACATGTCCATGTCAAATATGTGGCAGTATTTTGTGTGTAAAGTTGGAGGAGGCGCCGTGCGTCAGGGCGTCACGTTTCTGATCAAAACTCAACTCTGACCCGCTGTCAATGCACGTGTGACAGGACACCATTGATTGGCCATGCATTTAGCGTTTGTAGGTCCATGCAGGAGGCGCCGCAGTCGGAGCTGCTGCGCTCTCGCCTCGCTCCGAGAAACTGCTGCCGTGTCACAATTCGCCAAATTGAGTTCCATGTTCTGTTCGCCAGTGCGGGTCAAAGCACCGCGCCGACTTAAAATGCTCCGTTCGAACGGCGCATTTAAGTCACTTTAGTGAACTGAGATTATCTGCACCTCATCTCACACAAACCTGACCCCGAGCCTCTTTCACCAAAAAAACACAACAGCACTCTCCTCGTCTGAGAGACTCTGATGAAGAGCAGAGTGAACTGAAGTAATAGTAACGCGCCACATTTTACTGTCAGTAACGGTAACGGCGTTGGGACGCTTGGAAAAGTAATTAGTTAAATTACTCCGTGAAAAAACAACACGTTAGTAACGCCGTTATTGTTTAACGCCGTTATTGTTTAACGCCGTTATTCCCAACACTGATAATCAGTCGGTGCTTCAGGTTTGAACCTCGTCCATTTTTATGTGATTTTGTGAGGGCCACATTCTACTGACCTTTAGATGTTAAAAGTATAAATCATTTTATGGAAATAATCAAATAATCGACCACAGCAACAATGCTTCCGACGTCTACTTAAGTCTGAGCTCTCAGGAGGAACCAGGATCAGACTCCCCTGTGTGTGTGTTTTTGTGAGGGAGCATCTAGTGGCTGGGAGTGGTATTACACAGATTCTCTTTGTTTTCAGGAATGAAAACACGTGAAGCTCATCGAGGCGGCGAGTATCACAGCAACCAAAGAGCCAATCGGACGTGAGGCTGTTGAAGGTCACCTACCCACCTGCACCGCTGGTTTAGCACAGAGCAGACACTTAGCAACGCTGTCAATCAAACCTGTTGCTAACGCTAACAGGAGCGACGTCGGGGACAGAAGGACCTGATGTGTCTGTTATTAATGTTCATATGTTGATTTACAGACACAGACGTGAAATAAAAACCCCAGGATCATGTAGAGGGTTAATACGAACATTTAAGACCAACATGAGTCTCTACAATACAGAGAGACACAGGTTTTACACAGAAAGTGGAGCCAACTGAACAGGAAGATCGGCAATGATCACTTCCTGTTTGGAACGTGGCAGCTAACAGGTTAGCTATGTCTATTTATATATACAGTCGCTCCGCTGCTCTCCTCGAGTTGCTCTCCTCGAGTTGCTCTCCTCGAGTTGCTCTCCTCGAGTTGCTCTCCTCGGGCTGCTCTCCTCAGGCTGCTGCTCTCCTCGGGTGGTCTCCTCGAGTTGCTCTCCTCGAGTTGCTCTCCTCAGGCTGCTCTCCTCGAGTTGCTCTCCTCGAGTTGCTCTCCTCAGGCTGCTCTCCTCGAGTTGCTCTCCTCGGGATGCTCTCCTCGTTGCTCTCCTCGAGTTGCTCTCCTCGGGCTGCTCTCCTCGGGCTGCTCTCCTCGAGCTGCTCTCTCTCGTTGCTCTCCTCAGGCTGCTCTCCTCGGGATGCTCTCCTCGGGCTGCTCTCCTCGAGTTGCTCTCCTCGGGTTGCTCTCCTCGAGTTGCTCTCTTCACGTTGCTCTCCTCGGGATGCTTTCCTCGAGTTGCTCTCCTCGAGTTGCTCTCTTCACGTTGCTCTCCTCGGGATGCTCTCCTCGAGTTGCTCTCCTCGAGTTGCTCTCCTCGGGCTGCTCTCCTCGAGTTGCTCTCTTCACGTTGCTCTCCTCGAGTTGCTCTCCTCGGGCTGCTCTCCTCGAGTTGCTCTCCTCAGGCTGCTCTCCTCGGTTGCTCTCCTCGAGTTGCTCTCCTCGAGTTGCTCCTCGAGTTGCCTCCTCAGGCTGCTCTCCTCGAGTTGCTCTCCTCAGGCTGCTCTCCTCGGGATGCTCTCCTCGAGTTGCTCTCCTCGGGCTGCTCTCCTCGGGCTGCTCTCCTCGAGTTGCTCTCCTCGGGCTGCTCTCCTCGGGCTGCTCTCCTCGGGCTGCTCTCCTCGAGTTGCTCTCCTCGAGTTGCTCTCCTCGAGTTGCTCTCCTCGAGTTGCTCTCCTCGAGTTGCTCTCCTCGGGCTGCTCTCCTCGAGTTGCTCTCTTCACGTTGCTCTCCTCGGGTTGCTCTCCTCGGGATGCTCTCCTCGAGTTGCTCTCCTCGAGTTGCTCTCCTCGAGTTGCTCTCCTCGAGTTGCTCTCCTCGAGTTGCTCTCCTCGAGTTGCTCTCTTCACGTTGCTCTCCTCGAGTTGCTCTCCTCGAGTTGCTCTCTTCACGTTGCTCTCCTCGAGTTGCTCTCCTCGAGTTGCTCTCCTCGGGCTTCCCTCCTCGAGTTGCTCTCTTCACGTTGCTCTCCTCGAGTTGTTCTCCTCGAGTTGTTCTCCTCGGGCTGCTCTCCTCGAGTTGCTCTCCTCGAGTTGCTCTCCTCGAGTTGCTCTCCTCGAGTTGCTCTCCTCGGGATGCTCTCCTCGAGTTGCTCTCTTCACGTTGCTCTCCTCGAGTTGCTCTCCTCGGGCTTCCCTCCTCGAGTTGCTCTCTTCACGTTGCTCTCCTCGAGTTGCTCTCCTCGAGTTGCTCTCCTCGAGTTGCTCTCCTCGAGTTGCTCTCCTCCAGTTGTTCTCCTCGAGTTGCTCTCCTCCAGTTGCTCTCCTCGAGTTGCTCTCCTCGAGTTGCTCTCCTCGAGTTGCTCTCCTCGAGTTGCTCTCCCTCGAGTTGCTCTCCTCTCGAGTTGTCTCCTCCTCGGGCTGCTCTCCTCAGGCTGCTCTCCTCGGGCTGCTCTCCTCGAGTTGCTCTCCTCGAGTTGCTCTCCTCGAGTTGCTCTCTTCATGTTGCTCTCCTCAGGCTTCTCTCCTCAGGCTCCTCTCCTCGGGCTGCTCTCCTCGAGTTGCTCTCCTCGAGTTGCTCTCCTCAAGTTGCTCTCCTCGAGTTGCTCTCCTCGAGTTGCTCTCAGAGGTGGCTCTCTCAGACCCGTCTCGTGTTGATGACATCGTGCGGTCGTGTCCAGCTCTGATAATGACGTGTTCATTGAGCTGTGAGTCGGGGACGTCTGCTGTCCCGCCCCTTCACCATGGGACGACCAGTTCTTACGTAACAGCGAGAACAACGAACGGCCCCTCTGACGCACTCGCCCCGATGTGTCTCCAGACGTTAGCACGGACACATCCGCGGCTAAGCGCTAACATCTGGTCTGCGTTAAGAGTGATGTTATTAAACAAGAGCCGGCAGCCACGAGCCAAATGTAGAGGAAGTCTGAGCCGGTCCAACTCTGACCCAAATAATGACATTAAAGACACAAAGGACACAGGTAAAACTGAGCCACATGGATAAACAAGTGTCTCGATACTGAGGAGCAGACGCGATACTTGAGACTGATCTCACAATCATGTTGTTTTGCCTTTAATGTTTCCCATAAAAGCATTAAACTTTTCTCTCTCCACAGCACAAACACAGAGACATTAAAAACATCTACAAAGGAAGAAATCCAAGAGGCTTAATGCCGTACTGTGCAACATTACACACGGGCAGGAAAACTAGTCCCTTTAAATCCTCCCTGTTCTTCAAACTGTTCAGATGTTTCTCCAGATTCTCGTCGTTTCTTCTCGTTGAGTCTCTGAAGTTGTATTTAGAGAGATTCATGTTTGAGTTTAATCTTTAATCCACTATTTTCAAGACGCCATTTTGTTGATCTGCCCCCGTTTAACCTCCACTGTGACACGCCCCCTGTGACACGCCCCCTGTGACACACACGCCCACTGTGACACGCCCCACTGTGACACGCCCCCTGTGGCACACGCCCCCTGTGACACGCCCACTGTGACACGCCCACTGTGACACGCCCCTGTGACACGCCCCCTGTGACGTCCGCTCTTCCTTCTCCAGTTTTATTTTCTTAATCGTTGATACTCGTCGGATTCTGCAGCGTCGCGTCGTCATTTTGGTCCAAATGTAAAAATGTGCTGCTGTGACGTGTCTGTCCACAGGGGGCGCTACAGCTACACCACTCTTCATGACATTTACAGCAACGTCAGCTCTTTTCTAATGTGGAAGTCAGTGGACTTGTTTCTTTTATGGTTCTTTTTTGGTTTTAGATGAATTTTGTGATTTAAAATGTGTAAATTATAACAGGATGATCCACAGAGATGAGAACCATAGAGACACAAGCTCAGTAGGGCTGATTTAAACATTCATAGTTCTGTAGCTCTCGTTCATCTCCGTGTCTGCACTGGCCAATCAGAGCGAGTGATGCTGTTATGTGTAACATGCATTATCACCACGGTGATCTGTGTGTGCTCTCTATGGTTTTAAATGTAACTCGTTACACTTATATGTCTAAAATTATACTCCATTAAAAGTACAAGTACAGGTCTAAAAATCTGCTCCATAAAAGCAGTATCTGCGGAGTGGCGTCCCCCCTGGAGAGGATCACACTCTGGAGCCAAAAGCCTCTTGTGCAACGGGGTTTTTGGGTGAGGTTAAGTCAACTGTAAAAGTAGGTCTCGGGTTTGATTCCCAGACCGTGTGAGGCCTCTGTGTGAGGAGTTTGCATGTTCTCCCTGCGTCTGAGTGAAGACACATGCTCCTGACCTGGACCTGACGGCTCCATCTCAACGTTTCACAAGTTTAGTCCAGATGTAAAGCCACAGGTTCAAATGTTTTTTCTGTCAAAACTAATAATAATTCAAATCTATTTGTTTTTGAAGAGGCCAAAATCACAGCTGCCTCACGGGGCCAAACAAACTGTTACCCAACAGAGGAGGTGAGGCCCCGGGGCCAGAGCACATCTGAAGCACGTCCACCTCGAGGCTCCAACAGAGGAGGTGAGGCCCCCGTGTGAGCACATCTGAAGCACATCCACCTCGAGGCTCCAACAGAGGAGGTGAGGCCCCGGGGCCAGAGCACATCTGAAGCACGTCCACCTCGAGGCTCCAACAGAGGAGGTGAGGCCCCGGGGCCAGAGCACATCTGAAGCACGTCCACCTCGAGGCTCACAGAGGAGGTGAGGCCCCGGGGCCAGAGCACAGGCTGAAGCACATCCACTCTGAGGCTCCAACTCGAGGCTCCAACACAGCCCCGGGGCCAGAGCACATCTGAAGCACGTCACCTCGAGGCTCCAACAGAGGAGGTGAGGCCCCGGGGCCAGAGCACATCTGAAGCACGTCCACCTCGAGGCTCAGGACTTAATCATGTTCACGTTTTTTTTTATGGAACAAAGCACAAAACCCATCGTTCTGTTTGCTCCTAAACTGTTTTTGTGGTGTCTGAATGTGAACTGGTCCTGATCATGTTTTAGAGTTTCTGTTCTGGACAAAGTACTATGTGACATCACACAGGACTGATTACAGACACGTGTCTGACGCACCTGTCTGTGGGGGCGGAGTTTCAAATGTGGACACCTGTTGTCCACAGATCTTATTTTGACATAATGGTCCTCCATATCGCCTCCATGACTCCTCCTCTGTGGCTCCTTGTTTCCTCCTCCATGTCTCCACCTCTGTGTCTCCTTGTCTCCTCCTCTCTGTCTCCTCCTCTTTGTCTCCTCCTCTGTGCCTCCTCTCTGTCTCCTTCTCTGTGTCTCCTCGTCTCCTCCTCTCTGTCTCCTCCTCTCTGTGCCTCCTGGTCTCCTCCTCTCTGTCTCTTCCTCTGTGCCTCCTGGTCTCCTCCTCTCTGTCTCCTCCTCTGTGCCTCCTCATCTCCTCCTTACTGTCTCCTTCTCTGTGTCTCCTCCTCTCCTCCTCTCTGTCTCCTCCCCTGTGCCTCCTCGTCTCCTCCTCTCTGTCTCCTCCTCTGTGCCTCCTGTCTCCTTCTCTCTGTCTCCTCCTCTGCGCCTCCTCTCTGTCTCCTCCTCTGTGCCTCCTCTCTGTCTCCTCCTCTGTGCCTCCTCGTCTCCTCCTCTCTGTCTCCTCCTCTGTGCCTCCTGGTCTCCTCCTCTCTGTCTCCTCCTCTGCGCCTCCTCTCTGTCTCCTCTCTGTGCCTCCACCTCTGTGCCTCCTCTCTGTCTCCTCCTCTGTGCCTCCTCGTCTCCTCCTCTCTGTCTCCTCCTCTGTGCCTCCTGGTCTCCTCCTCTCTGTCTCCTCCTCTGTGCCTCCTGGTCTCCTCCTCTCTGTCTCCTCCTCTGTGCCTCCTCGTCTCCTCCTCTCTCTTTGTCTCTGCGGGGGTCCGGCTCTGAGCTGAAAAAACTCAAACAAAAGAGTCTCACTGAAACGTGACGGAATCTGCCCCGAACAGAGACAGAGGCTCCTCTATGTGTCCAGTCTCCTCTATGTGTCCAGTCTCCTCTATGTGTGTCCAGTCTCCTCTCTATGTGTCCAGTCTCCTCTATGTGTCCAGTCTCCTCTGTGTGACCAGTCTCCTCTATGTGTCCAGTCTCCTCTCTATGTGTCCAGTCTCCTCTATGTGTCCAGTCTCCTCTATGTGTCCAGTCTCCTCTATGTGTCTAGTCTCCTCTATGTGTCCAGTCTCCTCTCTATGTGTCCAGTCTCCTCTATGTGTCCAGTGTCCTCTATGTGTCCAGTCTCCTCTCTATGTGTCCAGTCTCCTCTATGTGTGTCAGTCTCCTCTCTATGTGTCCAGTCTCCTCTCTATGTCCAGTCTCCTCTATGTGTCCAGTCTCCTCTATGTGACCAGTCTCCTCTATGTGTCCAGTCTCCTCCTCTATGTGTCCAGTCTCCTCTATGTGTCCAGTCTCCTCTATGTGTCCAGTCTCCTCTCTATGTGTCCAGTCTCCTCTATGTGTCCAGTCTCCTCTGTGTGACCAGTCTCCTCTATGTGTCCAGTCTCCTCCTCTATGTGTCCAGTCTCCTCTATGTGTCACGTCCCTCCTCTATGTGTCCAGTCTCCTCTATGTGTCCTAGTCTCCTCTATGTGTCCAGTCTCCTCTATGTGTCCAGTCTCCTCTCTATGTGTCCAGTCTCCTCTATATGTGTCCCAGTCTCCTCTATGTGTCCAGTCTCCTCTATGTGTCCAGTCTCCTCTATGTGTGTCCAGTCTCCTCTATATGTGTCACAGTCTCCTCTATGTGTCCAGTCTCCTCTCTGTGTGTCCAGTCTCCTCTATGTGTCCAGTCTCCTCTATGTGACCAGTCTCCTCTCTGTGTGTCCAGTCTCCTCTCTGTGTGTCCAGTCTCCTCTATGTGTCCAGTCTCCTCTATGTATGTGTCCAGTCCCTCCTCTATGTGTGTCCAGTCTCCTCTATGTGTCCAGTCCTCCTCTATGTGTCCAGTCTCCTCTATGTGTCCAGTCTCCTCTATGTGTCCAGTCTCCTCTCTGTGTGTCCAGTCTCCTCTCTGTGTGTCCAGTCTCTCTCTATGTGTCCAGTCTCCTCTATGTGTGTCCAGTCTCCTCTATGTGTCCAGTCTCCTCTATGTGTCCAGTCTCCTCTAGTGTGTCTAGTCTCCTCTATGTGTCCAGTCTCCTCCTATGTGTCCAGTTTCCCTCTGTGTGTCCAGTCCTCTATATGTGTCCAGTCTCCTCTCTATGTGTCCAGTCTCCTCTATGTGTCCAGTCTCCTCTCTATGTGTCCAGTCTCCTCTCTATGTGTCCAGTCTCCTCTATGTGTCCAGTCTCCTCTATGTGACCAGTCTCCTCTATGTGTCCAGTCTCCTCTCTCTCTGTGTCCAGTCTCCTCTATGTGTCCAGTCTCCTCTATGTGTCCAGTCTCCTCTATGTGACCAGTCTCCTCTCTGTGTGTCCAGTCTCCTCTATGTGTCCAGTCTCCTCTATGTGACCAGTCTCCTCTCTGTGTGTCCAGTCTCCTCTATGTGTCCAATCTCCTCTATGTGACCAGTCTCCTCTCTGTGTGTCCAGTCTCCTCTATGTGTCCAGTCTCCTCTATGTGTCCAGTCTCCCTCTATGTGTCCAGTCTCCCCTCTATGTGTCCAGTCTCCTCTATATATGTGTCCAGTCTCCTCTATGTGTCCAGTCTCCTCTATGTGTCCAGTCTCCTCTATGTATGTGTTCCAGTCTCCTCTCTATGTGTCCAGTCTCCTCTATGTGTCCCAGTCTCCTCTATGTGACCAGTCTCCTCGCTGTGTGTCCAGTCTCATCTCTGTGTGTCCAGTCTCCTCTATGTGTCCAGTCTCCTCTATGTGTGTGTCCAGTCTCCTCTATGTGTCCAGTCTCCTCTATGTGTGTCCAGTCTCGTCTCTAGGTGTCCAGTCACCTCTCTGTGTGTCCCAGTCTCCTCTATGTGTGTCAGTCTCCTCTATGTGTGTCCACTCTCCTCTCTGTGTGTCCCAGTCTCCTCTATTGTGTCCAGTCTCCTCTGTGTGTCCAGTCTCCTTATGTGTGTCCAGTCTCCTCTATGTGTCCAGTCTCCTCTATGTGTCCAGTCTCCTCTATGTTGTGTCCAGTCTCCTCTCTCTGTGTGTCCAGTCTCCTCTATGTGTCCAGTCTCCTCTGTGTGTCCATCCTCCTCTATGTGTCCAGTCTCCTCTCTATGTGTCCAGTCTCCTCTATGTGTCCAGTCTCCTCTATGTGTCCAGTCTCCTCTCTATGTGTCCTCCAGTCTCCTCTATGTGTGTCCAGTCTCCTCTATGTGTGTCCAGTCTCCTCTCTATGTTCCAGTTCTCCCTCTATGTGTCCAGTCTCCTCTATGTGTCCAGTCTCCTCTATGTGTCCAGTCTCCTCCTCTCTGTGTGTCCAGTCTCCTCTATGTGTGTCCAGTCTCCTCTATGTGTCCAGTCTCCTCTATGTGTGTCCAGTCTCCTCTATGTGTCCAGTCTCCTTTATGTGTCCAGTCTCCTCTATGTGTCCAGTCTCCTCTATAAGTCCAGTCTCCTCTCTATGTGTCCAGTCTCCTCTATGTGTCCAGTCTCCTCTCTATGTGTCCAGTCTCCTCTATGTGTCCAGTCTCCTCTATGTGTCCAGTCTCCTCTATGTGTCTAGTCTCCTCTATGTGTCCAGTCTCCTCTATGTGTCCAGTCTCCTCTATGTGTCCAGTCTCCTCTATGTGTCCAGTCTCCTCTCTATGTGTCCAGTCTCCTCTATGTGTCCAGTCTCCTCTCTATGTGTCCAGTCTCCTCTATGTGTCCAGTCCTCCTCTATGTGTCCAGTCTCCTCTATGTGTCCAGTCTCCTCTATATGTGTCCAGTCTCCTCTATGTGTCCAGTCTCCTCTATGTGTCCAGTCTCCTCTATGTGTCCAGTCTCCTCTATGTGTCCAGTCTCCTCTATGTGTGTCCAGTCTCCTCTATGTGTCCAGTCTCCTCTCTGTGTGTCCAGTCTCCTCTATGTGTCCAGTCTCCTCTATGTGTGTCCAGTCTCCTCTATGTGTCCAGTCTCCTCTATGTGTCCAGTCTCCTCTATGTGACCAGTCTCCTCTCTATGTGTCCAGTCTCCTCTATGTGTGGTCCAGTCTCCTCTATGTGTGTCAGTCTCCTCTATGTGTCCAGTCTCCTCTCTATGTGTCCAGGTCCTCCTCTATGTGTGTTCCAGTCTCCTCTCTCTCCTGTCTCCTCTCTGTGTCCAGTCTCCTCTATGTGTCCAGTCTCCTCCTCTATGTGTCCAGTCTCCTCTATGTGACCAGTCTCCTCTCTATGTGTCCAGTCTCCTCTATGTGTGTCCAGTCTCCTCTATGTGTCCAGTCTCCTCTATGTGTCCAGTCTCCTCTCTGTGTGTCCAGTCTCCTCTATGTGTGTCCAGTCTCCTCTATGTGTCCAGTCTCCTCTATGTGTGTCCAGTCTCCTCTATGTGTGTGTCCAGTCTCCTCTATGTGTGTCCAGTCTCCTCTATGTGTCCAGTCCCCTCTATGTGTCTAGTCTCCTCTCTGTGTGTCCAGTCTCCTCTATGTGTCCAGTCTCCTCTATGTGTCCAGTCTCCCTCTATGTGTCCAGTCCTCTATGTGTGTGTCCAGTCTCCTCTATGTGTGTCCAGTCTCCTCTCTATGTGTTCAGTCCTCTCTGTGTGTACAGTCTCCTCTATGTGTCCAGTCTCCTCTATGTGTCAGGTCTCCTCTATGTGTCCAGTCTCCTCTATGTGTGTCCAGTCTCCTCTATGTGTGTCCAGTCTCCTCTCTATGTGGTGTTCAGTCTCCTCTCTGTGTGTCAGTCTCCTCTATGTGTCCAGTCTCCTCCTCTATGTGTCCAGTCTCCTCTATGTGTCTAGTCTCCTCTCTGTGTGTCCAGTCTCCATGTGTCCAGTCTCCTCTATGTGTCCAGTCTCCTCTCTATGTGTCCAGTCTCCTCTATGTGTCCAGTCTCCTCTATGTGTGTCCAGTCTCCTCTATGTGTGTCCAGTCTCCTCTATGTGTGTCCAGTCTCCTCTATGTGTGTCCAGTCTCCTCTATGTGTCCAGTCTCCGCTATGTGTCCAGTCTCCTCTATGTGTCCAGTCTCCTCTCTGTGTGTCCAGTCTCCTCTCTGTGTGTCCAGTCTCCTCTCTGTGTGTCCAGTCTCCTCTATGTGTGTCCAGTCTCCTCTATGTGTCCAGTCTCCTCTATGTGTCCAGTCTCCTCTCTATGTGTCCAGTCTCCTCTATGTGTGTCCAGTCTCCTCTATGTGTGTCCAGTCTCCTCTCTATGTGTTCAGTCTCCTCTCTGTGTGTACAGTCTCCTCTATGTGTTCAGTCTCCTCTCTGTGTGGCATTAAACATTTTTCATCATCATGTGAACCGAACAAGGCCACTTCACACGTCAGATCTGTGGAGTCTGTCACAGTCAAAATCTCCGTTTTTCCTGTAGTTGAATAAATCTAAGGTGGATCTGTTTAATGTCGTACTGTGGAACATTCCAAGTAGAGCAATGACATCTCCATAGAAACACGGAGGAGACGGACCTCCAGCCGCAGAGTCACACAGTGCATCTGTGTGTACGGTGCTTCTTTTCCTCGGTTTCCTTTCTCCACGGCTCTGCACATGTTTAGATTGTGT
Organism: Periophthalmus modestus; assembly: GCA_019594935.1. Classification (NCBI taxonomy): domain Eukaryota; kingdom Metazoa; phylum Chordata; class Actinopteri; order Gobiiformes; family Gobiidae; genus Periophthalmus; species Periophthalmus modestus. The sequence goes on along the minus strand of JAIEZT010000052.1, from coordinate 87,407 downwards.
GAAAATCCTGTTCTGTGGTTTATTTTGTGTTTTGGATGAAGTTGCTGTGAAAGTGAAACGCTGAGTGAGCTCGTCCGACGTGCTGAGTTTACATTTGAACTTCCCCTTTGGACCCGAGCCAAAACTCACACCATAACTCTCTGTTTGTTGACACTTTGCTGTGGATTTATGAATGAACTGTTAGCGCCTGTTAGCGCCTGTTAGCGCCTGTTAGCGCCTGTTAGCATCTGTTAGCGGATACAGTCCCATAGAGAGTGTGAGTATTTCACACTGTTTTTGTACAAGAACTGCCCCAGAGAGACTGAGTTCATGAAGCACACAGCAGCCACGTGTGGTTATGACAGACTCTCACCTGCCTGTCTCCTGAGCTGGGCGGAGTCCTGGCTCCTCCCGCACGCACCTGAGCCCACCTACGCAAACAACACCACCTGCTGTGGAGAAGAGGAGCCAGGACCAGACACTCGGTGACAGATCGTCCGTGTGTTAAATAATGATTCTTTTTAAGTATACACACACAGATACACACACAGACACACACACACACATATATAATATATATATATATATATATATATATATATATATATATATATATATATATATATATATATATATATATATATATATATGTATCAGTGACATGCAGTCAGGTGATGACAGGTGAGGCATTGCCTCACCTGTCATCACATATATATATATATATATATATATATATATATATATATATAAAATGTATCAGTGACATGCAGTCAGGTGATGACAGGTGAGGCAATGCCTCACCTGTCATCACAGAGAAAAAATAAATGAAATAGTTATATTTATCCAATGATTTGTACTATAAAGTTATTTTCTATTTAACTTTGCAATTTTATTTTATTTTTTTTAAACTCAAAATCGCTGAATTTTTACGTTTATCGTTGAAAACAGTGAGGCATGCCTCACCGCGCTCTGACTGTGCTGTAGCTCAGCTGCTGCTTTAATTCTTTAATGGCTGAGCACATTATGGCGGCTGTGAAAAGGCGCCGGGTGAGGCGTGCTTCACCAGTTACCCTGCCTCATGTTAGGGGGCGCTCGTGAGCCCAGGGATTCTTGTTACTCCCACAGAATAGGGGCCGCAAACTACAAACTACAAGTTAGAGTTAGCAAGTCAACTTTAGCAATTCACTTTTTTCTTCGTGTCCGGCCCTTAAATGGAGGAAGATAAATATTAAAGCTCAAGCAGTTTTCTAAACTGGACTTTGGGTCGAAGCAGGAGGTTAGAATTAAAGGACCGAGACCAAAATGGTTTGATCCAGACGATGGGACTAAAGACTCGCTCTTTTCAAACAGAGACGTACAAAATGGTAAGAAATTTAATGACTTCAATCCACTGAAAATTGGGGAAACAGAATAAGGATAAAAAATAACACAAAACCAGCCTTTTTATTTTCATACTATTAGACCAGTGGTTCTTAACCTGGTTCGATCGACCCCTCGGGGTTCGGTGAGTCAGTCTCAGTGGTTCAGGTCAAGACCCGACTCATGTGACTCGTGATTCGTTCTTGTCCATCACTGCTGCAGGTTCAGCTGTTTGTTCAGTCTGGTGCTGCAGAGATTTTAGTGACTCAGTATCAACTCGTGACGGTCGTGATGGTTTGTCGTGTCATTTCTTTTTTAACTCTATAGCGTCAGATTCTGTCACCGCCAACAAACTCGTGACTGTGAGAGTCTCCAGACGCCGTGTCCCAGTTCGACAAATGCACCTTCAATGTGCCTATCAAAATACCCGCCCGACTTAAATGCGCCGTTCGAACAGCGCATTTAAGTCGTGCGAATACTTCGACCTGCACTTTGGACAGTACATCGAAGGTGCATTTGTCGTATTGACGCCGTGTCGATGTTCTGTTCTCACATGAGACACAGAGACTTTACTGTGAAAATGAGGCACAAGGTGAAGCCACATTTCTGAACTAGTCTCACACTGACACCTGGTTTATATGTTTGTAAATCTGATTGTGAGAACATCAGTGCCTCACCAGCCACGAACCTCACCGCTCATGTATTATATATATATATATATATATATATATATATATATATATATATATATATATATATATATATATGTGTATATATGTATATATATATATATACACACACAGTGGTTTGGTCAAACGTGGTCTCAACACTTTGTTGCAGTGACTGAGGTCAGATGTTTTCTGTCTCAGGTTTTCTCTCTCTGTTGCTGTAGTTTGGTCCATTCCTCCTGCAGATCTCCTCTAGAGCAGTGATGTTCTGGGACTTTCACCTCCCTCCAAACATTTTCTCTGGGGTTTTATCTGGAGACTGGGCCACTCCAGGACCTTGAAATGCTTCTTCTGAAGCCGCTCTTTCGTCGTGTGTTTGGATCATTGTCTCGCTGAAAGACCCAGACACGTTTCATCTTCACTGCCCTCGCTGATGGAAGGAGGTTTTCACTCAGAATCTCACGATACATGTCTCTTTCATTCTGTCTTTACACGGATCAGTCGTCCTGGTCCCAGAAAAACAGCCCCAGAGCCTGATGTTTCCTCATGCTCCACAGTAGGTCTGATGTTTCCTCATGCTCCACAGTAGGTCTGATGTTTCCTCATGCTCCCACAGTAGGTCTGATGTTTCCTCATGCTCCACAGTAGGTCTGATGTTTCCTCATGCTCCACAGTAGGTCTGATGTTTCCTCATGCTCCACAGTAGGTCTGATGTTTCCTCATGCTCCACAGTAGGTCTGATGTTTCCTCATGCTCCACAGTAAGTCTGATGTTTCTCTCATGCTCCACAGTAGGTCTGATGTTTCCTCATGCTCCACAGTAGGTCTGATGTTTCCTCATGCTCCACAGTAGGTCTGATGTTTCCTCATGCTCCACAGTAGGTCTGATGTTTCCTCATGCTCCACAGTAGGTCTGATGTTTCCTCATGCTCCACAGTAGGTCTGATGTTTCCTCATGCTCCACAGTAGGTCTGATGTTTCCTCATGCTCCACAGTAAGTCTGATGTTTCCTCATGCTCCACAGTAGGTCTGATGTTTCCTCATGCTCCACAGTAGGTCTGATGTTTCCTCATGCTCCACAGTAGGTCTGATGTTTCCTCATGCTCCACAGTAGGTCTGATGTTTCCTCATGCTCCACAGTAGGTCTGATGTTTCCTCATGCTCCACAGTAGGTCTGATGTTTCCCTCATGCTCCACAGTAGGTCTGATGTTTCCTCATGCTCCACAGTAGGTCTGGTCTTTGGATCAGCTCAGCATCTTTCTCCAAACACCATGATCTGATCTTCTGACATTGTCCCAGTCTCTTCTGGATCATCCAAATCCAAACTTGAGACGGGCCTGGACATGTCCTTAATCAGGGGGACACGTCTCTGCAGGATTTGAGTCCCTGGTCGTAGTGTGTTACTGATGGTGCCTTTGTTACTTTGGTCCCTCTGCAGGTCGTTCACGAGGTCCCCCGTGTGGTTCTGCACTTAACAAGAACTCCCATTGCGTTTTGTATTTCTGCATGTTTGAGTAGCACATTTTGCCTCATCAGGAAGTGCTGCTTTGTGGAGATGTTGCATTAATAGTTATAATGTTCCACGTTGTGGCAATAACCTGATCTGTCCAGTCATTCAGTTACACATTTTCATGGCATGGATATTACTTAGTTTCATTGTGAGCATGGTCGCCCCTCCACAGATTTGACCTGTAAATGTCACTTTATGTGGAGATAAATAGTATATACTGGAGAACATTCAAAACGATACTTCCTTGAATATCACCAGAGAAATTCCATAGTACAGCTTTAATTGGCCACTGTTCTGTTCCTTCTGTTGTTGGTACCTGTGCTTTAAACTGCAGGATGTGCTCTGTGTTCCACTGGGTTTGGTTGGATTTTTACATGACATTAGGAGGATATTCATCCCGTACTGTAAACGTGCGCTCTGTGACCCTCCCAGACCCTCCCGGACCCTCCCAGACCCTCCCGGACCCTCGTGGACCCTCCCGGACCCTCGTGGACCCTCCCGGATCCTCCCGGACCCTCGTGGACCCTCCATTTGTCAGTCTGACAGTCCCAGATCAGATAAACTTATGTAAGAAGCTCACTCTTTATGAGCCTGTGTCAGTCCAAACATGGAAACGTTTACAGAGCTGTGAGGTCACTGTCACTCCACCTGTGACCTGTGGGTCCTCCTCTATCTCCAAACACGAAACCATCACGTCGTTCTACGATTTCAGGTCAAGAAGAAGCATCTGGGCTTATGTAACCATGGGAACGTCAATGTTTTTGAATGAAGTCACCGCCACAGCCATCGTCTTCTGAACAGTTCAGGATGAAGAGCTTTGTCACCACAGACTCTATAGAAATATATAAATGCACAGAGCTAACCTGCTAGCAACAGGAAGTGATCATGTGGCACTTCCTGCTCCATTGACTCTGGCTCCAACTCACTTTCTATTGAAAAACTGTGTCCTCTCTCTGTAACTGCTGCTGTCGGACTCGTATTTTGTGTCTGTAAATCGAGATATGAACATTAAAAACAGACGAATCAGGCGGCTCCTTACCCAGGGTCAGTCCTGCGAGTGTTAGCAACACGTTTGTGCCGGCGATAAGAATCGTTCAGTTTCTGTTGAGGCGATAATTGAGAAACAGATAGACAAACAAACAAAAAAACAAACAAACAAACAAACAAACAGACAGCAGACAAACAAACAAACAAACAAACAAACAGACAGAAACAAACAAACAAACAGACAAACAGACAGACACAGATAAACAAACACACACTTAAAAAATGGAAATAAGAAAACACAAATAAACAAACAGACAAACAAACACAGATAAACAAAAATAAATAAACAAACATAAATAAACAAACACAGATAAACAAATTATTGTGATTTTTCATCCAAACTTCCCCTAAAATGTCATCTTTTTTAACGTTCACTATTGTCATAAATGTAAACACTGAAAAGAAAATCAGACCTGAGCAGTGGTGCTGTATCTCCACAGACCTGACCTGTAACTGTCTGATGAACACACTGCCACAGATCTCATACATGGAGTCTTAACTTGTTTTGGACAGGATGTGAACTTAGAGGAAACTCCACACTGATCCTACGGGGATTAGACTGGGGACCTTTTGGATGAGGGGTGAGTTTAACCACTGCACCACCAGGCTACATTTATTGTTGTTAAACCCGTTCACCTCCCAGCGTCCCCCAGTGGAAGGGACCTGCTCTAAAGATCCTCCCAAACTTCTTCATCCAGTTTAAATAAGTCTAATTATCCTCCATAAAAGGCCTGTATGTCCACATGAAGCCCCCCGCAGAGGTCAGAGGTCGCGAGTTCTTCGGTTTACATCTTTGTCCCATTTTAAATACTTCAAGATTAACCCCGTGCTCCCCTCACACCAGAAACAGAATCTGAAAGAGAAGAAAGACGGCGCTCAGAGAAGAGGCCTTTCTGTGTCTGTGAGGAGTAAACACAAGAGCCGCTCGGAAACAAAGACTCGTGAAGGAACCAACAACATACAAACTCTGTGCTTCTCAAACTGTGGTGCGTGCACAAGTGGAGGTCTGCGGTTCACATGTTTGCTGCATTTAGACTGAAGTGAACCCAACACGTCTCCTTTGTTTGTCCTGGTTTATAACGGGCTCTTCTGTGGTTGTGTTCTGACCTCGTCCTGGTTCAGATCTGGAATCGTGCTGTTTTAGACTTGGTCTGGTTCTTGGTGCAAACAAATTTGAGCATCACCGAAATAGTTTGAAAGAACATTAAAAGAACAATGATTCTGTCACCTGCTGGTTTCCATGGAAATGTGATCGATTTGCCTGGAAAGTTTCACAGTACAGCATTAAACTTGTCTGAATCACATTATGGGGGTTGTTATTTTTGATCAAAAGTTCCTTGAAAAAATTCACAAATCTGACCTAAAACCTGACTAATGTCACACTACGGAACATCCCAGAAAATGCAAAAACATATAGACATACACATCTTTAAAAAAACATCACACACATGGACTCGTTTAAAATGTGAACTTTGAACAGAGTCTGGATTTGAAAACATCAGTCACAAATTACACTCACATGTAACAAAAAAAGAAGCCAAATAAACTGAGCAACTGAGCAACAACGAAACAAGTGTGTCTCTGCGTCAAGAGGATCAACAATCACATCCTAATCGATACTAAAACTAGTACCAAAACTACATAGTCATTTGAACAAATATCAGCACTAAAAATGTCCCATTGACACAAATGAACCTTTCCTAAGATGTTTGTACTGATGTGTCTCTGTTTCACAAGAATCAGACGCACAGACGAATATAACACCATGGACCAGTGTGAACCTGCGGCACTGACGATTAACACATGGACTAAAAGACGTCTGCTCTGCGTCTGCTCTGTGTCTGCTCTGTGTCTGCTCTGTGTCTGCTCTGTGTCTGCTCTGTGTCTGCTCTGTGTCTGCTCTGTCTGCTCTGTGTCTGCTCTGCGTCTGCTCTGCGTCTGCTCTGCGTCTGCTCTGCGTCTGCTCTGCGTCTGCTCTGCGTCTGCTCTGTGTCTGCTCTGTCTGCTCTGTGTCTGCTCTGTCTGCTCTGTGTCTGCTCTGTGTCTGCTCTGTGTCTGCTCTGTCTGCTCTGTGTCTGCTCTGTCTGCTCTGTGTCTGCTCTGTGTCTGCTCTGTGTCTGCTCTGTGTCTGCTCTGTGTCTGCTCTGCGTCTGCTCTGTCTGCTCTGTGTCTGCTCTGTCTGTCTGCTCTGTGTCTGCTCTGTGTCTGCTCTGCGTCTGCTCTGCGTCTGCTCTGCGTCTGCTCTGCGTCTGCTCTGCGTCTGCTCTGCGTCTGCTCTTTGTCTGCTCTGTGTCTGCTCTGCGTCTGCTCTGCGTCTGCTCTGCGTCTGCTCTGCGTCTGCTCTGCGTCTGCTCTGCGTCTGCTCTGTCTGTCTGCTCTGTGTCTGCTCTGTGTCTGCTCTGTGTCTGCTCTGCGTCTGCTCTGCGTCTGCTCTGTCTGCTCTGCGTCTGCTCTGCTCTGCTCTGCTCTGCGTCTGCTCTGCGTCTGCTCTGCGTCTGCTCTGCGTCTGCTCTGCGTCTGCTCTGCTGTCTGCTCTTTTTCTGCTGCTCTGCGTCTGCTCTGCGTCTGCTCTTTTTCTGCTCTGCGTCTGCTCTGCGTCTGCTCTGCGTCTGCTCTGCGTCTGCTCTGCGTCTGCTCTCTGTCTGCTCTGCGTCTGCTCTGCGTCTGCTCTGTGTCTGCTCTGCGTCTGCTCTGCGTCTGCTCTGTGTCTGCTCTGTGTCTGCTCTGTCTGCTCTGTGTCTGCTCTGTCTGCTCTGTCTGCTCTGCTCTGTGTCTGCTCTGTGTCTGCTCTGTCTGCTCTGTCTGCTCTGCTCTGTCTGCTCTGTCTGCTCTGTGTCTGCTCTGTGTCTGCTCTGTGTCTGCTCTGTGTCTGCTCTGTGTCTGCTCTGTGTCTGCTCTGTGTCTGCTCTGCGTCTGCTCTGTCTGCTCTGTGTCTGCTCTGTGTCTGCTCTGTGTCTGCTCTGCGTCTGCTCTGCGTCTGCTCTGCGTCTGCTCTGCGTCTGCTCTGCGTCTGCTCTGCGTCTGCTCTTTTTCTGCTCTGCGTCTGCTCTGTGTCTGCTCTGTGTCTGCTCTTTTTCTGCTCTGCGTCTGCTCTGTGTCTGCTCTGCGTCTGCTCTGCGTCTGCTCTGTGTCTGCTCTCTGTCTGCTCTGCGTCTGCTCTGTGTCTGCTCTGCGTCTGCTCTGCGTCTGCTCTGTGTCTGCTCTGTGTCTGCTCTGTGTCTGCTCTGTGTCTGCTCTGTGTCTGCTCTGTCTGCTCTGTGTCTGCTCTGTGTCTGCTCTGTGTCTGCTCTGTCTGCTCTGTGTCTGCTCTGTGTCTGCTCTGTCTGCTCTGTGTCTGCTCTGTGTCTGCTCTGTGTCTGCTCTGTGGTCTGCTCTGTGTCTGCTCTGCGTCTGCTCTGTCTGCTCTGTGTCTGCTCTGTCTGTCTGCTCTGTGTCTGCTCTCTGTGTCTGCTCTGCGTCTGCTCTGCGTCTGCTCTGCGTCTGCTCTGCGTCTGCTCTGCGTCTGCTCTGCGTCTGCTCTGCGTCTGCTCTGTGTCTGCTCTGTGTCTGCTCTGCGTCTGCTCTGCGTCTGCTCTGCGTCTGCTCTTTTTCTGCTCTGCGTCTGCTCTGTGTCTGCTCTGTGTCTGCTCTTTTTCTGCTCTGCGTCTGCTCTGTGTCTGCTCTGCGTCTGCTCTGTGTCTGCTCTCTGCTCTGCGTCTGCTCTGTCTGCTCTGTGTCTGCTCTGTGTCTGCTCTGTGTCTGCTCTGCGTCTGCTCTGCGTCTGCTCTGTGTCTGCTCTGCGTCTGCTCTGCGTCTGCTCTGTGTCTGCTCTTTGTCTGCTCTGTGTCTGCTCTTTGTCTGCTCTGCGTCTGCTCTGTGTCTGCTCTGTGTCTGCTCTGCGTCTGCTCTGTCTGCTCTGCGTCTGCTCTGTCTGCTCTGCGTCTGCTCTGTCTGCTCTGCGTCTGCTCTGTGTCTGCTCTGCGTCTGCTCTGCGTCTGTTCTGTGTCTGCACTGTGTCTGCTCTGTCTGCTCTGCGTCTGCTCTGTGTCTGCTCTGTGTCTGCTCTGTGTCTGCTCTGTGTCTGCTCTGTGTCTGCTCTGTGTCTGCTTTGTGTCTGCTCTGTGTCTGCTCTGTGTCTGCTCTTTGTCTGCTCCAGATGAGCAGAATTACTGAGGGCTGGTCCAGGCCAATTACATGATTTCCTGTATTTACGGCGGAGCTTTTTCCCAGGCTTCTATCATGTCTCCGTCAACTCAAACCACATGAAACGAGCCGTGTCTGTCTGCGCCGTCACTCTGGGACTGAAAACAATGAGCGAGTAAGAAACACGAGGACGGAGACACGGAGAAATATGGCCAAGGCAAAATGAAGATGAGACGGAGATTAGAGCTGAGATCGTGAGAGATCCAGGCAGACGGAGATGTTTAAGAAGTATTTAGGATTAAACTCTAACATCTGTACAGCATTATTCTGAATTTGTTCATGGTTAAATCAGAACTACTCTGCGAGATGGACTTGTTCTCATCGTTTCTTCTCATTTTCCTCTGAAGTTGTATTTGTTGTGAATGTTTGAATAAACTTTAATTGACTATTCTCAAGACGCCATTTTGCAGATATACCCTCGTTTAACCTCCACTGAGACACGCCCACTGAGACACGCCCCCTGTGACACGCCCACTGAGACACCCCCACTGTGACACGCCCACTGTGACACACGCCCACTGAGACACGCTCCCCTGAGACATGCCCACTGAGTCACGCCCACTGAGACACCCCCGTCGTGACACGCCCACTGAGACATGCCCACTAAGAGAAGCCCCTTGTCACTGATCCGAAGGTTGGCGGTTCTAAATCCCGCTCTCTACATAAACATCATTGGTTGAGTGGTTAGATCCACTGACCCTCACAGATGAATGCTGTTGTTGTGTCCTTGGGCAAGACACTTAACCCACCTCGCCCCCAGTGTCTGCGTACACTGGTGTATGAATGTGTGTGTGGATGAGTGACTGGTTCCTTGTTGTAAAGCGCTTTGAGAGACTTGAAGGTGGAAAAGCGATATAAAAATGTGACCATTTAACTGGACCAAAACTGGACCGGAACTGGATCAGAACTAGGCCAGAACTGGGCCAGAACTGGACCAGAACTGGACCGGAACTTGGTCATTCAGACCAAGACCAAAGGAGACTCCTTAAACTCCACATTTCGTCCGGGTGGATTCTGTCGCAGCCATGTCAACCCACGGGACTGTTTCCAGTTCACCTGAGCTACTGCTGCCACGTCCAAAAAATGACTTTAGAGAAATTAGAATTAACTGAAAATTATGACAAAAATATGTTCCGTTTAATGTTTCTGAACGGCTCAATTTACTCCAAACACAATTACACCAAACAACAAGTCCAGGGTTAAGTCCAGGGTTAAGTCCAGGGTTAAGTCCAGGGTTAGGTCCAGTGTGGTAGTAACAGTCACAGCAATAAGAGGAGGCATATTTGTGAATGAAAAAAAGTGCATGACTTAATCCAGTGACACAGCTGTGGATGGAGCTGTGCCAAACGACACTTTACTTATAAACCAAAACATGTGCAACAGGCAAAATCCTCCAGCTGAGTCAGTCCTGGCCAAGACGAGCTCAAGATCTGGAGATGGGGGACAAAAGTGTATCTTTACCTTAACTCAAGTATGTCTCCAGAGTACTTGTGTAGGCACATATCATACACTATATAAATGGACGTTCCAAACAGGAAGTGATCATGGACGCGCTCTCGGCTCCATCGGGTCTGGCTGCAAATCACTTTACACCTCACGCAGACTGCACCTGGTCCATCTGCGACTCCTGTGGAAGCCTGGTTTAGTGTGACCCTCACACGAGAACCAGAGGCTCTGCTGCTGCGTCACCGCGTTTGAAGCTGCACAAGACCACGTGTTCATGCTAGAACTATTTATTTATTAAGAGAAAAGACTGCTGTCAGCTCCAGTGTGCAGCAGAAATAGAATCCAACTGATTTGATCTGGAGCTCCGTGATGTCCCCACCGCTCTGCATGGACGCGGTGTGTTTTAGCTCCTCTTGTGTTTTGTACAGAAAACTCAGCCACCGGACGAGAGCTGCACCGTGAGCATCACGAGCCCAGGGTAACAATGAAAAACTGTGTCTCTCTCTGTCCTGCTGCTGTCAGACTCATGTTGGTCTTAAATGTTCGTATTAACCCTCTACATCAGGGGTCACCAACCCTATGCCCGCGGGCACCAGGTCGCCCTCAATGCCCACATGAGGCGCCCGCAGGCCGCTTCTAAAAATAGCACAATTCACTAATGAGCTGCATCTAAAATTTTATTTTATTCTGTTGCTATTTTTTTTAATTACCCTTACATTTATATAGATTTAAAAATGACAACATCTTAAAAATATATTCATTATACATGAAGTTTAGAAAAGTGAAGGTGAACTCTGACCTCCTCAGGTCAAAGGTCAGTATTGTGCGCGTGACAAAAGCAGTGCTCCGCTCGCGAGCGCTGTGAAGATTAGCTCTGAATGTTTCACGACTGTAAAATAAACCTGCGTGTGTCTCATCTGCGGCGACTGTGGCGACGGCAAAGTGGCACAATGTGGAGGGACATTTCACTACGTGTCACAAAAGTTACTGCGCTAACTACCACCAGGACGTAAACTACCACCGGGACGTAAACTACCACCAGGACGTAAACTACCACCAGGACGTAAACTACCACCGGGACGTAAACTACCACCAGGACGTAAACTACCACCGGGACGTAAACTACCACCAGGACGTAAACTACCACCGGGACGTAAACTACCACCAGGACGTAAACTACCACCGGGACGTAAACTACCACCGGGACGTAAACTACCACCGGGACGTAAAGTACCACCAGGACGTAAACTACCACCAGGACGTAAACTACCACCAGGACGTAAACTACCACCGGGACGTAAACTACCACCGGGACGTAAACTACGGCAGGAAAGGCCCGTGAGCTAAAGGCAGCTTCAGGTAAACAAATTTTTTTTTTTTCACGAGACCAGAGAAAAGAAAAAAAATCATAAAAACCAACAGAGATTTATTTAAAAATATGCAAGTTGATTTTTCTTTAACATTACATAATTGATAACTTGTTGAAACATGGTGCAAAATAGTTTGTTTTGTTAAAAAGGTTTGTCAGTGGCCTGTGAAAATGGGGCTGAGATGAAGTGATCATCTGAAAAGTTCTGAGATTTATAAAGTTAAAGTGCTGATACTGATATCTGTTTCCCACCTTGCTCATTGTTGATTGTGATAAATCATGAACGTGATCAGTGTTTTCAGAGATGATTATCATTAATTATTATTAATAATGTGTAACTAAGGGCAAACTGAGCATATTTGTCATTTCAGAAGAGCGAATCAAACTGGTCGCCCTTCATATGACTCAGTCCCCATGAAGTAGCCCTCGGTTTCAAAAAGGTTGGTGACCCCTGATCTACATGATCCTGGGGTTTTTATTTCACGTCTGTGTCTGTAAATCAACATATGAACATTAATAACAGACACATCAGGTCCTTCTGTCCCCGACGTCGCTCCTGTTAGCGTTAGCAACAGGTTTGATTGACAGCTGAGTTAACTCCTTGTTAAACAGTGGTGCGGGTGGAAAGGGGCGTGACCTTCAACAGCCTCGCTCTGGATTGGCTCTTTTGTTGCTATAGCAAAAGAAAAATAAAATCTTTCAACTGGACAAAAAGTTGTAGGAGTGAAGACGTTTGGCAGCTCATCCAAGCCTCTTCTTCATTTCTGCTCAGATTACTGCCTTATATCTGTCTGAAGGGAGGAGCCGACTGCTCTGAAACTTACCCAGACTCTCGTCCTTCACTGATTCTTGCTGCAGATGTAAAATCCAACATATCAAACCCAACAGTGCGACTGTTTCCTGATGAGGTGTTTGGCTGGAGGCTGGGTGGGCAGAGGAGCACATGTGTTTCTCCAGATGTTTACAGCACTTTTACAGCTCTGGAGACGGGGATGGGAACGTCTGGCCTCAGCGGAGTTGAGCGTTATGTCATCAGGTTTAATGTGATAGATTCCTGTCAAAGAATAAATCATGTTAGAGGAACAAACAGACGAGATCCACAGCCTTCAGCGTGGGGTTATTACAGTTCAACTTCACTCTGCCTCTCACCCCGAGCTCTGGCTTCAACTTTTCTCTTCCTGTGTATCGTGTTATCTGGAGATTTGTTTTGTGTTGATTTTTACGTGAAGCACTTTGATCAGCTCAAGTTGTCTTAAATGTGATATAGAAGTGCACTTTGACTGGATTGAAAGTTGTCTTAATGAATGAATAGTTTTGATGGTGGGACCTTCAGGACGCACACAGACCGGGGGACTTCAGTATTTCTGCTGATTCGGCGTCGCTGTTTCTCATTCATCTGTCTAAGCCTCCATGTTTGTTTGACGCTAACAGACCGTGCAGTTCTCTGATTGGTTAATTTGCCTGTCAATCAGCACTTCTCTTAAATTGTAGGAAAAGTGCTGGAGTGTGGTTCTCAACTTTCAGGAAACCGGAGTAAAAGGTGTAATGAATGTATCTGTGTGTGGCCTCTGCTCTGAACACAGCCATGTGTGAAACAACAGGCCGCGACCCCACAGGTCAGAGGTCAACCAGGGTCATGTGATCAATGAGCCGCTGCCGCCACTCCAGCTCTCAACAAGGAGCTTCAGGCAGACAGGAGTTCAGTTTGAAAGCAACACTATGTAACTTTCAGGAGGTGGCATGTCACCTGCATGAAGCCATGGAAAAGAGAAGACCACACTCGAGCGATGAGTTTAATGCCATACTGTGGAAGTGCAGCTAAAGGAGGAACATCCCCCAGAGACAAGCGGGTGAAGGACCATCAGAACTTCTGAGTCAAACGCATGTTCACATCTTCTGAGTTTGCATCTCCACAAACCTGACTCGTATTTGGTCTGGAGGAAAGCCATGGCAATACTGGTCAGTCTGGCATGAGACTGTCTCCTTGGAGGACGTTCATGTCCATGGAATCCAGCAGGTGCCACTTCCAGAAAGTTACACAATGTTGCTTTAAACTCCACATGAAGCAGTGACATAATGGATCTGTTCCTGATTCATGTGAAGCGGCAGAGTTCTGATGTTTTCATGTGGAGAAAGTGAACAAATGACGTGTAAAAGTCTAGTAAAACTGGTCCCGGTGAGGTTTCAATCCAAACTGGACATGAGGTCAGAGGTCAGGGGTCAGTGACTTCATCAGGGCTGGGGTCAGTCACACGTCTCTGCTCTGGGTTTATGAGGACACTCGTAACATGTGACCTCATGCTCTTTTCAGGACATAGAAACACAACAAGGGCGTGTGCAGCGGAGAGGGACGGCCCTGTGTCCCAAGACCAGGACCAGGACTGGACCTGAACTGGACCACCCTGTGTCCCAAGACAAGGACCAGGACTGGACCTGAACTGGACCACCCTGTGTCCCAAGACCAGGACCAGGACTGGACCAGAACTGGACCACCCTGTGTCCCAAGACCAGGACCAGGACTGGACCTGAACTGGACCACCCTGTGTGTCCCAAGACAAGGTGTCCCAGGACCAGGACTGGACCTGAACTGGACCACCCTGTGTCCCAAGACCAGGACCAGGACTGGACCTGAACTGGACCACCCTGTGTCCCAAGACCAGGACCAGGACTGGACCTGAACTGGACCACCCTGTGTCCAAAGATCAGGACTGGACCAGGACCGGAACTGGACTGGACAACCCTGTGTCCCAAGACCAGGACCAGGACTGGACCAGAACTGGACCACCCTGTGTCCAAAGACCAGGACCAGGACTGGACCTGAACTGGACCTGAACTGGACCACCCTGTGTCCAAAGATCAGGACCAGAACTTGGACCAGGACTGGACCTGAACTGGACCACCCTGTGTCCAAAGAGCAGGACCAGGACTGGACCAGGACCAGGACTAGGCTAGGACTTCCCTGCGTCCCATGACCAGGACTGGACCAGGACTGGAACTGGACTGGACCATCCTGTGTCCCTAGACCAGGACTAGGCCAGGACCAGGTTCTGAAAATCACATCAGAGCTTAACCCTCTCTATGTCCTGACTAAACGTCTCAGTCCAGGCAGAAGGTTCTCGGTGAAACTCCCAGAGCCTGAGTTTGGCTGCAGAGCTGTGGCCTGTGGCACTGGTCACTACATCAACACATGGAACAAATCACAGGTTTGGAAACTAACACTGACTCATGATGATGCAGATGTTCTGCTGATGTCTTCATCAAACCAGGACCTGCATCATAACCATGACGGTCCCCACAGACGTGTAAAGAAGTGGACAGAGTGTGACGTCCCCGACAGACGTGTAAAGAAGTGGACAGAGTGTGTACAGACGAAAGAAGTGGACAGAGTGTGACGTCCCCCACAGACGTGTAAAGAAGTGGACAGAGTGTGACGTCCCCACAGACGTGTAAAAAGAGGAAGAGGACAGACAGACGTGTGACGTCCCCCACAGACGTGTAAAGAACAGTGGACAGAGTGTGACGTCCCCCAGACGTGTAAAGAAGAGTGTAACAGAAGTGGACAGAGTGTGACGTCCCCACACAGACGTGTAAAGAAGTGGACAGAGTGTGACGTCCCCCACAGACGTGTAAGAGACAGAGTGTGACGTCCCCACAGAGTGTGACGTCCCCACAGACGTGTGTAAAGAAGAGGACAGAGTGTGACGTCCCCACAGACGTGTAAAGAAGTGGACAGAGTGTGACGTCCCCCACAGACGTGTAAAGAAGTGGACAGAGTGTGACGTCCCCACACAGACGTGTAAAGAAGTGGACAGAGTGTGACGTCCCCACAGACGTCCCCACAGTGTAAAGAAGAGGACAGAGTGTGACGTCCCCCGCAGACGTGTAAAGAAGAGGACAAGAGTGTGACGTCCCCCACAGACGTGTAAAGAAGTGGACAGAGTGTGACGTCCCCACAGACGTGAAAAGAAGAGGACAGAGTGTGACGTCCCCACAGACGTGTAAAGAAGTGGACAGAGTGTGACGTCCCCCACAGACGTGTAAAGAAGTGGACAGAGTGTGACGTCCCCACAGACGTGTAAAGAAGTGGACAGAGTGTGACGTCCCCACAGACGTGTAAAGAAGAGGACAGAGTGTGACGTCCCCACAGACGTGTAAAGAAGAGGACAGAGTGTGACGTCCCCACAGACGTGTAAAGAAGTGGACAGAGTGTGACGTCCCCCACAGACGTGTAAAGAAGAGGACAGAGTGTGACGTCCCCACAGACGTGTAAAGAAGTGGACAGAGTGTGACGTCCCCACAGACGTGTAAAGAAGAGGACAGAGTGTGACGTCCCCACAGACGTGTAAGAGAAGAGGACAGAGTGTGACGTCCCCACAGACGTGTAAAGAAGTGGACAGAGTGTGACGTCCCCACAGACGTGTAAAGAAGTGGACAGAGTGTGACGACGTCCCCACAGACGTGTAAAGAAGACAGAGTGTGACGTCCCCACAGAGTGTTATCCCCACAGCAGCTGCCCCGTCCCCCACACATAGGTGAGTGAAGTGTCTTGCCCCCCGCCTTGGTGTCAAGTAGTATCTGAGCAGTGATCCACCTCAAGGATTTAAAGCACCTTCACTACAAAACAAACCAGCTGCAGACCCAGACCTGCAGCTGGTCCTGGTCAGGACCTGAGCTGGAGGGTTGGACTTGTCCTGCAGGTTTGGGCTGTTTTTCAATCGATACTGTGTAAACTAATGAGCCACGTATGTTATAGTTTAATACTAAATACCTCCTCAAAAATATGTGGTCTTTAAGTTATATTTACAAAAGGCACAAATGTGTTTCTTTGACCAGGATCAAGACTTGAGATGCACCAGCACTGAAAAACGAGCTGAATCAGGAATCGGTTCCATAATATGAGTGAAGCTGATGATCTGAAAGTACGAGGTAAGTGAGGAATAACTGTGGACCACTGCAAAGAGTTTGAAACGGTAAAAGTCGGTACAGCAGAAATGAAACAAGTCCGGCAGATGGAAAGTGATCAGGGCTTCAAACCACATGTTCTCCAACCAGGATCAGAGTGCACCCAGACCCAGCTCAACCGCTCCCTTTACACCAGAGTGCACCCAGACCCAGCTCAACCGCTCCCTTTACACCAGAGTGCACCCAGACCCAGCTCAACCGCTCCCTTTACACCAGAGTGCACCCAGACCCAGCTCAACCGCTCCCTTTACACCAGAGTGCACCCAGACCCAGACCCAGCTCAACCGCTCCCTTTACACCAGAGTGCACCCAGACCCAGCCCTACAGTTACACAAGCTCCATATGGACAGTGCAGGGAACAGCTGAACTTTGACCCATATTTGAAAGAAGCTCTTCAGAAGAAACCGCTCATCTGAACACCAGAGTGCACCTGACCCCCATCAGCTCCTGTGACAACAGCCCTCTGCCCCAACCCAGAGAACCGGTCCCTTTAGAGCCAGAGTGCTGTGGCCCAGCCCTCATGGCTCCCTTTACACCAGAGTTTGGTCCCAGAGCCAGAGCTGTGGCTCCCTCAGGCTGCCTGAGACCCAGCTCAACCGCTCCCTTTACACCAGTGCACCCAGACCCAGCTCAACCGCTCTACCTTTACCACCAGAACCGCACCCAGGCACCTTTACACCAGAGTGCACCCACTTAGTATTTTGCATCATTCACATAATGATAAACATGTTTGTACAGCACTTTTCCACCTTCAAGTCTGAAGCTCTTTTCAGGGAATCACTCACACAGTGACACAGTGACACAGTGACACAGACACTGGAGCAGGGGGGGTTAAGTGTCTTGCCCAAGGACACAACAACAGCTTTCATCTGTGGGAGCAAGAATCGCACCACCAACCTGCGGGTCAGTGGATTTGAAGGCTCAACCAATTTTTATTTTACAGAGAGAGAGGACACAGTTTTATAATGTAAAGTGAATTGGAGCCAGAGTCGATGGACCAAGGAAGTGCTCCATGATCACTTCCTGTTTGGAACACGGCGGCTAACAGGTTTAGCTCTGTCCATTTATATGAACAGTCTGTGGTCCCACTGGGAGGAGGCCTGATGAAGCCTCAGGACGGGCTGCAGGGACTATGTCTCTCTGGCCTGAGACGCCTCGAGAACCTCCCTGAAAAAATGGATTGTGTGATTTATTTATTTTTTATTTTTTTTTTTTTTTGCTGTTTCTGAAAAATCTCTGATTTTCTAGTTTTCTGCTTGTTGAATCCACACATTTGTAAAACCCTGCGGCTGCTGTTATGATTTTGGGCTCTACAAAAATAAACTGAAGGAAGTGTCTGGGGTGGGGGAAGTCTGAATGTTCCATGTGCGTGAGCGATCAGGCCTCGTGAACCCGTGAGACGTGGTCCAGGGATGAATGTTGTTTACTTTTGAATCCTTGTTTCTTTACACCACAGCTCTGTTTACACTGTCATTATCTGACATTAAAAAGCCTCAAATGTTCCTCTTCCTCGTCATCGTCAGCCCACATCATGATGAAGAGCAGCGCCGCGTGGTACCAGACACTTCCTGGAATCCCCGAGTTGTACACATCCATCTCCCACTGCATGTCACCCTCGTATCAGGACGTAGACTGAGTCAGGCTCCAGGTTAGCGTGACTCAGCTCTCTCTCTGAGGGAGCGTGGGACGTTGCGTAACCTGCGGAGTCTCCCTCCCTCTCACTGTCAGAGGCTGACGTCCAAACCAGAGGCAACTGACGCAAACGCAGCAGAGTCACATGCTCCAGGATCCCCCAGTACACACAGGAAGTACTGCAGGTCACATGACTCAGCCACGAGAAGGACTCAGTACTACAGCCCCCACAGAATACTGCAGGACTCAGTACTACAGCCCCCACAGAATACTGCAGGACTCAGTACTACAGCCCCCACAGAATACTGCAGGACTCAGTACTACAGCCACCACAGAATACTGCAGGACTCAGTACTGCACTACAGCCACCACAGAATACTGCAAGACTCAGTACTTTACTACAGCCACCACAGAATACTGCAGGACTCAGTACTTTACTACAGCCACCACAGAATACTGCAGGACTCAGTACTTTACTACAGCCACCACAGAATACTGCAGGACTCAGTACTTTACTACAGCCACCACAGAATACTGCAGGACTCAGTACTTTACTACAGCCACCACAGAATACTGCAGGACTCAGTACTGCACTACAGCCACCACAGAATACTGCAGGACAGTACTTTACTACAGCCACCACAGAATACTGCAGGACTCAGTACTGCACTACAGCCACCACAGAATACTGCAGGACTCAGTACTTTACTACAGCCACCACAGAATACTGCAGGACTCAGTACTTTACTACAGCCACCACAGAATACTGCAGGACTCAGTACTTTACTACAGGACATGCATGGACTATTTCAGCCACTTCCGTCTGGCAGGAGGCTACGGTCCATCAGGACCAGAACCTCTCGTCACAAGAACAGTTTCTTCTCTGCTGTTTCCCTCATGAACACTTCATAAACCTGCACTAAACTGGACACTTCATAACACTGGGCACTAAATATCCCATGATGCACTGCTGTTGTTTTGATGCTGCTGTTGTATATATTTTCTATATATATTTTTTCTACCTCCTAAGAGTTTTATTTTATCTTGAAGCATCTATTTTTTTTAACTTTGTGCATGCCTTTATTTGTATTTGTATTTATTCAGTGTGTTTTTTGTGTTTCTATGTTGCACTTTATCACCGAAGTAAGTTCCTCGTCTGTGAGCTCTGCTCACGGACAATGGCAATAAAACTTCTTCTGATTCTGATTCTGATTTTATCAGTCATGAATATTCTGAAAAACATTTATTTATGTTGTGAGCCTTTTACTGAACTCAAGTGTTTCAAACCAACACAAGACAAAAACATACAAATATTCAACAGTGAAATAAAACTAACTTCAGTTTAAATCCAGGCTCAGACTCACTTCTTCAGACACTTTACAAAGTCAGTGTGGAGTCCGGACTCGGGGACTCGAGCTCTGAGTCCGGACTCGGGGACTCGAGCGCTGAGCCGGACTCTGGGACTCGAGCGCTGAGCCGGACTCTGGGACTCGAGCGCTGAGCCGGACTCTGGGACTCGAGCGCTGAGCCGGACTCTGGGACTCGAGCGCTGAGCCGGACTCGGTGACTCGACGCTGAGCCGGACTCTGGGACTCGAACGCTGAGCCGGACTCTTGGACTCGAGCGCTGAGCCGGACTCTGGGACTCGAGCGCTGAGCCGGACTCGGTGACTCGAGCGCTGAGCCGGACTCTGGGACTCGAGAAACTGACTCTGAGCCGGACTCTGGGACTCGAGCGCTGAGCCGGACTCTGGGACTCGAGCGCTGAGCGGACTCTGGGACTGGGACTCGAGCGCTGAGCCGGACTCGGGGACTCGAGCGCTGAGCCGGACTCGGGGACTCGAGCGCTGAGCCGGACTCTGGGACTCGAGCGCTGAGCCGGACTCTGGGACTCGAGCGCTGAGCCGGACTCTGGGACTCGAGCGCTGAGCCGGACTCGGGGACTCGAGTAGAGGTTGATGGACCTTCAGGCCCTAACAGGAGTTGAGTCAAATAAGGAGGAGCAAGGCCATTAAAGGTTTTATAAAACATCCATCGATTTTTTTCCCCAGACTTCCCTCACCCTAGACACAACATCTCCTCTGGTGGGACCCTAAGGTGTTCCCAGACCAGCCGATAGACATAGTCCCTCTAGTGTGTTCTGGGGCTTCCTTGGGGCCTCCTCCCAATGGGACATGAGCACCTCCACAGGGAGGCATCCAAGACACCACCTCAGATGCTCCTCTCCATGTTGAGGAGCAACAGCTCCTACCACGAGACTGAGTTCCTCATCCTGTCTCTGAGAGAGCGCCCAGCCACCCTGAGGAGGAAACTCCTTCAACTGATTGTGACCATCACCATGACCATGACCATTACTCAAAGCTCACAACCACAGGGCCAAAAAAGAGATATAAACCAGGACTAAACCAGGACTAAATCAGGACTAAATCAGGTCTAAACCAGGACTAAATCAGGACTAAATCAGGACTAAATCAGGACCAAACCAGGACTAAATCAGGACTAAACCAGGACTAAACCAGGACTAAACCAGGCCTAAACCAGGATTAAATCAGGACTGAACCAGGACTAAACCAGAATTAACCAGGACTGAATCGGGACTAAACCAGGACTAAATCAGGACTGAACCAGGACTAAATCAGGACTAAACCAGGACTAAATCAGGACTGAACCAGGACTAAATCAGGACTGAACCAGGACGAAATCAGGACTAAACCAGGACTAAACCAGGATTAAATCAGGACTGAACCAGGACTAAACCAGAATTAACCAGGACTGAATCGGGACTAAACCAGGACTGAACTAAACTAAACTAAACCGAGACTAAACCAAAACTAAACCAGGTCTAAACCAGGACTCAATCAGGACTGAACCAGGACCAGAGAAACTTGAAGCCGGTGTACAGACAGAGCCATGGGCCTGATGTTGGGGGGCTGCACTGAGACCTGGGGCGATGTTCTCACTTTGAGGGGGGGCGATGTTCTCACTTTCGGGGTCTATGTTCTCACTTTGGGGGGGCGATGTTCTCACTTTGGGGGTGGGCGATGTTCTCACTTTGGGGGGTGGGCGATGTTCTCACTTTCGGGGGGATGATGTTCTCACTTTGGGGGGCGATGATGTTCTCACTTTGGGGGGGCGATGTTCTCACTTTGGCGGGCGATGTTCTCACTTTGGGGGGGCGATGTTCTCATTTTTCGGGGGGTCGATGTTCTCACTTTGGGGGGCGATGTTCTCACTCTGGGGAGGGCGATGTTCTCACTTTGGGGGGGGGGCGATGTTCTCACTTTGGGGGGGGATGTTCTCACTCTGGGGGGGGGGCGATGTTCTCACTTTGGGGGGCGATGTTCTCACTTTTGGGGGGCGATGTTCTCACTTTGGGGGGCGATGTTCTCACTTTGGGGGGCGATGTTCTCACTTTGGGGGGGGGGGGGGATGTTCTCACTTTGGGGGGCGATGTCTCACTTTGGGGGGCGATGTTCTCTCACTTTGGGGGGGCGATGTTCTCACTTTGGGGGGCGATGTTCTCACTTTGGGGGGAGCGTGATGTCTCACTTTGGGGGGGGATGTTTCTCACTTTGGGGGGGCGATGTTCTCACTTTGGGGGGCGATGTTCTCACTTTGGGGGGGGCGATGTTCTCACTTTGGGGGGGGCGATGTTCACTCACTCACTTGGGGGGGGGGCGATGTTCTCACTTTGGGGGGGGGCGATGTTCTCACTTTGGGGGGGGCGATGTTCTCACTTTGGGGGGGGGCGATGTTCTCACTTTGGGGGGGGGCGATGTTCTCACTTTGGGGGGGGGCGATGTTCTCACTTTGGGGGGCGATGTTCTCACTTTGGGGGGGGCGATGTTCTCACTTTGGGGGGCGATGTTTCTCACTTTGGGGGATGATGTTCTCACTTTGGGGGGGCGATGTTCTCACTTTGGGGGGGGCGATGTTTCTCACTTTGGGGGGGCGATGTTTCTCACTTTGGGGGCAATGTTCTCACTTTTGGGGGGGGCGATCTCACTTTGGGGGGCTTGTTCTCACTTTGGGGGGGCGATGTTCTCACTTTGGGGGGCGATGTTCTCACTTTGGGGGGGGGATGTTCTCACTTTGGGGGGATGATGTTCTCACTTTGGGGCGATGTTCTCACTTTGGGGGGGCGATGTTCTCACTTTGGGGGGGCGATGTTCTCACTTTGGGGGGGGCGATGTTCTCATTTGGGGGGGGGCGATGTTCTCACTTTGGGGGGGGATGTTCTCACTTTGGGGGGCGATGTTCTCACTTTGGGGGCGATGTTCTCACTTTGGGGGGGGGGGGGCAGATGTTCTCACTTTGGGGGGCGATGTTCTCACTTTGGGGTGGCGATGTTCTCACTTTGGGGGGCGATGTCTCTCACTTTGGGAGGTGATGTTCTCACTTTGGGGGATGAATGTTCTCACTTTGGGGGGCGCGATGTTCTCTTTGGGGGGGCGATTCTCTCTTTGGGGGGCGATGTTCTCACTTTGGGGGGCGATGTTCTCACTTTGGGGGGCAATGTTCTCACTTTGGGGGGGCAATGTTCTCACTTTGGGGGGCGATGTTCTCACTTTGGGGGTGATGTTCTCACTTTGGGGGGGTGCTGTTCTCACTTTGGGGGGCGATGTTCTCACTTTGGGGGATGATGTTCTCTTTGGGGGGCGATATTCTCACTTCGGGGGCGATGTTCTCACTTTGGAGGTGATGTTCTCTTGGGGATGATGTTCTCACTTTGGGGGGTGATGTTCTCACTTTGGGGGGCGATGTTCTCACTTTGGGGGGGCGATGTTTTCACTTTGGGGGGATGATGTTCTCTTTGGGGGGCGATGTTCTCACTTTGGGGGCTGTAGTTTTCTGCCTCCTCCAGCTCCACACTCAGATCTTCTCCAGACTTGCCCCGTGTCACATGTTCTGTAATGTGCAAATGTGAACAACACTAACGCATTTTATCTGATAAAACCCAAACAAAGTGTTTGAACTGACCCACTCCAGTCTTTATAACGCCAACAATTGAAGGAAAGTAAATATTGACCCAGCTCACACATAAAGCTCCACAAACACTTTACCCAGAGCTTATCACCAGTGAACACAGACACATGTATGAACTCGTATTGGTTTAAAGGGCCGTGACCCAAATCATACTGAGTATAAGCAGAATCCATCTTACTGCAGTTTGTGAGCAGCTCCTCAGGCCAGAATATGTCTGCAGTGTTGTGTCTGATTCTGAAACCAGAATCAGAGAGTGTGCTGCAAAATATACATACTAAATATAATAAACATACTAAACATAATAAACATACTAAATATAATAAACATACTAAACATATTAAACATAATAAACATAATAAATATAATAAACATACTAAACATACTAAACATATTAAACATAATAAACATACTAAACATACTAAATATAATAAACATAATAAACATACTAAACACACTAAACATAATAAACATACTAAACACACTAAACATAATAAACATACTAAACTAAATAAACATACTAAACATACTAAACACAATAAACATACTAAACATACTAAACATAATAAACATACTAATCCCAATCCAGAGCAACTAAAGAACCGATCCAGAGCAACCAAAGAGCCAATCCAGAGCAAGGCATGGCCAGTTTATTTGTACAGCACAATTCATACACAAAGTAATTCAATGGGTTTTACAGAACAAGAAAGACATTAAACTCACAATACAACAAATCGAAACATAAATAATCATCATAAAATGAATAAAAAAGAAGATTGAAGAAGAAAGAAGAATGAAAAAACTTTCAGTCACATGCAGCTAAACAGATTTGAGCCTGGATTTAAAATCATTAAAGTCGAGACTGTCTCACATCTTCAGGAAGTGAGGCAGGTTTTAACTCCAGAAAACTCAGACACTGATTATCCATGTTCAGTCCTGGTTCAGTCCTGGTTTAGTCCTGGTTCAGTCCTGGTTTAGACCTGGTTTAGTCCTGGTTCAGTCCTGGTTTAGACCTGGTTTAGTCCTGGTTTAGTCCTGGTTTAGACCTGGTTTAGTCCTGGTTTAGTCCTGGTTTTAGACCTGGTTTAGTCCTGGTTTAGTCCTGGTTAGTTCCTGTCCTGGTTTAGACCTGGTTTAGTCCTGCTTAGTCCTGGTAGTCCTGGTTTAGTCCTGGTTTAGTCCTGGTTTAGTGCTGGTTTAGTCCTGGTTTAGTCCTGGTTTAGACCTGGTTTAGTCCTGGTTTAGTCCTGTTTAGACCTGGTTAGTCCTGGTTTAGTCCTGCTTTAGTCCTGGTTTAGTCCTGGTTTAGTCTGGTTTAGTCCTGGTTTAGTGCTGGTTTAGTGCTGGTTTAGTCCTGGTTTAGTGCTGGGTTTAGTGCTGGTTTAGTCCTGGTTTTAGTCCTGGTTTAGTGCTGGTTTAGTGCTGGTTTATGTTCCTGGTTGAGTCCTGGTTTAGTCCCCCTTTCCCGTTTAGACCTGGTTTAGTCCTGGTTTAGTCCTGGTTTAGTGCTGGTTTAGTGCTGGTTTAGTCCTGGTTGAGTCCTGGTTTAGTCCCGGTTTTAGACCTGGTTTAGTCCTGGTTTAGTCCTGGTTTAGTGCCTGGTTTAGTCCTGGTTTAGTCCTGGTTTAGTCCCTGTTTAGTGCTGGTTTAGTCCTGGTCTAGTCCCTGTTTAGTCCTGGTTTAGTCCTGGTTGGAGCACAGTGCTGGTTTAGTCCGTGTTTAGTCCTGGTTTAGTCCTGGTTTAGTCCCCTGGTTTAGTCCTGGTTTAGTGCTGGTTTAGTCCTGGTCTTGTCCTGGTTTAGTCCAGGTTTAGTGAGTCCTGGTTTAGTCCTGGTTTAGTCCTGGTTTAGTGCTGGTGTTAGTCCTGGTTTAGTCCTGGTTTAGTGCTGGTTTAGTCCTGGTTTAGACCTGTTAACAGTTTATGTCCTGGTTTAGTCCTGGTCTAGTCCTCAGAGTGTGAGATGGTTCGTGGCTTGTCCATGTGGGAGATGTTCTCTGGTGCTGATCCTTGGACTCGGCTTGTGAAGCTGTTGAAGTTAACCCTCTTCCAAAGACCGCACTGCTGTAGGGAGCAGAGAGGGAGCGGTTAGCAACGCTGTCACTCAAACCTGTTGCTAACGCTAGCGGCAGAGACCTCGGGGACAGAAGGACCTGATGTGTCTGTTATTAATGTTCATATGTTGATTTACAGACACAGACGTGAAATAAAAACCCCAGGATCATGTAGAGGGTTAATACGAACATTTTAAGACCAACATGAGTCTGACAGCAGCAGGTGCAGAGAGAGACATGGTTTTTACACAGAAAGTGAATTGGAGCCAGAGTCAATGGAGATTGAAGCCCGCCCATGATCACTTCCTGTTTGGAGCACAGTGGCTAACAAGTTAGCTATGTCCATTTATACATACAGTCTATGGGTAAAATGCAGAGGACCTTCAGGTGCAGCCCGACCCTGGATAAACACTCACCTCTGTCTGAAGAAATCAACCACAAAGACTGAAGAAACATCTGACTTTTCTCCTGATTAATCTCATCCAGTTTAGTGAAAATTAACCCTGAAACTAAAGCCATTTATGCAATATGCTCTGCAGTTACAGTGGTCCCTCGCTGTATCGCAGTTCACCTTTTGCAGTCTTGCTGTTTAGCTGATTTTTTTGTGGGCAATTTTGCATGCTTTTTTTTACAGTGTCATAATCATAGTGCTGCCCTAAGGCGGACAGGAAGTCCACCATATTCGATCGAACATTCGCCAATTTTTTCGCCACCTGTTTTCAAAATGATACAACTCCCACGTTTTTGGCTCCAAAAGACGTGAGATTTCACATGTCACATCTGGACACATGGGGTTTCATTGCTTATTCGATCGTTTGCAATAATTTCGTGTCGTTCGCCCGCACGCCGCCATCGAAAAACACCTTTGTTTCCTGTAATTTCGTTGTCCTCTCACGACCAGGGGCATTGTCCTACAGATCTCACATTCACATGACATATGTGTAATTATGGCATGTATGGAATGGACTATAAAGTGTAATGAAAATGAAAACTCTAGCGCCCCCTAGCATAGACATGAAACGTGAACATTATCGGATTACAACCAAATCCGGAATAAATTGGGAACATGACGTGGACCAAAAAATAATATTATGGGCATGGGTCATTTCTCACAACTGACCACCAGGGGCGCAAAGACTCCAAAATAAAACATTTAAAAATATATGACTCGCACTTTGCCCGACACATCTCAAATTTAAGTCACATATGTTTTAGGCCCTGATTCAAATGCCTTATAAAGTCTCATTAAAATAAACTCTCTAGCGCCCCCTACCACAGACGTGACACATAAACATCATCGAATTCAAACCAAATTTAGAGAATAAATTTGGGGAAGGAAAAGGAGCAAAAAATCATATTATGGGTACAGGCTATTTCTCATAATTGGCCACCAGGGGCGCAAAGACTCCAACAAAAAACATTTAAAAATATATTACTCACACGGGCTTTGCCCGAGACATCTCAAATTTCAGTCAAATATGTTTCATTTGGTCAGTAATGTAACGCACTATAAAGTCTAATCAAAATGAACAGTATAGCGCCCCCTACCATAGATGTGAAACATCAACATAATCGGATTCATACCAAAATTGGAGGGTACATAGGACACATCAGAAGAAGCAAAAAATTATATTACAAGCATGGGTCATTTCTCACGGTTGGCCTCCAGGGGCGCACAGACTCCAAACTTAAAGACTTAAAAATGTCTGACTCACACGGACATTGGTCTGAATCGCTCCAAATAACATCAAATGTGTCATTTGGCCATGAATGTCATGGATTATAAAGCTCCTTGATAAAACTTCAACAATGAATGACCACGCTGTCTTTTGATTCATAAAACGTGCGCCATATTGAATATTAAATAAAAATTTGCAACTTTTCTCGCCGCCTGTTTTCAAAATGATACAACTCCCAGGTTTTTGGTCCAAAAGATCAGATTTCACACGTCACATCTGGACACATGGGGTTTCATTTCTTATCTGATCGTTTTCAATCATTTCGTGTCGTTCGCCCGCACGCCGCCGTCGAAAAACACCTTCGTTTCCTGTTTCTTTATTCCAGCTCACGGACACACGGATCAGTCTAAATAGCTCAAATTTTAAACCATTTATGTAGAATAAAAGTGTGAATAGATAATAGTAATGAGCACGTGGCCACTGGCCTCTATAGCGCCCCCTACTGTATACATAAAACACACAAAATTGTTCGATTGCCATCAAACTTGGAGACATAATTGTGAGCCTCAAAAGGGGAAAAAAAGTCCAGTCCATCCAGAGCTGTATTATGCAGGAGGTTGCTGGTTCAAAGCCACGGAGCAATAATATGATGCCATGGCCTCACTGCATTATAGAAACGGAGTGAAGGGGGGGCGACAGGGCCCGGCCGGTGGCTGGACGGGAAATATGCTGCTCGGGGGCGGTGGCTGGCCCCCGGCGGTCGCGAGGGAGGGCGGGCGCGCGGTGGCGAGGGCCATCATCGCCGCTTGCGGCTTTAATATTATATTTATTTCTCCATAATCCCTGATGTACACATTTGCTTGTATTGGTGACATAAACAGTTACTTGTATTATTTTTTGTGCGACCGGCTTCACTGCTTCTTTCTTTAAATGTGTCTGAAGCTGTTTTGAAAGATGAGTGTGATCTGTGAAGTTTTGTGTTTGAAATGACCAGACACAGAATGTTTGGACTCAGGACCTTAGCTGATTATAATGTGGTTTTACAAAAAATCTATGGTTTCATATTGTGTATTTTTCTATAAAGTGTTTTTCTGTAGTTGTATAAAGTGTATTTCTGTAGTTTATAAAGTGTATTTCTATGGTTTATATATGTGTATTTCTGTAGTTGTATAAAGTGTATTTCTATGGTTATATATTGTGTATTTCTGTAGTTGTATAAAGTGTATTTCTATGGTTGTATATAAAGTGTATTTCTGTAGTTTGTATAAGTGTATTTCTGCAGTTGTATAAAGTGTATTTCTGTAGTTATATATTGTGTATTTCTGTAGTTGTATAAAGTGTATTTCTATGGTTATATAAAGTGTATTTCTGTAGTTGTATAAAGTGTATTTCTATGGTTAGTATATTGTGTATTTCTGTAGTTGTATAAAGTGTATTTCTGTAGTTGTATAAAGTGTATTTCTATGGTTATATATTGTGTATTTCTGTAGTTGTATAAAGTGTATTTCTATGGTTATATATTGTGTATTTCTGTAGTTGTATAAAGTGTATTTCTATGGTTATATATTGTGTATTTCTGTAGTTGTATAAAGTGTATTTCTATGCAGTGTATAAAGTGTATTTCTGTGTTTATATATTGTGTATTTCTGTAGTTGTATAAAGTGTATTTCTATGGTTATATATTGTGTATTTCTGTAGTTGTATAAAGTGTATTTCTGTAGTTGTATAAAGTGTATTTCTATGGTTATATATTGTGTATTTCTGTAGTTGTATAAAGTGTATTTCTATGGTTATATATTGTGTATTTCTGTAGTTGTATAAAGTGTATTTCTGTAGTTGTATAAAGTGTATTTCTGTAGTTGTATAAAGTGTATTTCTACGTGCCTGTTGTGCGGCGGTGGCGTGTTTGCCGTGTCCATTTTCTTCATTTATTCTGTATTGTGGTATTTCCACTGTTCCCTGGAAACTGTGACTGTGACGAGGGCCGTGTCTCGTCTAAACGGCTCGGTTCTTTTTGCTGGACTGATAAAGATAAAGATGAAAACAGATTTTTAAATGTTTGTGTTGGTGACAGTTCAGACTCTAGAACTTCAGAACTTCGTGTATTTTGTGCTTTTCTTCACAAACTGCCTCTGAACTGATGAATGTTTCGTGCAGGTTCAATCCTCCAAACTCGGTCAGAACGAGCGAACCCACACCTCCAGTGCTCCTCCTCCTCTCCTCATCCTCCTCCTGCTCTCTTTGTCCTCCTCCTCTCCTCCTCCTCCTCTCCTCCTCCTCTCCTCCTCCTCTCTCTCCTCCTCTCCCTCCTCCTCTCATCCTCTCCCTCCGCCTCCTCTCCTCCTCCTCCTCCTTCCTCTCCTCCTCCTCCTCCTTCTCGTCCTCCTCCTCCCCTCCTCCTCCTCCTCTCCTCCTCGTTTCAATCCTCCTCTCCTCCTCTCCCCTCCTCCTCTCCTCTCCTCCTCCTCCTCTCCTCCTCTCCCTCCTCCTCTCCTCCTCCCTCTCCTCCTCCTCTCATCCTCTCCTCCTCTCCTCTCCTCCTCCTCTCCTCCTCCTCTCCTCCTCTTCTTCCTCCTCTCCTCCTCTCCCTCCTCCTCCTCTCCTCTCTCTCTCCTCTCCTCCTCCTCCTCCTCCTCCTCTCCTGCTCTCCTCCTCTCCTCCTCCTCCTCTCCTCCTCCTCCTCTCCTCCTCCTCTCCTCCTCCTCCTCTCCTCTCCTCCTCCTCACAGGAGGAGACAGAGGTGAGATCTGATTTACAAAAGAAGCACGCCACAAGGTCAAAGGTCAAACCAGACGACGCAGAGCTGAGATTAGATCTGGTTCATTTGATTTGCGTCGACCAGGGAATCAGGAATATTGGAGCGTTTAGTGTCAAGGACGAGCACAGACAGGTGAACACCAGACTCAGCGGGACGTCAGCTCTGAAAGAACACGAGAAAATCACAAAACTGACACATCCGAACAGAGAGAATCAACATAAAATGAAGAATAAAAGAGAAAAGTTGTCATGATCCCTGCCCCTCCCTCACCTGTCTGAGCCTGGAGCTGGGCGGAGTCCTGGCTCCTCCTACACCCACCTGGACTCCATCAGTGCAACACCACCTGAACGGAATAAGAGGAGCCAGGACCCAGCACTCAGGGTCAGATCGTCTGTTTGTCTTCGTGCTGTTTGTCTCACCGTGGTGCTACCTGTGTGTCTTCATCCTGTTCGTGTCCGCCCCGCCTGTGTCCCCCCTGTGTCCCCCCTGTGTCCCCGCCTGTGTCCCCCCCTGTGTCCCCGCCTGTGTCCCCCCCCTGTGTCCCGCCTGTGTCCCGCCTGTGTCCCCCCTGTGTCCCCCCCGTGTGTCCCCCCCCGTGTCCCCCGCCTGTGTCCCCCCTGTGTCCCCCTGTGTCCCCACCTGTGTCCCCCCCTGTGTCCCCCCTGTGTCCCCCCCTGTGTCCCCCCCTGTGTCCCCCGCTGTGTCCCCCCTGTGTCCCCCTGTGTCCCCCCCTGTGTCCCCCCCTGTGTCCCCGCCTGTGTCCCCCCCCGTGTCCCCCCCGTGTCCCCGCCTGTGTCCCCCTGTGTCCCCCCTGTGTCCCCCCCCTGTGTCCCCCCCCCTGTGTCCCCCCCCCCGTGTCCCCCCGTCCCCCCCGCCTGTGTCCCCCCCGTGTCCCCCCTGTGTCCCCCGCCTGTGTCCCCCCCGTGTCCCCCCCGTGTCCCCCCGTGTCCCCACCGTGTCCCCGACCTCTGGACCCTGACCTGCACCCAGCTCCTCGTATGTTCTCCCGTCACTTGTCTTGTGTCTGTCAATAAACATCGTAAAACTTGCCCCGAGTCTTTTGGTCCGTCTCACATCCACTTTACGACAAAAGAGCAGAATAAAAACCTTTCAGTGACATGCAGCTAAAAACAGAACCACTGGATTTAAACACCGTCAAAGTCGAGACTGTCTCACATCTTCAGGAAGAGAGACAGATGTAAACTGAACAAAACTAAAAACACTGATTCAACATGTTTAGTCCTGGTTTGGTCCTGGTTTAGTCCTGGTTTAGTCCCGGTTTAGCCCCGGTTTAGTCCCGGTTTAGTCCCGGTTTAGTCCTGGTTCAGTCCTGGTTTAGTCCCGGTTTAGCCCCGGTTTAGTCCCGGTTTAGTCCTGGTTTATTCCTGGTTTAGTCCGGGTCTAGTCGTGGTTTAGTCCCGGTTTAGTCTTGGTTCAGTCCTGGTTTAATCTTGGTTTAGTCCTGGTTTAGTCCTAAAATTATCTAGAGTAAAAGGATCCAAAGTACAAGTATCCATAGTACAAGTATACAGAGTAAAAGTATCCAGAGTAAAAATATCCAGAGCACAAGTATCCAGAGTAAAAGTATCCAGTGCAGTAACAAACCTGCATCCAACCCTCAGGTTCCTCTGCTCAGAGTATTCTTCCTTAAACAAAGTATCCTTCCCCAGAGTACACTTCTTCAGACAGAGTACACTTCTTCAATCAGAGTACACTTCTTCAAACAGAGTACACTTCTTCAATCAGAGTACACTTCTTCAAACAGAGTACACTTCTTCAGACAGAGTACACTTCTTCATACAGAGTACACTTCTTCATACATAGTACACTTCTTCAAACAGAGTACACTTCTTCAAACAGAGTACACTTCTTCAAACAGAGTACACTTATTCAAACAGAGTACACTTCTTCAATCAGAGTACACTTCTTCAAACGTAGTACACTTCTTCAAACAGAGAACACTTCTTCAAACATAGTACACTTCTTCAATCAGAGTACACTTCTTCAAACAGAGTACACTTCTTCAAACAGAGTACACTTCTTCAATCAGAGTACACTTCTTCAATCAGAGTACACTTCTTCAATCAGAGTACACTTCTTCAAACATAGTACACTTCTTCAATCAGAGTACACTTCTTCAAACATAGTACACTTCTTCAATCAGAGTACACTTCTTCAAACAGAGTACACTTCTTCAGACAGAGTACACTTCTTCAAACAGAGTACACTTCTTCAGACAGAGTACACTTCTTCATACAGAGTACACTTCTTCAAACAGAGTACACTTCTTCAGACAGAGTACACTTCTTCAAACAGAGTACACTTCTTCAATCAGAGTACACTTCTTCAAACGTAGTACACTTCTTCAGACAGAGTACACTTCTTCAAACAGAGTACACTTCTTAAGACCGAGTACACTTCTTCAGACAGAGTACACTTCTTCATACAGAGTACACTTCTTCAAACATAGTACACTTCTTTAAACAGAGTACACTTCTTCAAACAGAGTACACTTCTTCAAACAGAGTACACTTATTCAAACAGAGTACACTTCTTCAATCAGAGTACACTTCTTCAAACGTAGTACACTTCTTCAAACAGAGTACACTTCTTCAAAACATAGTACACTTCTTCAAACAGAGTCACTTCTTCAAACAGAGTACACTTCTTCAAACAGAGTACACTTCTTCAATCAGAGTACACTTCTTCAAACATAGTACAACTTCTTCAAGAGTACACTTCTTCAAACAGAGTACACTTCGTCAGACAGAGTACACTTCTTCAAACAGAGTACACTTCTTCAGACAGAGTACACTTCTTCATACAGAGTACACTTCTTCAAACAGAGTACACTTCTTCAGACAGAGTACACTTCTTCAAACAGAGTACACTTCTTCAATCAGAGTACACTTCTTCAAACATAGTACACTTCTTCAGACAGAGTACACTTCTTCAAACGTAGTACACTTCTTCAGACAGAGTACACTTCTTCAAACAGAGTACACTTCTTAAGACCGAGTACACTTCTTCAGACAGAGTACACTTCTTCATACAGAGTACACTTCTTCAAACATAGTACACTTCTTTAAACAGAGTACACTTCTTCAAACAGAGTACACTTCTTTAACAACAGAGTACACTCTTCAAACAGAGTACACTTCTTCAAACAGAGTACACTTCTTCAAACAGAGTACACTTCTTCATACAGAGTACACTTCTTCAAACATAGTACACTTCTTTAAACAGAGTACACTTCTTCAAACAGAGTACACTTCTTCAAACAGAGTACACTTCTTCATACAGAGTACACTTCTTCAAACAGAGTACACTTCTTCAGACAGAGTACACTTCTTCAAACAGAGTACACTTCTTCAAACATAGTACACTTCTTTAAACAGAGTACACTTCTTCAAACAGAGTACACTTCTTCAAACAGAGTACACTTCTTCAAACGTAGTACACTTCTTCAAACAGAGCACACTTCTTCAATCAGAGTACACTTCTTCACGTAGTACACACTTCTTCAAACAGAGTACACTTCTTCAAACAGAGTACACTTCTTCAACATAGTACACTTCTTAAACAGAGTACACTTCTTCAAACAGAGTACACTTCTTCAGACAGAGTACACTTCTTCAAACAGAGTACACTCTTCAAACATGTACACTTCTTTCAAAAACAGAGTACACTTCTTCAAACAGAGTACACTTCTTCAAACAGAGTACACTTCTTCAAACAGAGTACACTTCTTCATACAGAGTACACTTCTTCAAACATAGTACACTTCTTTAAACAGAGTACACTTCTTCAAACAGAGTACACTTCTTCAAACAGAGTACAGTTCTTCACTTCTACACTTCTTCAACAGAGTACACTTCTTCAAACAGAGTACACTTCTTCAAACAGAGTACACTTCTTCAAACAGAGTACACTTCTTCAATCAGAGTACACTTCTTCAAACAGTAGTACACTTCTTCAAACAGAGTACACTCTTCAAACAGAGTACACTTCTTCAATCAGAGTACTTCTTCAAACAGAGTACACTTCTTCAAACAGAGTACACTTCTTCAATCAGAGTACACTTCTTCAAACAGAGTACACTTCTTCAATCAGAGTACACTTCTTCAAACATAGTACACTTCTTCAATCAGAGTACACTTCTTCAAACAGAGTACACTTCTTCAATCAGAGTACACACTTCTTCAAACAGAGTACACTTCTTCAGACAGAGTACACTTCTTCAACAGAGTACACTTCTTCAGACAGAGTACACTTCTTCAAACAGAGTACACTTCTTCAAAACAGAGTACACTTCTTCAAACAGAGTACACTTCTTCAAACAGAGTACACTTCTTCAATCAGAGTACACTTCTTCAAACAGAGTACACTTCTTCAGACAGAGTACACTTCTTCAAACAGTACACTTCTTCAGACAGAGTACACTTCTTCAAACAGAGTACACTTCTTCAAACAGAGTACACTTCTTCAACAGAGTACACTTCTTCAAACAGAGTACACTTCTTTAAACAGAGTACACTTCTTCAAACAGAGTACACTTCTTCAAACAGAGTACACTTCTTCAAACAGAGTACACTTCTTCATACAGAGTACCTTCTTCAAACAGAGTACACTTCTTTCAACAGAGTACACTTCTTCAAACAGAGTACACTTCTTCAGACAGAGTACACTTCTTCAAACAGAGTACACTTCTTCAAACAGAGTACACTTCTTCAGACAGAGTACACTTCTTCAAACAGAGTACACTTCTTCAAACAGAGTACACTTCTTCAAACAGAGTACACTTCTTCAAACAGAGTACACTTCTTCAAACAGAGTACACTTCTTCAAACATAGTACACTTCTTCAAACGTAGTACACTTCTTCAAACAGAGTACACTTCTTCAAACAGAGTACACTTCTTCATTCAGAGTACACTTCTTCAATCAGAGTACACTTCTTCAAACATAGTACACTTCTTCAAACATAGTACACTTCTTCAAACGTAGTACACTTCTTTAAACAGAGTACACTTCTTCAAACAGAGTACACTTCTTCAATCAGAGTACACTTCTTCAAACGTAGTACACTTCTTCAAACAGAGTACACTTCTTCAAACAGAGTACACTTCTTCAAACGTAGTACACTTCTTCAAACAGAGTACACTTCTTCATACAGAGTACACTTCTCCAAACAGAGTACACTTCTTCAAACAGAGTACACTTCTTCAAAGAGAATGTATGCTTCCTCAGACAAAGTACACTTCCTCGGATAGAGTCCAAATCGTCCCTGTACCTGCTCCAGCCTCGATGAGCTTCATTTGGAGCTGAAGCTGTGGTGACGTCTCACTCTCAGTCACTTCTGTAAATACTCTGTGGTCACACTTCGAGCCCGGTTTAAGTGCAGCCGTCCAATCAGATTTGTTCATTTTCTCTCCTCTCAGGTTGACAAAGTTTAGTGATTCGCTCAGTTTCAGTCCTTAGAAATATGTTTTCCTTTTTCCCCCATGTAAGTTTTGATACAGAAACATGATGATTGGCTAATCCACCTGTCAATCATGCCCATCTGAACTCTGGGAGATTCTCTGCTGACTCATGTCTTTATGAAGTACTGGAGGAGAACAGTGGAAGAAGTACTCCATTTTGTTACTTCAGTAAAACTACAGATACCGGAGCAAAAAAAAAAAATCCTCAGGTACAAGTAAAGTATCACATGAAAAAATATATTTAAGTAAAAGTATTAAAGTACCTGTTTAAAACTGTACTTAAAGAAAACTTAAAGAGTAAAAAGTCAAAGTATTTCTCACAAATTTTGAGTCTTACAAAGCTTCAAATGTGGTGATTTTGATAAAGATTTGAGCTGAATTTTGTTCAACAGAAACAACTGAATTGATAGTTTTTTCTGTTTCTGTCATCACTGAGCTGGTGACATCATCACTGAGCTGGTGACATCATCACTGAGCTGGTGACATCATCACTGAGCTGGTGACATCATCACTGAGCTGGTGACATCATCACTGAGCTGGTGACATCATCAGTGGAATGAGGAAGTCCTCGTCAGAAACCCCGTCACTGTTTGGATCAGAGACAGGATTCTTCTCTAAAGTGACTCAGGTTTATCTCCACAGATGTTTGTTTTTGGGCTTTCAGTCAGTCACTATTTCCTCCTCTGACCCTCCCGTCTGGACCAGAGCCTGACTCACCACTCTCACTCCCAGAGAAACGCAGCGTCACGGCCAGAGCGCCAATCCAGAGCCTGACTCACCACTCTCACTCCCAGAGAAACGCAGCGTCACGGCCAGAGCGCCAATCCAGAGCCTGACTCACCACTCTCACTCCCAGAGAAACGCAGCGTCACGGCCCGAGCGCCGCAGCCATGCCCCACATCACATCTCCATGTGGAGGCTTTTTAAAGCTTCTATCACCAAGTTTATTTGATTTTTTTCACCTGTCAAGGGCAGATGTGAAAGCTGCCCCCCTTCACTTCACCTGGCCCCGCCCCTCACCTGACCCCGCCCCTCACCGGGCCCCACCCCTCACCTGGCCTATGTTCAGACTCACCTGTGCTCTCTGCTCTTCTTCTGTCAGGACAAAACCAGAGTTAGTTCATTTGAAAGAGTTTGGTCCAACGTTGTTCCTCACTTCATTTATGCATTCAGAGCATCGTAACTACTCACCATGATGACTTTATAAGAGCTTTTCAGAGGCTACAGGTTGCTGCTGAGGTAATGTTAACAATAACTAACATGCTAAACGTGCACTTCCTGATTCTGGGACAATAAAATGCATTATAATTAGACAGACACAGTGGACTTATACAAAGTGTCTGTACTGGGGGGAGGCACTTTCAGCTTCGCCTTTGGACTCAAACAGGACTGAGTATGTGTGTCGTGTCGTGAGAATCCCAAAGTTAAATTAAATCTCTAAACATTTGTCATACACACGGATCAGGATGCTCTGCAGAACAGCTTTAGGGGTTAAACTTTCCAGTGACGTTTTCCGTGCCCAGACCCCTGACACGTCCTTCTAAGTTAAGATGAAACATTTAAGTTTAATGTTTATGTTTCGAAACTTCCAGGTGGTCAGGGGGATCACACACAGCCCGGGTTTTCCTGGATCTGACTCATCTCGTGTAGTGCTGCTGTTTGGGGAGGATAATTCCACTTGAACAGAAATCATTTGAGTATTCTGAGGAACGCCGTCACCTCCTCTGCTTCCAGGAAAGATCACGGAGAGCCTGGAGATGTGAACTCCCCGTTTTCAGGAGTGGCTTTTGACACGTTTGAGTTATAAATGGACTTTCCCAGAGCTGTCAATCAAACCTGTTGCTAACGCTAACAGGAGCGACGTCGGGGACAGAAGGACCTGATGTGTCTGTTATTAATGTTCATATGTTGATTTACAGACACAGACGTGAAATAAAAACCCCAGGATCATGTAGAGGGTTAATACGAACATTTAAGACCAACATGAGTCTGACAGCAGCAGGGACAGAGAGAGGGCGCTGTTTTTACACAGAAAGTGAGTCGATGGAGCTGAAGTGCCCGTGATCACTTCCTCTTTGTAACATGGCGGTCGCAGGTTCGCTCTGTCATATGCAGGATCTGTGGTTTGGAATTATTCTGACTGAAAACAATCCTCCACGTTCAGCAAACACACGGACAGAGGAGATGATGGACTTTGTACCAGTTTTAGTTTGATGTAGGCCCAGAGATCTGAACCAAAACCAGGTCAAAGACTTTCTCAAATGGAATTTCTAACATCGAATTCAAACCAGTCGTCCAGTTTATTCTGAAACTCGAGGTATTTTTAGTGTCACGTGAATCCAGCCTATTCATTTGTTTATAGTATAAAGTGAAAATAGGATCCATGGGCCTTTGCGGCGTAAAGAAAAGTAAAGTGAGTGAAATCCGTCTGATCGAGGAGGGGCCCAGAGGTAAAGCCACTTTGATCCCAAGATTAGCTCGACTTTAAGCTCCTTATCTCCATTCACCACCAGCTTTAAGCACTTCAAAAATACTCACATCAAGATCATCCTACACCTCCACCGGACTCTGTGAATCAGAGAGAGGGAGGAGGAGGACGAGAGGGGACACAGAGAGGAGAGGGGAGGAGGAGGAGAGGGAGGACGAGAGGGGACACAGAGAAAGGAGGGGAGGAGGGGAGGAGAGGGGAGGAGGAGGGGAGGATGAGAGGGGACACAGAGAAAGGGAGGAGAGGGGAGGAGAGGGAGGGCAGGAGGAGAAGGAGGAGAGGAGAGGGGAGGGGAGGAGGACGGGGGGGGAGAGGAGGAGGAGGAGAGGAGAGAGGAGGGGGGGGTTGGTGTGGACATGTTGGTGAGGACATGTTAGTGTGGACATGTTGGTGAGGACATGTTAGTGAGGACATGATAGCGTGGACATGTTAGTGTGGACATGTTAGTGTGGACATGATGGTGAGGACATGTTAGTGTGGACATGTTAGTGGAGGACATGTTGGTGTGGACATGTTAGTGTGGACATGTTGGTGTGGACATGTTGGTGAGGAATGTTAGTGTGGACATGTTAGTTGTGGACATGTTAGTGTGGACATGTTGGTGTGGACATGTTAGTGTGGACATGATGGTGTGGACATGTTGGTGTGGACATGTTAGTGTGGACATGTTAGTGTGGACATGTTGTGTGGACATGTTAGTGTGGACATGATGGTGTGGACATGTTAGTGTGGACATGTTAGTGAGGACATGTTGGTGTGGACATGTTAGTGTGGACATGATGGTGTGGACATGTTGGTGAGGACATGTTAGTGTGGACATGTTAGTGTGGACATGTTGGTGTGGACATGTTAGTGTGGACATGATGGTGTGGACATGTTAGTGTGGACATGTTAGTGAGGACATGTTTGGTGTGGACATGTGGAGTTAGTGTGGACATGTTAGTGTGGACATGTTGGTGTGGACATGTTAGTGTGGACATGTTAGTGTGGACCATGTTGGTGTGGACATGTTAGTGTGGACATGTTAGTGAGGACATGTTAGTGTGGACATGTTTAGTGTGGACATGTTGGTGTGGACATGTTAGTGTGGACATGTTAGTGTGGACATGTTAGTGTGGACATGTTGGTGAGGACATGTTAGTGTGGACATGTTGGTGTGGACATGATAGTGTGGAGTTAGTGTGGACATGTTAGTGTGGACATCTTGGTGTGGACATGTTGGTGTGGACATGTTAGTGTGGACATGTTAGTGTGGACATGTTAGTGTGGACATGTTAGTGAGGGACATGTTATGTGGACATGTTAGTGTGGACATGTTAGTGAGGACATGTTAGTGTGGACATGTTAGTGTGGACATGTTGGTGTGGACATGTTGTGTGGACATGTTAGTGTGGACATGTTGGTGTGGACATGTTGGTGTGGACATGTTAGTGTGGACATGTTAGTGTGGACATGTTAGTGTGGACATGTTAGTGTGGACATGTTAGTGAGGACATGTTAGTGTGGACATGTTAGTGTGGACATGTTAGTGTGGACATGTTAGTGTGGACATGTTAGTGTGGACATGTTGGTGTGGACATGTTAGTGTGGACATGTTAGTGTGGACATGTTAGTGTGGACATGTTAGTGTGGACATGTTTAGTGTGGACATGTTTAGTGTGGACATGTTGGTGGACATGTTGGTGTGGACATGTTGGTGTGGACATGTTATGTTGGACATGTTAGTGTGGACATGTTAGTGTGGACATGTTAGTGTGGACATGTTAGTGTGGACATGTTAGTGTGGACATGTTAGTGTGGACATGTTAGTGTGGACATGTTGGTGTGGACATGTTGGTGTGGACATGTTGGTGTGGACATGTTGGTGTGGACATGTTGGTGTGGACATGTTAGTGTGGGACATGTTAGTGTGGACATGTTAGTGTGGACATGTTGTGTGGACATGTTAGTGTGGACATGTTGGTGTGGACATGTTGTAGTGGACATGTTGTGTGGACATGTTGTGTGGACATGTTAGTGTGGACATGTTAGTGTGGACATGTTAGTGTGGACATTGTTGTGGGACATGTTAGTGTGGACATGTTAGTGTGGACATGTTGGTGTGACATGTTGGTGTGGACATGTTAGTGGACATGTTGGTGTGGACATGTTAGTGTGGACATGTTGGTGTGGACATGTTAGTGTGGACATGTTGTGTGGACATGTTAGTGTGGACATGTTGGTGTGGACATGTTAGTGTGGACATGTTAGTGTGGACATGTTAGGTGTGGAC
This sequence comes from Periophthalmus modestus, assembly GCA_019594935.1. NCBI lineage: Eukaryota > Metazoa > Chordata > Actinopteri > Gobiiformes > Gobiidae > Periophthalmus > Periophthalmus modestus. The sequence continues at coordinate 47,540 of JAIEZT010000052.1, read as the reverse complement.
ATGTTAGTGTGGACATGTTGGTGTGGGACATTTTAGTGTGGACATGTTTTAGTGTGGACATGTTAGTGTGGAACATGTTGTGTGGACATGTTGGTGTGGACATGTTAGTGTGGACATGTTAGTGTGGACATGTTAGTGTGGACATGTTAGTGTGGACATGTTAGTGTGGACATGTTAGTGTGGACATGTTAGTGTGGACATGTTAGTGTGGACATGTTGGTGTGGACATGTTGGTGTGGACATGTTAGTGTGGACATGTTAGTGTGGACATGTTGGTGTGGACATGTTAGTGTGGACATGTTAGTGTGGACATGTTAGTGTGGACATGTTAGTGTGGACATGTTAGTGTGGACATGTTAGTGTGGACATGTTAGTGTGGACATGTTAGTGTGGACATGTTAGTGTGGACATGTTAGTGTGGACATGTTGGTGTGGACATGTTAGTGTGGACATGTTAGGTGGGACATGTTAGTGTGGACATGTTAGTGTGGACATGTTGGTGTGGACATGTTGTGTGGACATGTTGTGGTGGACATGTTGGTGTGGACATGTTAGTGTGGACATGTTGGTGTGGACATGTTAGTGTGGACATGTTAGTGTGGACATGATGGTGTGGACATGTTAGTGTGGACATGTTGGTGTGGACATGTTAGTGTGGACATGTTAGTGTGGACATGATGGTGTGGACATGTTAGTGTGGACATGTTAGTGTGAACATGTTGGTGTGGACATGTTAGTGTGGACATGTTGGTGTGGACATGTTAGTGTGGACATGTTAGTGTGGACATGTTAGTGTGGACATGTTAGTGTGGACATGTTAGTGTGGACATGTTAGTGTGGACATGTTAGTGTGGACATGTTGGTGTGGACATGTTAGTGTGGACATGTTAGTGTGGACATGTTGGTGTGGACATGTTAGTGTGGACATGTTGGTGTGGACATGTTAGTGTGGACATGTTGGTGTGGACATGTTAGTGTGGACATGTTAGTGTGGACATGTTAGTGTGGACATGTTAGTGTGGACATGTTAGTGTGGACATGTTAGTGTGGACATGTTAGTGGACATGTTAGTGTGGACATGTTGGTGTGGACATGTTAGTGTGGACATGTTGGTGGGACATGTGTGGTGTGGACATGTTAGTGTGGACATGTTGGTGTGGACATGTTAGTGTGGACATGTTAGTGTGGACATGTTAGTGTGGACATGTTGGTGTGGACATGTTGGTGTGGACATGTTAGTGTGGACATGTTAGTGTGGACATGTTAGTGTGGACATGTTGGTTGGACATGTTAGTGGGACATGTTAGTGTGGACATGTTAGTGTGGACATGTTAGTGTGGACATGTTGGTGTGGACATGTTAGTGTGGACATGTTGGTGTGGACATGTTAGTGTGGACATGTTGGTGTGGACATGTTAGTGTGGACATGTTGGTGTGGACATGTTGGTGTGTGGACATGTTATGTGGACATGTTAGTGTGGACATGTTTAGTGTGGACATGTTGGTGTGGACATGTTAGTGTGGACATGTTAGTGTGGGACATGTTAGTGTGGGACATGTTGGTGTGGACATTGGTGTGGACATGTTAGTGTGGACATGTTAGTGTGGTCATAAAGGTGTGGACATGTTGTGTGGACATGTTAGTGTGGACATGTTTGTGTGGACATGTTTGTGTGGACATGTTAGTGTGGACATGTGGTGTGGGACTGTTAGTGTGGAAAGTTAGTGTGGACATGTTAGTGTGGACATCATTCAGGTGGGACATTCTTGTGGACTTCAGTTAGTGTGGACAAAGTTGGTGTGGACATGTTCCTTCATGGACATCTTCAGGTCATGTTAGTGTTGACATGTTAGTGTGGACATGTTAGTGTGGACATGATGGTGTGGACATGGTTGTGTGGACAAAGTTAGTGTGGACATGTTAGTGTGGAGTGTTCAGGTGTGGACATGATAACATGTTTCAGTGGACATGTTGGTGTGGACATGTTAGTGTGGACATGTTAGTGTGGACATGTTGGTGTGGACATGTTAGTGTGGACATGTTCATGTGGACATGTTAGTGTGGACATGTTAGTGTGGACATGATGGTGGTGGACATGTTATTTAGTGTGGACATGTTGGTGTGGACATGTTAGTGTGGACATGTTAGTGTGGACATAATGTCTGTGGACATGTTAGTGTGGACATGTTCAGGTGTGTTCATTGTTGTGGTGTGACATGTTAGTGTGGACATGTTGGTGTGGACATGTTAGTTAAAGTCTTCAGGTTAGTGTGGACATGATGTGTGGACATGTTAGTGTGGACATGTTAGTGTGGGTCATGTTAGTGTGGACATGTTAGTGTGTGGGTCTGTTGGTGTGGACATGTTAGTGTGGACATGTTAGTGTGTGACATGTTGGTCAGGACATGTTCTTGTGGACATGTTGGTGTGGACATGTTTCATGGACATGTTAGGTGTGGACATGTTAGTGTGGACATGTTAGTGTGGACATGTTGGTGTGGACAGGTTAGTGTGGACATGTTAGTGTGGACATGTTAGTGTGGACATGTTGGTGTGGACATGTTAGTGTGGGACATGTTGGTGTGGACATGTTAGTGTGTGGACATGTTGGTGTGGACATGTTAGTGTGGACATGTCTAGTGTGGACATGTTGTGTGGACATGTTAGTGTGGACATGTTAGTGTGGACATTTAGTGTGGACATGTTGGTGTGGACATGTTAGTGTGGACATGTTGGTGTGGACATGTTAGTGTGAACTTCAGGTTGTGTGGACATGTTAGTGTGGACATGTTGGTGTGGACATGTTAGTGTGGACATGTTAGTGTGGACATGTTAGTGGTCATGTTCTTCATAAAGACTGATGGTGTTCTTCATGTTAGTGTGGACATTGTTCATAAAAGGACTGTTAGTGTGGACATGTTCTGTGGACATGTTCTTGTGGACATGTTGGTGTGGACAGTGTTCAGGTGGACATGTTGGTGTGGACATGTTAGTGTGGACATGTTCTGTGGAAAGTTAGTGTGGACATGTTAGTGTGGATAAAGTCTTGGACAGTTGGTGGTCTTTTCTCATAAAAGTCTTCAGGTCATTTCCTCATAAAGTCTTCAGGTCTGTTCTTCATAAAGTCTTCAGGTCTCTTCTGGTGACTTGTTCCTCCTGTTGTTAAAATGAAGCTGTGGTTTCATGAACTTAAAACAAGGTCATGTTTCATAGACTTCAGACCTCTTCATATGACGTTCTTCCTCGATGCTCCCTTCTGTGCCTCCTCTGACGCCCCCCTCGAAGCCCCCCTCGATGGCCTCCTCGTTTCCCCTCTCGATGGCCTCCTCGGTACCCTCTTTGATGCCCTCTTCGATGCCCCCTTGATGCCCCCTCGATGCCCCTCTCAATGTCCTCCTCGGTGCCCCCTTTGATACCCCCTCGGTACCTTCTTTGATGCCCTCCTCGGTTCCTCGGTGTCCTCGGTGCCCCCCTTGATGCCCCCCTCGGTACCTTCTTTGATGCCCTCCTCGGTTCCTCGGTGTCCCCCTTGTTGCCCGCCTTGATGTCCCCCTCGATGGCCTCCTCGGTACCCTCTTTGATGCCCTCTTCGATGCCCTCTTCGATGCCCGCCTCTGGTGCCCCCCTCAATGCCCGCCTCTGCTCTGCTCGTGTTGAACTCTGCCTCCAGTTTCTTGTTTCGGTCGATGTTTTGCTCCACATCTGCTCGCAGGCAGCTCTCCTTCCAGCTTGGCTGTCGTTTCCAGTCTTGTGTCCAGTTCTTTTTGCTGGACATTGTTTTTGTATCTGACCATAACCAAGGCTCTCAGCTCCTGCATAGATAAACTTCTCCGACTCCTGCATAGATAAACTCCTGCGTAGATAAACTTCTCCGACTCCTGCGTAGATAAACTTCTCCGACTCCAATTCATTGTTCAGAATCCGGATCTCTTCTGTTGCACTGTATAAATCCTCCTGAAGAGTTTGAGTTGGGTTCTCCTCCAGGCTCAGTTACCTCCTCATTTGATTTCTCTTCTGATGTTGGGACTGTTTCCTCCTCTGCAGATGTCTTCTTCAGTGCCTCCTTTAGGCTGCTGAGCTCCTGTGTCTCTGCCTCCAGTTTCAGCTCCAGTTGATGGTTCAAATGCCTGTTATGGTCCAGCTCTGCTCTGCATGTGCTCAGCTCTGCTTCCAGGTTCTTGTTTCTCCTCTGAGTTTCTTCAGTTTTTTCGTTCTTCCAAAGGATTTTCTGGATGAGGCAGGTGATTTTGTCGTTGCTGCGCTGAAGGTCATCCTCTAAACTGCCGGCCTTCTCAGACACATCGGCCAGTTCTTGCCTCGTGGCCTGTAGAGCTTCTTGGAGCTCTGTCTTTTCATCTCTCTCTTTCTGGAGCTGTTCTTTCAGCTCCAGAATCGTCTGCTCTGCAGATTTCAGCCTCTCATCAAGAGGGCGCTCTGCCGGTGTGTCCCTTTTCTGAGGCATATATTCTTGTGGTGTATGCATTTCTGTGTGTCCATTTTAAACCTGATTTAGTTCTCATTTAAAACTTTTTAGTCCTGTTTTTTTTTTTTTTTTTTTATCTGGTTATGTTTTGGTTTATAACTTGTTGTTTATAACTTGTATTTATTTTTTACTCTGTTTTGACGTGCTGCTCTGAAACGCTGTGTCTCCCTCGAAGTACATGTGAGTTGTGATATAAAGCCGTGGAGAGGTTAGATCCACATACAAACTGTGCTTTGAGTCTGTGTGACTCGGGTCTTTGTTATGAGCTTTTTTCAAACGTTTGGTTGCTTGTTGCTGCCTGGAAATCTGGCAACCCCTGTCCATAACCCCACATATATGATCAGGAGTAGAAAAGGACACGTCTTTATAAACCTCATTCAAACTGAGACCAGCCAAGTGGACCAGAGTAGGACCATTATATAACAAAGTATTGATCCTCATGTTCCTGCTGCTGTCGTCCTCATGTTATTTTCCAGCGTCTTGGCCGCGCTGCGTTTCTGCGGCGCATCTTCACGCTCCGGGAGTATGGGGTCCGGGGCCCTTTCCTAAGGGCTGTCTGGTCCCTGTATGACCGGAGCAGGAACTGTGTTCATTGCCGGCAGTAAGTCAGACCTGTTCCCGGTGTATGTTGGACTCCACCACGGGTCAGCGGTTCTGTTCATTGTACAGAATTTCTAGGCACAGTCAGGGGCTGGAGGGGGTCTGGTTCAGGGGCTGGAGGGGGTCTGGTTGGTTCAGGGGCTGGAGGGGGTCTGCTTCAGGGGTCGGAGGGGGTCTGGTTTCAGGGGGGCTGGAGGGGGTCTGGTTCGGGGGACCACAGGATCATCTCTGCTGTTTGCAGATGATGTTGTCCTGATGCTTCATCGGGCCAGGACCTGCAGCACTGGGGCGGTTTGCAGCCGAGTGTGAAGAGTCTGGGATGAGAATCAGCTCCTCCAAATCCAAGGCCATGGTTCTCGACCTGAAAAAGGTGGCGCCCTCTTCGGGTGGGTGGGGAGGTTCTGCCTCAAGTGGAGGAGTTCTAGTATCTCAGGGTCTTGTTCACGAGTGAGGGAAGGATGGAACGTGAGATTGACAGGCGGATCGGTGCAGCGTCTGCAGTGATGTGGTCACTGTATCGTCTGTTGCGGTGAAGAAGGAGCTGAGTCGAAAGGCAAAGCTCTCGATTTATCTCAATCTACGTTCACCCTCACCTATGGTCATGACTCTGGGTCATGACCGAAAGGACAAGGTCGTGGAAACAAGCGTCTGAAATGAGTTCCCTCCACAGGGTGGCTGGGTGCTCCCTTAGGCAAGGCAAGTTTATTTGTACAGCACAATTCATACACAAGGTAATTCAAAGAGCTTTACAGAATAAGAAAGACATTAAAATCACACAAATCAAACATGAATAATCACAAAAAATCATCATAAAATTGACATTAAAACATTAAAATAAAAGAGGCAGAATAAAAATAAAAACCTTTCAGTCACAGATAAACAGAAGTGTTTTGAGTCTGGATTTAAACTTTGTCAAAGTCGAGTCTGTCTCACATCTTCAGGAAGAATGTTCCAGGTTTTAGCTGCAGAAAACTGAAACTCTGATTCTCCAGGTTTAGGGGAGACAGGGTGAGGAGCTCAGTCACACGGGAGGAGCTCGGAGTAGAGCCGCTGCTCCTTCACGTCGAGAGGAACCAGCTGAGGCTCATCTGCTTAGGATGCCTCCTGGACGCCTCCCTAGGGAGGTGTTCTGGGCATGTCCCACCGGGAGGAGGCCCCGGGGAAGACCCAGGACACGCTGGAGGGACTATGTCTCTCTGGCCTCGGAACGCTTTGGGGTCCCACCGGAGGAGCTGGAGGAAGTGTCTGGGGTGAAGGAAGTTTGGGAGTCCCTGCTTAGACTGCTGCCCCCGTGACCCGGCCCCGGATAAGAGGAAGAACATGGATGGATGGGTCTTAACGCGTCAGAGTGGCGTGAATCTGGCGCTGACGCGGCGCGTCTTGAGCGTTCAGGCGTCAAATGTTTTGTTCTCTCCATGGAGAAAATATTAAAATTTTGCATCTAACAGGAGCTGAATAGAACCATTTAAACTCTGCAAATATAACCCCACAAATAAATGTATAAAAGAAGTAAATACCTCCTCTTTCATACTCCATACACCTCAGCTCTTTCTGTATTTTTGACCTTTGACCTCAGCTCTTTCTGTATTTTTGACCTTTGACCTCAGCTCTTTCTGTATTTTTGACCTTTGACCTCAGCTCTTTCTGTATTTTTGACCTTTGACCTCAGCTTTTTCTGTATTTTTGACCTTTGACCTCATTTTTTTTCTGTATTTTTTACCTTTGACCTCAGCTGCCGCCTCCTCACCCACACCCGACTCCTCACCCACACCCGCTCCTCACCCACACCCGGCTCCTCACCTCCTCACCCACACCCGGCTCCTCACCCACTCACTTTCCTCACCCACACCCACTCTCCCCACACCCGGCTCCTCCCCATACCCGGTGTCCTCCTCCACTCCCGGCTCCTCACCCACTCCCGGCTCCTCACCCCACCCGTCCTCACCCACACCCGGCTCCTCACCTCCTCACCCACACCCGGCTCCTCACCCACACCCGGCTCCTCACCCACCCCGTCACCCACACCCGTCTCCTCACCCACACCCGGCTCCTCACCCACACCCGGCTCCTCACCCACACCCGGCTCCTCGACAACTCCTCACCCACCCCCGGCTCCTCACCCACACCCCGCTCCTCACCCACACCCGGCTCCTCACCCACATCCTCAACCCCTGCCGGCTCCTCACCCACACCCGGCTCCTCACCCACACCCGGCTCCTCACCCACACCCGTCTCCTCACCCACACCCGGCTCCTCACCCACACCCGGCTCCTCACCCCACTCCTCACCCACACCCGGCTCCTCACCCACAACCCGGCTCCTCACCCACACCCGCTCCTCCCCACACCCGTCCACCCCCCTCTCCTCCCCGGCTCCTCACCCACTCCGGCTCCTCACCCACACCCTTCTCCTCACCCATTCCCGGCTCCTCACCCACTCCCGGCTCCTCACCCACACCCGCTCCTCACCCACACCCGGCAAAAATCCTTCTCCTCACACAAAGCTCCACACTGGCCCCCTCCTTACTCACAGACTTGCTCCACCCACCACACTCCATCTCGCTCCCTCCTCCAGCTCCAACCTCCTGTCCCTGCTGTAGGACCAAGCTCCGAACCTGGGGGGGACAGAGCCTCCTCCATCGCTGCCCCCACCCTCTGGATCTCACCGCCCAAACCCCTCCGTGACTGACCCACCTTCAAAAAAGAACTCAAAACTCACCTGTTTAGAATTGCTTTTAATGTTTGATTTTAGTTGTAAATTTTGTGATATTTTATTCTTGTATTGTGTCTGTATTGTAAAGCGTCTTTGAGTGTCGTGAAAAGCGATATATAAATAAAATTTATTATTATTATTATTTTTTTCTTTCTGTATTTTTTTTTTTACCTTTGACCTCAGCTCTTTCTGTATTTTTGTTTGACCTTTGACCTCAGCTCGCTCTGTATTTTTGACCTTTGACCTCAGCTCTTTCTGTATTTTTTTGACCTTTGACCTCAGCTCGCTCTGTATTTTTGACCTTTGACCTCAGCTCTTTCTGTATTTTTTTGACCTTTGACCTCAGCTCTTTCTGTATTTTTTTTTTACCTTTGACCTCAGCTCTTTCTGTCTCTTTGACATTTGACCTCAGCTCTTTCTGTATTTCTGTTTGACCTTTGACCTCAGTTCGCTCTGTATTTTTGACCTTTGACCTCAGCTCTTTCTGTCTCTTTGACCTTTGACCTCAGCTGTTTCTGTCTCTTTGACCTTTGACCTCAGCTGTTTCTGTCTCTTTGACCTTTGACCTCAGCTCTTTCTGTATTTTTGTTTGACCTTTGACCTCAGCTCTTTCTGTCTCTTTGACCTTTGACCTCAGCTCTTTCTGTCTCTTTGACCTTTGACCTCAGCTCTTTCTGTCTCTTTGACCTTTGACCTCAGCTCTTTCTGTCTCTTTGACCTCAGCTCTTTCTGTCTCTTTGACCTTTGACCTCAGCTCTTTCTGTCTCTTTGACCTTTGACCTCAGCTCTTTCTTCCAGTCTCTGTTGCTTGTGTTTTAGGAGCATTATTTGGTTCACTCCAGTCACACTTTGTACCTGAGCAAAGGCCGATTATGTCCCATAATCTGCTTAAATCCAGCAGCATAAACACAGACGCTTCACATTTATGAAAGAACCGACGCAGCTCTTATGTAACGAAGGATTATCCAGGCCTATATCACACAAACCTCTGAGCTCCACGTTCTGATGTTTCCTCCTCAAACAGACCTGGAGTCGTGTTTGTTTCATTCTCATGTTTGAGTCACACTTTATTCTTAGTCTGTCACATCTCCAAAGCTCAGAATGCTCTGTTCCACCTCGTGATGTCATGAAGTGGTAGTTTTAATAGCTCCTTTTACCTTTAATTCAGTCGAGTGACAACTCCAGGACTGAAATGATCCAGATGATTCTAGTGAAGGTGGAGTTTAAAAACACATGATGACATCACAAGGTGGAACAGAGTGTTTTCAGTTTGAGAGAAGAACTCCGGGTTTGTGTGTTAAACGTGAGAATGAAACAAAACACATCTCCAGGTGTTTGTGACGAGGAAACATCAGAACAGATCAGAGTCGAGTCATGTGGGACATTTCAACACACGCAGCAATATTAAAGTCGTCCTGTTTTTGCTTGTTCTTGCTTGATTTCCCTCGCTCTTCAGTTCTTATATGTTCTCCTTGGTTCCCTTTCTTCTTCACTTCTTGCATGTTCTGCTTGGTTCTCTTGTTCTTCAGTTCTTGCATGTTCTGCTCTCCTCCAAACACTTTGTGAAGATCTGTCCACCACGCTGAAGATCTGAACACCACGCTGAAGATCTGAGCACCATGCTGAAGATCTGAACACCATGCTGAAGATCTGAGCACCACGCTGAAGATCTGAACACCACGCTGAAGATCTGAACACCACGCTGAAGATCTGAACACCACGCTGAATATCTGAACACCATGCTGAAGATCTGAACACCATGCTGAAGATCTGAGCACCACGCTGAAGATCTGAACACCATGCTGAAGATCTGAACACCATGCTGAAGATCTGAGCACCACGCTGAAGATCTGAACTCCATGCTGAAGATCTGAACACCATGCTGAAGATCTGAGCACCACGCTGAAGATCACACCTGAAGATCTGAACACCACGCTGAAGATCTGAGCACCACGCTGAAGATCTGAACTCCATGCTGAAGATCTGAACACCATGCTGAAGATCTGACTACCAGGCTGAAGACGATACTTTGGGTTATGAGGAGTTGTACCTTTAGTATAGAAAATGCGTTACTGAAATACCAAACCACACAGGTCGACAGTGGCTCAGTTTGTGGAGTGTTTACTCACTGATCGGAAGTTTGGTGGTTTAAATCCAACTTTCGAGATAAACATTATTGGTTGAGCGGTCAAATCCACCGTCCCAAAGTGCTGTATAAAAATGTGACCGTGTGACAGTTTCTTGAAAAATCAGCCTTTCAAAAAACTTGCCCAGCATTTGTTGTTCTAGTTAACGTTCTATTGCACTTCATGGAGAAACCATGTTGGGTTTAACTTTCTGTCTCCATGGAGATACGAAGGTGCTGCTTTAAAGAGCTCCAGTCGTCCATGGAGGTCGGATTTTACAAGTTTGAGAAAAGTTACAAAGTGCAGTTTTAGCACAAATCCTTTAATGACGTCGACAACAGAATGACATAGAACATTCATCTTCGTCCAAACCCAGAGTCACATGTTTTGGGTTTAACTTTCGTTAAACCATGGAGATACGAAGGTGCTGCGTTTAAACCCGAGCTCAGTCGTCCAGCTGAACAGGGAGCAGGACTGAAATGCTGCACAGATGTTTTTTACAAGTTTGAGGGAAAGAGTGCAGGGAACAGAAACAACAGAACACTTTAAAACACAACTCCTTTTTCTGAAAATCCTTTAACAACCAAAACTGAAACATCATCATTCAGAAAATCAAACCGTCCAAACCCAGAGTCACATGTGGATCTCGTTCTCGTTAAACATGAGATGTTCCTGCTGCGTTAAACCCGAGGCCCAGGGTCAGAGCTGAACATGGAGCAGGACTGAAGCTGCACAGATGTTTGGAGCAGATGTAGAGTGTGGGAAAGAGCACACTCAGACTGAAACATGCTCAAACTGAAACACACTCAGACTGAAACACACTCAGGACTGAAGCTGCACAGATGTTTGGAGCAGATGTAGAGTGTGGGAAAGAGCGCAAGGACCAGATGAAACAGAACACTGAAACATGTTAAAACTGAAACATGCTCAAACTGAAACACACTCAGGACTGAAGCTGCACAGATGTTTGGGGCAGATGTGGAGTGTGGGAAAGAGCGCAAGGACCAGATGAAACAGAACACTGAAACACACTCAACTGAAACATGCTCAAACTGAAACACACTCAACTGAAACATGTTCAAACTGAAACACACTCAACTGAAACATGTTCAAACTGAAACACACTCAACTGAAACATGTTCAAACTGAAACACAATCAACTGAAACATGTTCAAAATGAAACACAATCAACTGAAACATGTTAAAACTGAAACACACTCAACTGAAACATGTTCAAACTGAAACACAATCAACTGAAACATGTTCAAAATGAAACACAATCAACTGAAACATGTTAAAACTGAAACACAATCAACTGAAACATGTTAAAACTGAAACACAACCAACAGAAACATGTTTAAACTGAAACAATCAACTGAAACACACTCAACTGAAACATGTTCAAACTGAAACACAATCAACTGAAACATGTTCAAACTGAAACACAATCAACTGAAACATGTTCAAACTGAAACACACTCAACTGAAACATGCTCAAACTGAAACACACTCAACTGAAACATGTTCAAACTGAAACACACTCAACTGAAACATGTTCAAACTGAAACACACTCAACTGAAACATGTTCAAACTGAAACACAATCAACTGAAACATGCTCAAACTGAAACACACTCAACTGAAACATGTTCAAACTGAAACACAATCAACTGAAACATGTTCAAACTGAAACACACTCAACTGAAACTGCTCAAACTGAAACAACACTCAACTGAAACATGTTCAAAACTGAAACACACTCAACTGAAACATGTTCAAACTGAAACACACTCAACTGAAACATGTTCAAACTGAAACACAATCAACTGAAGCATGCTCAAACTGAAGCATGCTCAAACTGAAACACACTCAGGACTGAAGCTGCACAGATGTTTGGAGCAGATGTAGAGTGTGGGAAAGAGCGCAAGGACCAGATGAAACAGAACACTGAAACACACTCAACTGAAACATGTTCAAACTGAAACACAATCAACTGAAACATGTTCAAACTTGTGATAATGTCTGGTGGGGCGGGCCAACACGCACGACTCAGGAGGCAGTTTAACAGAGTTTATTCACAAAGTGGCAAGTATATTTACAAGGTGCAGTGCAAAGAGTCTCTTTCTCTGTGGTGAGTATATATACAGTGCAGGGAGGCAGAGTCTCTCTCTCTTGGGTCGGGGAAAATGAGACGACGAGCAGGGAGTGGTGAGCAGAACAGGATCCAGTGCACGCAGACAGACAAGTGAAGCACAGTACGATACCAGGTGAGGAGCAGGGTCGGGATGAGGCGAAGACAGGCTGACAGGCGAAACCGGAGGCAGGAGTCTGGAGGCAAAGATATCCAAAGTGAGAGTGGTACAAGAAAACACCAGGGAGCATAAGTAACAGGAGCAAGGTAGTCACGTTTGGTACACGGACGTTCTGGCACCGGGTAGCACTCTCCAGCTCTCTTTATCCCCCCCGGCAGGTGATGGCAATCAGCCTGATGAGAGGCAGGTGCGCGTGGGGAGTGGCTGGAGGCTCCGCCCAGTTCCGGGGTCAGCAGGTGCAGGAGGGGGGGAGGAGAACACAGGAACAGGCAGGGATGACAGATCATGACAGTACCCCCCCCCCTAAGGGCCACCTCCTGGGTGGGCCCCAGGCCTGTCAGGATGGGGCGCGGTGGAATTCTCGGACCATTTCAGGGTCCAAGATTCGCGCCCTTCCCTCGGGACCCAGGAACGCTCCTCAGGACCCGTAGCCTTCCCAGTCGACGAGGTACTGGAGCCCTCGGCCACGACGGCGGACATCGATGAGGCGGCGAACCGTGAAGGCAGGATGTCCGTCGATGAGTCGGGCGGGAGGAGGGGGCTCGGCCGGAGGGCATAGGTCGCTGGTTCTGACTGGCTTCAACTGCGAGACGTGGAATGTGGGATGGATCCGGAGAGCAGGTGGGAGTTCAAGCTGGACTGCAGCGGGGTTGATGATCTTTGAGATCTTGAAGGGACCCAGGAAGCGAGGAGAGAGTTTGCGAGACTCAGTCTTTAACGGAATGGTCTTGGCGGAGAGCCAGACCTCTTGGCCGGGCTGGTATTCGGGTGCCAGGACACGATGCCGATCTGCCGCCCTCTTCGTGCGGGCCCCAGCCTGGAGCAAAGCAGTGCGGGTCTTCCTCCAGACACGGCGACAACGCTGGAGGTGGTGCTGGACGGAGGGGGGACTGCCAGGTCCTCCTCTTCGGAGGGGAAGAGAGGCGGCGGCTGGTATCCCAGGGAGGCCTGGAACGGAGAGATGCCGGATGCCGAGCTGACGAGTGAGTTGTGGGCGTACTCTATCCAGGGGAGGAAGGAGCTCCAGGATGACGGGTTGGCGGATACGACACAGTGGAGGGCGGACTCCAGATCTTGGTTGGCGCGCTCGGTCTGCCCGTTGGTCTGGGGGTGGAATCCGGAGGGTAAGGCTGACCGTGGCACCCAAACCCTCGGCAGAAGTCTCTCCACACCTGCGACGTGAACTGGGTGCCACGGTCGGAGACGATGTCGCAGGGGATACCGTGGAGGCGGAAGACGTGAGAGGTGAGTTGATCGGCGGTTTCTTGGCGGTCGGGAGTTTGGGAAGTGGAATGAAGTGGGCGGCCTTGGAGAAACGGTCAACGACGGTGAGTAGGTATGGTGGTGTTACCTTGGGACGGGGGCAGGCCGGTCACAAAGTCCACTGCTATGTGGGACCAGGGTCGTCGGGGAACTGGGAGCGGAAGAAGCAGACCAGAGGGAGGTGAGTGTGAGGCCTTGGCCCTAGCACATACCTGGCAGGCGGAGACATACTGCCGGGTGTCGCTGTCCATGGTGGGCCACCAAAAGTGTCTTTTCAGGAGCGACAGGGAACGGTTGACACCAGGATGGCAGGCAAATTTCGAGGCGTGGATGAATTCTAAGACCTGGGAACGGACAGAGTCAGGTACAAATAATTTGCCAGGAGGCCCATTACCTGGGTCGGGCTGGTCGGTCTGGGCTCTCTGGACGAGGTCCTCTATCTCCCAGTGGGACCGCGGCCACAATGCGGGACGGAGCGAGGATGGGTTCAGGAACTGACGGGTCTTCTTGGCTGAACTGGCGGGACAGGGCGTCAGGTTTGACGTTGCGGGAACCGGGACGGTAGGTGAGGGTGAAATTAAAGCGGCTGAAGAACAGGGACCAGCGGGCTTGGCGGGGATTCAGGCGTTTTGGCGGACTGGATGTAAGAGAGATTCTTATGATCGGTCCAGAGAGGAAAGGTTGCTCCGCCCCTTCAAGCCGGTGGCGCCACTCCTCTAGTGCCAGCTTCACGGCCAGCAGCTCCCGATCTCCCACGTCGTAATTAGCCTCAGCAGATGACAGGCGGCGGGAAGAAGAAGGCACAGGGATGGAGGCGGTTCTGGGGAGCGAAGCGTTGTGTGACAGGACGGCCCCAACTCCGGTGTCCGAAGCGTCGTCGACCTCCACGACGAACTGGCGGGATGGATCGGGTTGGTGCAGGATGGGAGCAGATGTGAACAGGTCTTTGAGTTTCATGAAGGCGGCCTGGGCTTCGGGTGACCAGACGAACAGCGAGGCGGGGGACGTGAGTTGAGGTGGTGAGTGGAGCGATGACCCGGCTGAAGTCTCGGATGAAGCGGCGGTAGAAATTGGCGAATCCGATTAATCGCTGGAGCTGTTTGCGATTCACCGGGGCTGGCCACTCCAGGACGGCTTTGATCTTCTCGGGATCAGCCTTCACCTGACCCTGCCCCACGATGAACCCGAGGAAGCTGACCTGGCTGGCGTGGAACTCGCACTTCTCTGGTTTTACGAATAGCTTGTTTTCCAGAAGGCGTTGTAGGACCTGGCGGACGTGGCGTTGATGTTCGTGGACGTCTCGGGAGAAGATCAGTATGTCGTCCAAGTAGACGAAGACGAAGTGGTTGAGGAAGTCTCTAAGAACGTCGTTGATGAGAGCCTGAAAAACAGCAGGAGCATTAGTGAGTCCAAAAGGCATGACAAGGTATTCAAAATGTCCAAGGGGGGTCTTGAAGGCGGTCTTCCACTCGTCCCCCTCCCGGATGCGGACAAGGTGGTATGCGTTCCGGAGGTCCAGTTTAGAGAAGACGGTGGCGCCATGGAGCGGGGTGAAAGCAGAGTCCAGGAGCGGTAGAGGATACTTGTTCTTAACGGTGATCTGATTTAATCCACGGTAATCGATGCACGGGCGGAGGGTCTTGTCCTTCTTGGCCACGAAGAAAAAGCCAGCTCCGACGGGTGACGAGGACGGGCAAATAATTCCAGCGGCTAATGAGTCCTTAATGTAGTTTTCCATAGTCTCTCTTTCAGGTTTGGAGAGGTTGTACAGTCTACTGGAGGGAAGTGGAGCGCCCGGGAGCAGGTCAATGGCGCAGTCGTAGGGCCGGTGCGGGGGAAGAGACATGGCCCGGCTTTTGCTGAACACCTCCTGGAGGTCATGGTACTCCTCGGGGACTGAGTCCAAGCTGGGAATCTCCGGAGGTGAGCAGGTGCTGGCGTCCCCAGCAGGAGACAGGGCGGACCGGAGGCAGAGGGCGTGGCAGGAGGAGCTCCACCCCGACACCCGCCCCTGGACCCAGTCGATGGTCGGGTTATGTGACCGGAGCCAGGGGAAACCGAGCACCAGGGGCGCCGAGACGGTGGAGGCACGTGGAATCTCCGCTGTTCACGGTGATTGCCAGAGATGACCAGAGTGATGGGCTCGGTGCGGTGGGTGACTTGGGCCAGGGGCTGTCCATAAGTCCGAGGGCAGTGAGAGGAGAGTCCAAAGGCTCGAGCTTGACCCCGAGTTGCTCCGCCACGCGGGGGTCCCAGGAAGTCCTCCTCGGCCCCTGAGTCCACCAGGGCCGAGACGGGGAACGAGTCCAGGTTATAACAGAGTGTAGCATCCAATAAAATCCGGCTAGACGGGGATGGGACACGTGACTGACCCACCAGTACTCCCATCTCTACTGGTGGGCGCCCCCTTTTGGCCGCACACGGGGCATGTGGCAATGTAGTGCCCCCGGGTGCCGCAGTAGTAGAGGCACTCCCCGGCCAGGCGGCGGCGCGCTGCATGCGTTCCTCCGGTGAAAGGATGGTCCGGCCCACTTGCATGGGTTCCCCGGGAGGCGGGGCCTCCTGGAGGATCGGAGAGGCTGCGGCGGCGGGGGGGCGAGCGGCGGCTCGCGCTGGTGAGCGCCGCTTCTCTCTCCGACGAGTCTGGAGCCTATTATCTATGCGGTTAGCTAGGGAAACCAAAGTCTGCAGGTCCGGAGGCTCATCTCGTGAAACTAGTTCGTCTCTCAATTGGTCGTTAAGCCCCGCGCACGAACACGGCCCGCAAATCGCTATCCGTCCAGTCTAGTTCCGCGGCGGTTAGTCCAAAAAATCAATGGTGTAGTCGGCCACGGAACGGGATCCCTGGGTCAGGCTGAGTAGGCGGGATGCGGCGTCCGCGCGATAGTGCGGGTGGTCGAACACCAGTCTAAAAGCGGCAACAAAGTCATTGTAATCCACAGTATCGAGTACCACATTGGCAAAGCGCGCCTCGGCCCACTGAAGCGCCTTACCCCGGAGCAACCCACAAACATAGCGGATCTTGGCGGCATCCGAGGTGAAACGGGCTGGGCACTGTCGAAACATGGAGGTGCACTGAAATAAAAATCCACGGCAGAGGCTGGGCTGCCCAGCATACGGATCCGGATCCGTGCCCCTGGACTCCGGGGGGCGCGGAGGAGACGGAGTCCTCACCGCGACGACGGCAGGACCAGGAACAGGTGCGGGCGGGGCCGGAGCGAGCAGAGTAGACAGCTGATTAGTAAGTTGATTCACCTGCTGCGTGAGCGCCTGGTTGTGCTCTAACAGGTCCTTGATCGATTGTTCGTGCTGCCCGATCATTACGCCGTGGTGTGAGTAGGCCTGGCGCCAGGCCGGGTCTGCCCCTGAGTCGGCTTGGTCCATGTTGGCCAGAACGTACTGTGATAATGTCTGGTGTGGCGGGCCAACACGCACGACTCAGGAGGCAGTTTAACAGTGTTTATTCACAAAGTGGCAAGTATATTTACAAGGTGCAGTGCAAAGAGTCTCTTTCTCTGTGGTGAGTATATATACAGTGCAGGGAGGCAGAGTCTCTCTCTCTTGGGTCGGGGAAATGAGACGACGAGCAGGGAGTGGTGAGCAGAACAGGATCCAGTGCACGCAGACAGACAAGTGAAGCACAGTACGATACCAGGTGAGGAGCAGGGTCGGGATGAGGCGAAGACAGGCTGACAGGCGAAACCGGAGGCAGGAGTCTGGAGGCAAAGATATCCAAAGTGAGAGTGGTACAAGAAACACCAGGGAGCATAAGTAACAGGAGCAAGGTAGTCACGTTTGGTACACGGATGTTCTGGCACCGGGTAGCACTCTCCAGCCCTCTTTATCCCCCCCGGCAGGTGATGGCAATCAGCCTGATGAGAGGCAGGTGCGCGTGGGAGTGGCTGGAGGCTCCGCCCAGTTCCGGGGTCAGCAGGTGCAGGAGGGGGGAGGAGAACACAGGAACAGGCAGGGATGACAGATCATGACAAAACTGAAACACAATCAACTGACGCATGCTCAAACTGAAGCATGGTCAAACTGAAACGTGCTCAGGACTGAAGCTGCACAGATGTTTGGGGCAGATGTGGGAAAGAGCACAGACACAGACCAGATCAGGACAACAACTCCTGCTCATCTACTGCCAGTTTTCTTAGTGCCGGCAGTAGACTTGGTTCACTTTTTAGCCAAAAGAGTGAGACGTCGAAGAAGAGGGAAGCGAGCAGGGGCCTTGGTGCGCCTCCGGAGACACGGCGCCCGCACGCCCTTACCTGGGATTTTCCTCTCCAACGTTCGCTCACTCTGCAATAAAACAGACGAACTGGCGCTGCTGATGAGGAGAAACAGGGACTTTTCTTCCTCTTGCGTCTTGTGCTTCACGGAGACGTGGCTCAACGAGCGTATCCCGGACTGTGCGCTTCACCTGGAGGGATTCAGCTCCTCCACACGGACAGACGACGGGGACTCTCCGGGGGAAAGACGAAAGGTGGAGGTGTCTGTTTCTACATCAACAACGCCTGGTGGATGTGACTGTGATCTCTCAACACTGCTCTCCCGCCGTGGAATATCTCTTCATTAACTGTAAACCTTTCTATTCTCCACGTGAGTTCGCTTCATTCTGGAGCTGTTTACATCCCACTGACACGAGGGCCCAGCGTCGACACGAGGCCCGGCGTCGACACGAGGCCCGGCGCCGGCACGAGGCCCAGCGCCGACACGAGGCCCACCGCCGACACGAGGCCCAGCGCCGACACGAGGCCCAGCGCCGACACGAGGCCCAGCGTCGGCACGAGGCCCAGCGTCGGCACGAGGCCCAGCGCCGGCACGAGGCCCAGCGCCGACACGAGGCCCAGCGCCGACACGAGGCCCAGCGGCGCTCGCGGATCAGATTCTGAACATGGAGCGAACCTTCCGGACTCTTTACTCATCATCCTGGGGGATTTTAATAAAGCTAATCTGAGCCAGGAACTACCTAAGTAGTTCTTGGGATTCTCTGACCACGACATGGTTCACCTCATCCCTGCTACAAACAACGGCTGAAGCTCTCCAAACCTGCTGTGAGGACTTCTAAGAAGTGGACCAGTGAGGCTGTGGAGGAGCTTCGCTCGTGTTTGGACTTTACAGACTGGGACGTGTTCAGGGGCCACAGACAGTTTGGATGAGGACACAGACACTGTGACGTCATACATACAGTTCTGTGAGGACAGTATCATTCCATCATGTACCAGGGTGACTTTTAACAACGACAAACCCTGGTTCACTCCCAGGCTGAGGCATTTAAGGAGGGAAAAGGAGAGGGCGTACAGAGCAGAAGATCGTGAGGGCTACAGGCGTTGTAAGTATGCTTTTAGCAAAGAGTTGGAAAAGGCTAAAGCGAAGTACAATACACGTCTGAGGCAGCATTCTCTCACCAACGACTCTGCTTCTGTCTGGAGAGGGCTTAGGCAAATCACCAACTACAAGCCCAAAGCCCCTCCCGCTGCGGACAACAAACAACTTGCAGAACAGCTAAACGGCTTTTATGCAAGGTTTGATGTCCCACACCCCTCCCCCACCTCCCTCACCACCATGGACATCACAGCCGAACCCACCTCAGACCCCTCCTCCTCCCCCACTGCCCTCACAGTTTCGGAGCAGGGCGTGACGAAGCTTTTCAAGAAGCAAAAGCCCCGGGCCCGGACGGTGTCTCTCCTTCCACCCTTAGACACTGTGCTGAGGAACTGGCTCCTGTCTTCACAGACATCTTTAACACCTCCCTGGAGTCATGTCACGTCCCAACCTGCTTCAAGCTGTCCACCATTGTCCCCGTCCCCAAGAAGCCCAGGATCACTGGACTTAATGACTACAGACCTGTGGCGCTGACGTCTGTAGTCATGAAGTCATTTGAGCGCCTGGTCCTGCACCACCTCAAGTCCCTCACCTCCCCCCTCCTGGACCCTCTGCAGTTCGCCTACAGAGCCAATCGGTCTGTGGACGACGCCATTAACCTGGCCCTTCACTTCATCCTCCAGCATCTGGACTCCTCGGGAACCTACGCCAGGATCCTGTTTGTGGACTTCAGCTCTGCATTCAACACCATCCTCCCTGCTCTGCTCCAGGACAAGCTCGCTCAGCTCAACGTGCCTGACTCCACCTGCAGGTGGATCACTGACTTCCTGACGGACAGGAGGCAGCGCGTGCGGCTGGGGAAGAATGTCTCGGACACGGACCTCGGACAATCAGCACAGGATCTCCACAGGGCTGTGTACTTTCTCCTCTGCTCTTCTCCCTGTACACTAACTGCTGCACCTCCAGTCACGACTCCGTCAAACTGGTCAAGTTTGCGGATGACACCACCTCCTCATCGGGCTCATCTCGGACGGGGATGAGTCTGTCTACAGGAGGGAGGTGGATCGGCTGGTGTCCTGATGCAGCAGCAACAACCTGGAGCTCAACGCCCAGAAGACAGTGGAGATGATTGTGGACTTCAGGAAAGTCACAGCCCCCCTGCTCCCCCGCGCCTTGACTGACTCCCCCATCACCACCGTGGACTCTTTCCGCTTCCTGGGCCCCTGCATCACCCAGGACCTCAAGTGGGAGCCGACCATCAGCTCCCTCATCAAGAAAGCCCAGCAGAGGATGTACTTCAGGCAGCTGAGGAAAGACAAGCTGCCGGTCCCAGATGATGGTGCAGTTCTACACGGCCATCATCGAGTCCATCCTCACCTCCTCCATCACTGAGTCCATCCTCACCTCCTCCATCACCTCCTCCATCACTGTGTGGTTCTCTGGGGCCACAGGGACAGACAGAGACTGCAGCACATTGTGCTCTGCTGAGAAGGTGATTGGCTGCAGTCTCCATCTCTCCAGGACCTGTACGCCTCCAGGACTCGGGTGGAGCAGGTCGTACAGCAGCTGACACTTCTCACCCTGGACATGGACTATTTCAGCCACTTCCCTCTGGCAGGAGGCTACGGTCCATCAGGACCAGAACCTCTCGTCACAAGAACAGTTTCTTCCCCTCTGCTGTTTGTCTCATGAACACTTCTTAAACCTGCACTAAACTGGACACTTTATAACACTGGGCACTAAATATCCCATGATGCACTGCTGCTGTTCTGATGCTGTGCTGTTGTATATATTTTATATATATATATTTATATATATATATATATATATAATATATATATATATATATATATATATATATATATATATATATATATATATATATATATATATATATATATCTATATATTCTACCTCCTAAGAGTTTTATTTTATTTTGAAGCATATATATTTTTTAACTTTGTCCATGCCCTTATTTGTATTTGTATTTATTCAGTGTGTTTTTTTTGTGTGTTTCTATGTCGCACTTTATCACCGAAGTAAGTTCCTCGTCTGTGATTCTGATTCTGATGAAACAGAACACTGAAAAAACATGCTCAAACTGTATATTGGTACAAACACAGCTGCCTTCATGGTTCTGAGAGGTTCTTGTTTGCTCGTACATCTGCTCCGGATGTGTACTGGACCCTCCCTGCTCACTTCCCCTGAGAGGAGGTCCCAGGGAGGAGGTCCCAGGGAGGAGGTCCCAGGGAGGAGGTCGCGGGGCAGGGCAGCTGGTGTCCCTCTGGAGGAGCTGGAGGTGAGAATCTGCGAGTCCTGCTCAGACCCACAAAATGGATGAAGTTTAAAACAGTTTTGTGTTTTTTGACTCAGAAGCTGCTGGAGCTGATGGTTCAGTTTCTCCTGTCCTGCCTTTCACCCTCCTCCGCTCCGATGTGAAGCTCTCGTACTGAAGGTTGTGGGTTCAAACCTCACCCAGATCAGCCCATACTGTCGCCGTGTCCTTGGGCAAGACACGTGAGGGATTGCAGTGATGCAGAGTGCTTTAAAGGGTGGTATTCTGCAGTGTACCACAGAGATGAATGACTTTTAAAGGGGCACCATGTACTTTTTATGTGGTGGTGGGTCCACCCCCTGCTTGTGGTCATGGTGACGTGCCTGGAATGTTCCCTCTATGGCATTAAGCTCATATATATTACAATTATTAAAATACAAGTTTATCTTGAGTGGACTCTACTCTCGCAGACGTCTCCAGATTCAGTAAAACGATCTCCATGGAGACAGACTCTGGAGCTGTAGGTTCACTGCTCCTGATCCTGTGGATCTGGGTCAAATGTTCTTTGCTCCACTGGGTCCTGGCTCCTCTCCCCGACAGTCACACACTCAGCTCCTCCTCTGTGTTTGAATCAGCTCAGGAGAGTCCAGCTCCTCCTGAGAAACAGCCTTTGTCCCTCTACAAGAACGAGCCAGGGTCAGACGAGGTACATGATAATATATATGTATATGAGGAGAGAGGAGGAGAGAGGAGGGGAGAGGAGGAGAGAGGAGGAGACAGGAGGAGACAGGAGGAGACAGGAGGAGACAGGAGGAGACAGGAGCAGACAAGAGCAGACAGGAGCAGACAGGAGGGGACAGGAGGGGACAGGAGGGGACAGGAGCATACAGGAGGAGACAGGAGCAGACAGGAGGAGACAGGAGCAGACAGGAGGAGACAGGAGCAGACAGGAGCAGACAGGAGGAGACAGGAGGAGACAGGAGGGGACAGGAGGGGACAGGAGCAGACAGGAGGAGACAGGAGCAGGAGCACAGGAGGAGCAGGACAGACAGGAGGAGGAGACAGACAGGAGGAGACAGGAGGAGACAGGAGGAGACAGGAGGAGGAGGAGGAGACAGGAGGGGACAGGAGGAGACAGGAGGAGAGGAGGGGACAGGAGGAGACAGGAGGAGACAGGAGCAGACAGGAGGAGACAGGACAGGAGGAGACAGACAGGAGGAGACAGGAGGAGACAGGAGCAGGAGGACACAGGAGGAGACAGGAGGACAGGAGAGACAGGAGCAGGACAGGAGGAGACAGGAGCAGACAGGAGGAGACAGGAGCAGACAGGAGGAGACAGGAGCAGACAGGAGCAGACAGGAGCAGACAGGAGCAGGACAGAGAGGAGACAGGAGGAGACAGGAGCAGACAGGAGGAGACAGGAGCAGACAGGAGGAGACAGGAGCAGACAGGAGGGGACAGGAGCAGACAGGAGGAGACAGGAGCAGATAGGAGGAGAAGATGGAGGTTGATGTCGATCTATATAAAAAAAATAAGAAAAAAACTTATCATTGTTCAAACTCAGTGTCATTTGAACATTTGATGTCGTTAAACGTCTTTTTCGCTGTGATGTTTCATACATGTTTCCTGTTTGGAGCAGCTCTTTGTCGCCCTCTGCTGTCTCTGTGCACAAAAACAGCCTTGCAATATGGCCGACCCGACCCGAGGAGAGTTCTCCTGGGACTCTTTTTAAGTGTTTGATAAAATGTTGTGTTTTGTGATTATAAATGTGTGTTCTCATGTGGGAGCAGCAGGGGGCGCTGTATCTCTGAAAGTTTGTACTTTAATGACGAACACATTCTCTTTTGGATTTCATTTGATTCTCTCAGTAGCAATTTTTTCAGCGATGATTTCTGCCTGTGTTCTGCCTGTGATATTCTCGCGCAGGACCCCCACCTCCTCGTGCTCCTCCTCCTCCTCCTCCTCCTCCTCCTCCTCCTCAATGAGTTCCAGATGGGTTTGGGTCCAGATGGGTTTGGGTCCAGACCAAAGCCCCGCGGCCTGTGAGCACTGGGCTGTTTGATGTTCAGACTCTGATTTGATTCACTTGTTCATTAACGACATTAAGACTAAGAGACGTCACATGTGTCTGACCCACCGCCCTGTGTGCACAAGTCTGCATGTTCTCCCTGTGTGCACCACGAGTCTGCATGTTCTCCCTGTGTGCACAAGTCTGCATGTTCTCCCTGTGTGCACCACGAGTCTGCATGTTCTCCCTGTGTGCACCACGACTCTGCATGTTCTCCCTGTGTGCACTACGAGTCGGCATGTTCTCCCTGTGTGCACCACGAGTCTGCATGTTCTCCCTGTGTGCACCATGAGTCTGCATGTTCTCCCTGTGTGCACCACGAGTCTGCATGTTCTCCCTGTGTGCACCACGAGTCTGCATGTTCTCCCTGTGTGCACCACGAGTCTGCATGTTCTCCCTGTGTGCACCACGAGTCTGCATGTTCTCCCTGTGTGCACTACGAGTCTGCATGTTCTCCCTGTGTGCACCACGAGTCTGCATGTTCTCCCTGTGTGCACCACGAGTCTGCATGTTCTCCCTGTGTGCACCACGAGTCTGCATGTTCTCCCTGTGTGTGCACTACGAGTCTGCATGTTCTCCTTTGTGTGCACCACGAGTCTGCATGTTCTCCCTGTGTGCACCACGAGTCTGCATGTTCTCCCTGTGTGCACTACGAGTCTGCATGTTCTCCCCTGTGTGCACTACGAGTCTGCATGTTCTCCTTGTGTGCACCACGAGTCTGCATGTTCTCCCTGTGTGCACCACGAGTCTGCATGTTCTCCTGTGTGCACCACGAGTCTGCATGTTCTCCTCCCTGTGTGCACCTACGAGTCTGCATGTTCTCTCCTTTTGTGCACCACGAGTCTGCATGTTCTCCCTGTGTGCACCATACGAGTCTGCATGTTCTCCCTGTGTGCACCACGAGTCTGCATGTTCTCCCTGTGTGCACCACGAGTCTGCATGTGTCACCACTGTCTGCATGTTCTCCTTTTGTGCACCACGAGTCTGCATGTTCTCCCTGTGTGCACCACGAGTCTGCATGTTCTCCCTGTGTGCACCACGAGTCTGCATGTTCTCTCCCTGTGTGCACCACGAGTCTGCATGTTCTCCTGTGTGCACCACGAGTCTGCATGTTCTCCCTGTGTGCACCACGAGTCTGCATGTTCTCCCTGTGTGCACCACGAGTCTGCATGTTCTCCCTGTGTGCACCACGAGTCTGCATGTTCTCCCTGTGTGCACCACGAGTCTGCATGTTCTCTGCATGTTCTGTGTGCACACGAGTCTGCATGTTCTCCTTGTGTGCACCACGAGTCTGCATGTTCTCCCTGTGTGCACCACGAGTCTGCATGTTCTCCCTGTGTGCACCACGAGTCTGCATGTTCTCCTGTGTGCACCACGAGTCTGCATGTTCTCCCCTGTGTGCACCACGAGTCTGCATGTTCTCCTTTTGTGCACCACGAGTCTGCATGTTCTCCCTGTGTGCACCACGAGTCTGCATGTTCTCCCTGTGTGCACCACCATGGAGTCTGCATGTTCTCCCTGTTGTGCACCACGAGTCTGCATGTTCTCCCTGTGTGCACCACGAGTCTGCATGTTCTTCTGTGTGTCTGTGAGGAGTTGAGGAGGGGCATTGTACCTCTGTGGGGCATTAAAGAGGAGGTATTTGACTTCTATGGAGTACTGACTGTAACACATATTTACCTCCATGTTTCCTTTTATTCCATCCATCCAGGTTCTTCCTCTGATCCGAGGCCGGGTCGCAGGGGCCTGTGTCACTACGGGTCTCCCTGTGTAGACTGCTGCCACGAGTCTCAGTGACTCCCTGTGTGCCCAGACACATCCACCAGCTTCTCAAGGCGTTCACCAGGCCAGACAAGAGTCATGTCCCTCCATGTGTGTCCTGGGTCTCTGCCCCGTTCCTCCTCCCGGTGGAACATGCCCAGAACCCCTCCTTACTGCCAGCGATGCGAATACAGCTCCTGCTCTGTTCATACAGGGACCGGACAGCCCTTAGGAAAGGGCCCCGGACTCCATACTCCCGGATGTACCCCCCAAAGGACACCACGAGGGACACAGTCGAATGCCTTCTCCCTGTGTCCACAAAAGTCACATGTGGTCTGTTGGGCAAAACTCCCATGAGCCTCGAGCACCCGATGGAGAGACCATAGAGCTGGTCATGTTCTCCACGACCGGGACGAAAGTCTGCAATGTCCTCTTGGATCCGAGGTTCGACGATCGGTCGGATTCTTCTCCTTTGCCATCCTGGAAAAGACCTCTACCTGTGTGCAGGCTGTCGGCATGTGATTCCCCTGTAATGCAACACACCCTACGGTCCTCCCTGTGTGCATACAGAGGGACCACCACCCCGGTCTGTCAGTCCAGAGGTACTGTCCCTGACCACCCCCAGTTCTCCCTGTGTTGCAGAGATGTATCATGTTCTCCCCACAACCTCCAGAGACTTGAAGTAGTCGGGACTGATCTCACCACCCCCGAGGCCTTGCCACCAAGGAGCTTTCCAACCACGTCAGTGACTTCAGCCAGGGTGATGGACAGGTCTGCCTCCTGGTCCCCAGTCTCTCTGCTTCCTCCTCAGAAGATGTGACGGTGGGATTGAGGAGGTCCTCAAAGCATTCTTTTCACCGCCCGAGAACATCCCCAGTCAAAGTCAGCAGCTCTCCACCAGCACTGTAGACAGTGTTGGTGAAGGACTGCTTCCCCCTCCTGAGGCGTCGGACAGTTTGTCAGAATCTCTTTGAGGCCGTCCGATAGTCTTTAGTAGGGGCAGGTAGTCTAGCAGCTGTGTGTCCCTGTGTAGACTGACTATATCTACCTCAGTACTTCCTTCACCTCCCGACACATTCACTCTGGCTCCTCACCCCCAGCGAGGTGAAATTCCATGTCCCCAGAGCCAGTCTCCATGTCCAGAGATCAGGTCGTCAAGGCATCCGCCTTCGACTGCCACTCAGGTCTCTCAGCACTGGCCCCTTACAGATCCTCCCGTGGGTGGTGGGTCCACATTGCTCCTTCGGGCTGAACCTGACCAGGCCCCACGGGGAAAGGCCCGGCCAACAGATGCTCAAGCACCTACCCCAGACCTGGCTCCAGGGCCTGTGGTAACGCATGTCCTGGAGCCACCTTGTAGTCTCTGGTGTGGTCTCTGGTGTGGTCTCCGGTGAGGTCTCTCGTGTGGTCTCTCGTGTTTTCTCGTGTGGTTTCTCGTGTGGTCTCTCGTGTAGTCTCTCATGTGGTCTCTCGTGTGGTCTCTCGTGTGGTCTCTCGTGTGATCTCTGGTGCGGTCTCTGGTGCGGTCTCTGGTGTTGTCTCTCCCCGTCGTCTCTCGACTGGTCTCTCTCTGCGGTTTCTGGTGTGGTCTTTCGTGTGGTTTCTCATGTGTTCTCTCGTGTGGTCTCTCTTGCGGTCTCTCGTGTGGTCTCTCGTGCGGTCTCTCGTGTTGTCTCTCGTGCGGTCTCTCTTGCGGTCTTTGGTGTGGTCTTTCGTGTGGTCTCTCTTGCGGTCTCTCGTGTGGTCTCTCATGTGTTCTCCTCGTGTGGTCTCTCTTGCGGGTCTCTCCAACCATCTCTCGTGTGGTCTCTCGTGCGGTCTCCTCGTGTTGGTCTCTCGTGCGTGCCACTCTCATGCGGTCTTTGTGTGAAGGACTCTCATGCTGCGTCTTTGGTGTGGTCTCTCGTGAAGTAGTCTGGTGTGGTCTCTCTTGCAGTCCTCTCGTGTAGTCTCTTGTGTGGTCTCTCGTTTGGTCTCTCTTGTCTGGTCTCTCGTGTGGTCTCTCGTGTGGTCTCTCGTGTGGTCTCTCTTGCGGTCCCTCTCTGTGTGTCTCTCGTGTGTGGTCTCTCGAGTGGTCTCTCTCGTGCGCCAGTCTCCTCATGTGGTCTCTCGGTGAAAGTCTCTGGTGTGGTCTCTCTTGCGGTCTCTTGTCTGGTCTCTCGTGTGGTCTCTCGTGCGGTCTCTGGTGTGGTCTCTCTTGTCGGTCCTCTTGTCTGGTCTCTGTGTGGTCTCTCGTGCGGTCTATCGTCTGGTCTCTCGTGTGGTCTCTCGTGTGGTCTCTCGTGTGGTCTCTCTTGTGGTCTCTCGTGTGGTCTCTCGTGTGGTCTCTCGTGTGGTCTCTCGTGTGGTCTCTCGTGTGGTCTCTTGTGTGGTCTCTCGTGCGGTCTCTCGTGCGGTCTCTCGTGCGGTCTCTCGTGGTCCTCTCTCGTGTGGTCTCGGTCGAGTGGTCTCTCGTGCGGTCTCTCGTGCGGTCTCTCGTGTGGTCTCTCGTGTGGTCTCTCTTGCGGTCTCTCGTGTAGTCTCTTGTGTGGTCTCTCGTGCAGTCTCTGATGTGGTCTCTCTTGCGGTCTCTTGTGTGGTCTCTCGTGTGGTCTCTCGTGCGGTCTATCGTGTGGTCTCTTGTGTGGTCTCTCGTGTGGTCTCTCGTGTGGTCTCTCTTGCGGTCTCTCGTGCGGTCTCTCTTGCGGTCTCTCATGTGGTCTCTCATGTGGTCTCTCGTGCGGTTCTGTCGTGCGGTCTCTCGTGCGGTCTCTCGTGTGGTCTCTCGTGTGGTCTCTCTTGCGGTCTCTCGTGTGGTCTCTCGTGTGGTCTCTCGTGTGGTCTCTTGTGCAGTCTCTCGTGTGGTCTCTTGTGTGGTCTCTCTTGCGGTCTCTCGTGTAGTCTCTTGTGTGGTCTCTCGTGTGCAGTCTCTCTGTGGGTCTCTCTTGCGGTTTCTCGTGTGGTCTCTCGTGCGGTCTCTCTTGTCGGTCTCTCGTGTGGTCTCTCTCGGTTCTCTCGTGTGGTCTCTCGTGTGGTCTCTCGTGCGGTCTCTCGTGTGGTCTCTCGTGTCTCGTCTCTCGTCTCGTGGTCTCTCTCGTGTGGTCTCTCGTGTGGTCTCTCGTGCGGTCTCTCGTGTGTGTCTCTCGTGTGGTCTCTCTCTCTCTGATGTGGTCTCTCTTGCGGTTTCTGGTGTGGTCTCTCGTGTGGTCTCTCTCGTGTGGTCTCTCTCGTGCGTCTCTCGTGTGGTCTCTCGAGTGGTCTCTCGTGCGGTCTCTCGTGTGGTCTCTCGTGTGGTCTCTCGTGCGGTCTCTCGTGTGGGTCTCTCGTGCGGTCTCTCGTGTGGTGTCTCTCGTGTGGTCTCTCTGTGGTCTCTCGTGTGGTCTCTCGTGTGGTCTCTCGTGTCTCTCTCGTGTGGTCTCTCGTGCGGTCTCTCGTGTGGTCTCTCCTGTGGTCTCTCTCTCGTGTGGTCTCTCGTGTGGTCTCTCGTGCGGTCTCTCGTGTGGTCTCTCGTGCGGTCTCTCGTGTGGTCTCTCGTGCGGTCTCTCTTGCAGTCTCTCTGCGGTCTCTCGTGTGGTCTCTCGGTGCGGTCTCTTGTGTGGTCTCTCGTGCAGTCTCTGATGTGGTCTCTCTTGCGGTCTCTCATGCGGTCTCTCGTGTGGTCTCTCGTGTGGTCTCTCTCGTGTGGTCTCTCTGCGGTCTCTCGTGTGGTCTCTCGTGTGGTCTCTCTCTGGTCTCTCTTGTCGGTCTCTTCGTGTGGTCTCTCTGGTCTCTCGTGTGGTCTCTCTTGCGGTCTCTCTTGTGTGGTCTCTCGTGCGGTCTCTCTTGTCTGGTCTCTCGTGTGGTCTCTCGTGTGGTCTCTCTTGTGGTCTCTCGTTGCGGTCTCTCGTGGGTCTCTCTCGTGTGGTCTCTCGTGTGGTCTCTCTTGCGGTCTCTCGTGTGGTCTCTCCTGTGGTCTCTCGTGTGGTCTCTCGTGCGGTCTCTCTTGCGGTCTCTCGTGTGGTCTCTCGTGCGGTCTCTCCTGTGGTCTCTCGTGCGGTCTCTCTTGCGGTCTCTCTTGCGGTCTCTCGTGTGGTCTCTCGTGTGGTCTCTCGTGTGGTCTCTCTTGCGGTCTCTCATGTGGTCTCTCTTGCGGTCTCTCGTGTGGTCTCTCGAGTGGTCTCTTGTGTGGTCTCTCGTGCGGTCTCTCATGCGGTCTCTCTTGCGGTCTCTCGTGTGGTCTCTCGTGCGGTCTCTCTTGCGGTCTCTCGTGTGGTCTCTCGTGCGGTCTCTCGTGCGGTCTCTCGTGTGGTCTCTCGTGTGGTCTCTCTTGCGGTCTCTCGTGTGGTCTCTCGTGTGGTGCAGGTGGCCATTTCCACTTTAAATAACCTGAACATAACCTAATTGTGCTGTTGTAGTTGACTGAAGGCAGTGTGGCTCTGGACTGGTCCCTGGAGCCTCAAAGTCTACAACTGTTTTATAACGAGAGCCCTTTACAGTCGAGGATCCAATCAAACAAGAAGGCGACACTCAATCACATTGGACTATGTCCGTGGCCCCTCCCCTCAGACGCCAACCAGTGTCTTAGTTCCCAGACGAGTTCAGAACTGACCCTGTTTAAACTTAAGTTGTGAAAAGTATAAAGAATCAGACACTAATCGATACTAAAAATAGTAAGAGTATGTACTTTAAATGGCATTACTTTAAATGAGACGCTCCCATGGGCCTTAGACGGACGTTAGTTTGGAACAACAAGAGGAAGACAGGCCGGCCATGGCTCAGTGGTTAGAGCGCTTGCCCAGGCACCTGATGGTCACCAGACTGATTCTCACTCATACTAGTGCTGTGTCATTAGCTTGGATGATGTGAATTTGACTTTTCAGAACAGCACTGGCTGTTATTAAAAGAGCTGAGCTCTGTCTGTGGGGAGGACGAGGTAGATGTGATTCTTATTTTGCATTTATGCCCAAAAATAGAATAACGCTGAAGTCAAGCTTCATCAAACAAATATGTGAGAAAGATGTAAGGCTGGAACAACAACACCTCGTATTTGGTTTACAAGATCAGAAACCAGACCAAGCACGATTATGTTTCTGCATTAACACACCAATGGAAAAAGCACCAAACCTGAATAAACAGACGACTCCATCCAAACATCCAACAAGAAAGAAGAGATATTCAACAAGACGGAAGAAAAAACATGTTTAAGATTCAGTGTCGGCCTCCACCTGCTGGACAACATGAAGGAACAAGGACAGTCTGAGCTTTAAATGTGCCAGTGCCCCATGATGACCCCATGATGACCCCATAATGACCCCATGATGACCCCATGATGACCCCATGATGACCCCATAATGACCCTATGATGACCCCATAATGACCCCATGATGACCCCATGATGACCCCATGATGACCCCATGATGACCCCATGAATGACCCCATGATGACCCCATGATGATGATGACCCCTAATGACCCCATGATGACCCCATGATGACCCCATGATGACCCCATGATGACCCCAGATGACCCCATAATGACAACATGATGACCCCCATGATGACCCCCCATGATGACCCCATAATGACCCCATGATGACCCCCTGATGACCCCATAATGACAACATGATGACCCCCATGACCCCATGATGACCCATGATGACCCCATGATGACCCCCATGATGACCCCATGATGACCCATGATGATGACCCCATGATGACCCATATGACCCCATGACCCCATAATGACCCCATAATGACCCCATGATGACGCTTTGATGACCCCATAATGTCCCCATGATGACCCCATAATGACAACATGATGACCCCATGACGACCCTATGATGACCATGATGACCCCATGACGACCCTATGATGACCCCATGATGACCCCATGATGACCCCATGATGACCCCATGATGACCCCATGATGACCCCATGATGACAACATGATGACCCCATGATGATGACAACATGATGACAACATAATGACCCTATGATGACCCCATGATGACAAGATGATGATCCCATGATGACCCTATAATGAACCCATGACGACCCTATGATGACCCCATGATGACCCTATGATGACAACATGATGACCCCATGACAACATGATAACATGATGACCCCATGATGACAACATGATGACCCCATGATGACAACATGATGACCCCATGATGACAACATGATGACAACATAATGACAACATGATGACCCCATGATGACAACATGATGACCCCATGATGACATGATGGCAACATAATGACCCCATAATGACAACATGATGACATGATGACCCCATGATGACCCCATGATGACAACATAATGACCCCATAATGACAACATGATGACTTGATGACCCCATGATGACCCCATGATGACAACATGATGACAACATGATGACAACATGATGACCCCATGATGACCCCATGATGACAACAAGATGACAACATGATGACAACATGATGACCCCATGATGACAACATGATGACAACATGATGACCCCATGATGACAACATGATGACCCCATGATGACAACAAGATGACAACATGATGACAACATGATGACAACATGATGACAACATGATGACCCCATGATGACAACATGATGACAACATGATGACCCCATGATGACATGATGGCAACATAATGACCCCATAATGACAACATGATGACATGATGACCCCCATGATGACCCCATGATGACAATATAATGACCCCATAATGACAACATGATGACTTGATGACCCCATGATGACCCCATGATGACAACATGATGGCAACATGATGACAACATGATGACCCCATGATGACAACATGATGACAACATGATGACAACATGATGACCCCATGATGAAAACATGATGACCCCATGAGGACAACATGATGACATGATGACCCCATGATGACCCCATGATGACAACATAATGACCCCATAATGACAACATGATGACTTGATGACCCCATGATGACCCCATGATGACAACATGATGACAACATGATGACCCCATGATGACAACATGATGACAACATGATGACCCCATGATGACAACATGATGACCCCATGATGACTCCATGACATGGAGGATGGCACACACGCCCCTTGCTGGAGGATGGGTCAAATGCAGAGAAGTTTACCAAAAGGGACAGTAAAGTGTGACTTAACTTTAACTAAATCATTGACATTCACACAGAGGTGGACCTTGATCATGTGACCTCATCATGTGACCTTACCATGTGCCCACATCACTGAGGCGAATATATGGGGTATTAAAGAGGTAGTATTTACTTCTCCAGTGTATTAAAGAGGAGGTATTTACTTCTGTGGGGTATTAAAGAGGAGGTATTTACTTCTGTGGGGTATTAAAGAGGAGGTATTTACTTCTGTGGGGTATTAAAGAGGAGGTATTTACTTCTATGGGGTATTAAAGAGGAGGTATTTACTGCAAAAGGGTATTAAAGAGGAGGTATTTACTTCTGTGGGGTATTAAAGAGGAGGTATTTACTTCTGTGGGGTATTAAAGAGGAGGTATTTACTTCTGTGGGGTATTAAAGAGGAGGTATTTACTTCTATGGGGTATTAAAGAGGAGGTATTTACTGCAAAAGGGTATTAAAGAGGAGGTATTTACTTCTCCAGTGTATTAAAGAGGAGGTATTTACTTCTGTGGAGTATTAAAGAGGGGGTATTTACTTCTTTGCTCTCTGTGCAGTGAGGACTGTCGTGTGGAGCATGGGTGATATTTGTGGGTGGAGCTTCGTACAGGCTCATACTTCCAACTATGAGGAGGGTTTGAATAAGGAGAGATCACTAGATTGCTCAAACATACATAGATGATGAGATGAAAATCTCTCCAGACATGATTTTGATGAGGAACAGTGTTAGAACATGACACAGAAAGTCCCTCCTCTTTCAAAGTGTTCTCCTGCTGCTCCTCCTGCTCCTCCTCAGAGTTCACAGTGGTATAAAGTGTTCTCCTTCTGCTCCTCGTGCTCTGGCCTCCTCAGAGTTTCACAGTGGTAAAAAGTGTTCTCCTCTTGCTCCTCGTGCTCCTCCTCAGAGTTCACAGTGGTATAAAGTGTTCTCCTCCTGCTCCTCGTGCTCCTCCTCAGAGTTGACAGTGGTATAAAGTGTTCTCCCCCTGCTCCCTCATGCTCCTCCTCAGAGTTCACAGTGGTATAAAGTGTTCTCCTCCTGCTCCTCGTGCTCCTCCTCAGAGAGTTCACAGTGGTATAAAGTGTTCTCCTGCTCCTCGTGTTCCTCCTCAGAGTTGACAGTGGTATAAAGTGTTCTCCTCCTGCTCCTCATGCTCCTCCTCAGAGTTCACAGTGGTAAAAAGTGTTCTCCTCTTGCTCCTTGTGCTCCTCCTCAGACTTTACAGTGGTATAAAGTGTTCTCCTCCAGCTCCTCCTCAGGGTTCACAGTGGTATAAAGTGTTCTCCTTCTGCTCCTCGTGCTCCTCCTCAGACTTCACAGTGGTATAAAGTGTCCTCCTGCTCCTCGTGCTCTGGCCTCCTCAGAGTTCACAGTGGTAAAAAGTGTTCTCCTCTTGCTCCTTGTGCTCCTCCTCAGACTTCACAGTGGTATAAAGTGTTCTCCTCCTGCTCCTCGTGCTCCTCCTCAGAGTTCACAGTGGTATAAAGTGTTCTCCTGCTCCTCGTGCTCCTCCTCAGAGTTCACAGAGGTATAGTGTTCTCCTCCTGCTCCTCGTGCTCCTCCTCAGAGTTCACAGTGGTATAAAGTGTTCTCCTCCTGCTCCTCGTGCTCCTCCTCAGAGTTCACAGTGGTATAAAGTGTTCTCCTGCTCCTCGTGCTCCTGCTCAGAGTTCACAGTGGTATAAAGTGTTCTCCTCCTGCTCCTCGTGCTCCTCCTCAGAGTTCACAGTGGTATAAAGTGTTCTCCTCCTGCTCCTCCTCAGGGTTCACAGTGGTATAAAGTGTTCTCCTGCTCCTCGTGCTCTGGCCTCCTCAGAGTTCACAGTGGTAAAAAGTGTTCTCCTCCTGCTCCTCGTGCTCCTCCTAAGACTTCACAGTGGTATAAAAGTGTTCTCCTCCTGCTGCTCCTCATCAGAGTTCACAGTGGTATAAAGTGTTCTCCTGCTCCTCCTCATGCTCCTCCTCAGAGTTCACAGTGGTATAAAGTGTTCTCCTCCTGCTCCTCGTGCTCCTCCTCAGAGTTCACAGTGGTATAAAGTGTTCTCCTCCTGCTCCTCGTGCTCCTCCTCAGAGTTCACAGTGGTATAAAGTGTTCTCCTCCTGCTCTCCTCAGAGTTCACAGTGGTATAAAGTGTTCTCCTGCTCCTCCTCAGAGTTTGATAGTGGTATAAAGTGTTCTCCTCTTGCTCCTCCTCAGAGTTCACAGTGGTATAAAGTGTTCTCCTCCTGCTCCTCGTGCTCCTCCAGCTCCTCCTCAGAGTTCACAGTGGTATATAAAGTGTTCTCCTCCTGCTCCTCCTCAGAGTTCACAGTGGTATAAAAGTGTTCTCCCTGCTCCTCCTCAGAGTTCACAGTGGTATAAAGTGTTCTCCTGCTCCCTCCTGCTCCTCCTCAGAGTTCACAGTGGTATAAAGTGTTCTCCTCCTGCTCCTCCTGCTCCTCCCTCAGAGTTCACAGTGGTATAAAGTGTTCTCCTCCTGCTCCTCATCAGAGTTCACACAGTGGTATAAAGTGTTCTCCTCCTGCTTCTCCTCAGAGTTGACAGTGGTATAAAGTGTTTCTCTGCTCCTCATGCTCCTCCTCAGAGTTCACAGTGGTATAAAGTGTTCTCCTCCTGCTCCTCGTGCTCCTCCTCAGAGTTCACAGTGGTATAAAGTGTTCTCCTCCTGCTCCTCGTGCTCCTCCTCAGAGTTCACAGTGGTATAAAGTGTTCTCCTCCTGCTCCTCCTCAGAGTTCACAGTGGTATAAAGTGTTCTCCTGCTCCTCCTCAGAGTTGATAGTGGTATAAAGTGTTCTCCTCTTGCTCCTCCTCAGAGTTCACAGTGGTATAAAGTGTTCTCCTCCTGCTCCTCGTGCTCCTCCACTCCTCCTCAGAGTTCACAGTGGTATATAAAGTGTTCTCCTCCTGCTCCTCCTCAGAGTTCACAGTGGTATAAAGTGTTCTCCTGCTCCTCCTCAGAGTTCACAGTGGTATAAAGTGTTCTCCTCCTGCTCCTCCTGCTCCTCCTCAGAGTTCACAGTGGTATAAAGTGTTCTCCTCCTGCTCCTCCTGCTCCTCCTCAGAGTTCACAGTGGTATAAAGTGTTCTCCTGCTCCTCCTCAGAGTTCACAGTGGTATAAAGTGTTCTCCTCCAGCTCCTCCTCAGAGGTCACAGTGGTATAAAGTGTTCTCCTCCTGCTCCTCCTCAGAGGTCACAGTGGTATAAAGTGTTCTCCTCCTGCTCCTCCTGCTCCTCCTCAGAGCTCACAGTGGTATAAAGTGTTCTCCTCCTGCTGCTCCTCCTGCTCCTCCTCAGAGCTCACAGTGGTATAAAGTGTTCTCCTCCTGCTCTCCTCCTCAGAGGTCACAGTGGTATAAAGTGTTCTCCTCCTGCTCCTCCTGCTCCTCCTCAGACTTCACAGTGGTATAAAGTGTTCTCCTTCTGCTCCTCTCGTGCTCCTCCTCAGAGTTCACAGTGGTATAAAGTGTTCTCCTCCTGCTCCTCGTGCTCCTCCTCAGAGTTTACAGTGGTATAAAAAGTGTCTCCCTCCTGCTCCTCGTGCTCCTCCTCAGACTTCACAGTGGTATAAAGTGTTCTCCTTCTGCTCCTCGTGCTCCTCCTCAGAGTTCACAGTGGTATAAAGTGTTCTCCTCCTGCTCCTCGTGCTCCTCCTCAGAGTTTACAGTGGTTTAAAGTGTTTCTCCTCCTGCTCCTCATGCTCCTCCTCAGAGTTCACAGTGGTATAAAGTGTTCTCCTCCTGCTCCTCATGCTCCTCCTCAGAGTTCACAGTGGTATAAAGTGTTCTCCTGCCTCATGCTCCTCCTCAGAGTTCACAGTGGTATAAAGTGTTCTCCTCCTGCTCCTCGTGCTCCTCCTCAGAGTTCACAGTGGTATAAAGTGTTCTCCTCCTGCTCCTCGTGCTCCTCCTCAGAGTTCACAGTGGTATAAAGTGTTCTCCTCCTGCTCCTCCTCAGAGTTCACAGTGGTATAAAGTGTTCTCCTCCTGCTCCTCGTGCTCCTCCAGCTCCTCCTCAGAGTTCACAGTGGTATATAAAGTGTTCTCCTCCTGCTCCTCCTCAGAGTTCACAGTGGTATAAAAGTGTTCTCCTGCTCCTCCTCAGAGTTCACAGTGGTATAAAGTGTTCTCTCCTGCTCCTCCTGCTCCTCCTCAGAGTTCACAGTGGTATAAAGTGTTCTCCTCCTGCTCCTCCTGCTCCTCCTCAGAGTTCACAGTGGTATAAAGTGTTCTCCTCCTGCTCCTCATCAGAGTTCACAGTGGTATAAAGTGTTCTCCTTCTGCTCCTCGTGCTCTGGCCTCCTCAGAGTTCACAGTGGTAAAAAGTGTTCTCCTCTTGCTCCTCGTGCTCCTCCTCAGAGTTCACAGTGGTATAAAGTGTTCTCCTGCTCCTCGTGTTCCTCCTCAGAGTTGACAGTGGTATAAAGTGTTCTCCTCCTGCTCCTCATGCTCCTCCTCAGAGTTCACAGTGGTATAAAAGTTCTCCTCCTGCTCCTCGTGCTCCTCCTCAGAGTTCACAGTGGTATAAAAGTTTCTCCTGCTCCTCGTGTTCCTCCTCAGAGTTGACAGTGGTATAAAGTGTTCTCCTCCTGCTCCTCATGCTCCTCCTCAGAGTTCACAGTGGTAAAAAAGTGTTCTCCTCTTGCTCCTTGTGCTCCTCCTCAGACTTTACAGTGGTATAAAGTGTTCTCCTCCAGCTCCTCCTCAGAGTTCACAGTGGTAAAAAGTGTTCTCCTCTCTGCTCCTTGTGCTCCTCCTCAGACTTCACAGTGGTATAAAGTGTTCTCCTCCTGCTCCTCGTGCTCCTCCTCAGAGTTCACAGTGGTATAAAGTGTTCTCCTGCTCCTCGTGCTCCTCCTCAGAGTTCACAGAGGTATAGTGTTCTCCTCCTGCTCCTCGTGCTCCTCCTCAGAGTTCACAGTGGTATAAAGTGTTCTCCTCCTGCTCCTCGTGCTCCTCCTCAGAGTTCACAGTGGTATAAAGTGTTCTCCTGCTCCTCGTGCTCCTGCTCAGAGTTCACAGTGGTATAAAGTGTTCTCCTCCTGCTCCTCGTGCTCCTCCTCAGAGTTCACAGTGGTATAAAGTGTTCTCCTCCTGCTCCTCCTCAGGGTTCACAGTGGTATAAAGTGTTCTCCTGCTCCTCGTGCTCTGGCCTCCTCAGAGTTCACAGTGGTAAAAGTGTTCTCCTCCTGCTCCTCGTGCTCCTCCTAAGACTTCACAGTGGTATAAAGTGTTCTCCTCCTGCTCCTCATCAGAGTTCACAGTGGTATAAAGTGTTCTCCTCCTGCTTCTCCTCAGAGTTGACAGTGGTATAAAGTGTTCTCCTGCTCCTCATGCTCCTCCTCAGAGTTCACAGTGGTATAAAGTGTTCTCCTCCTGCTCCTCGTGCTCCTCCTCAGAGTTCACAGTGGTATAAAGTGTTCTCCTCCTGCTCCTCGTGCTCCTCCTCAGAGTTCACAGTGGTATAAAGTGTTCTCCTCCTGCTCCTCCTCAGAGTTCACAGTGGTATAAAGTGTTCTCCTGCTCCTCCTCAGAGTTGATAGTGGTATAAAGTGTTCTCCTCTTGCTCCTCCTCAGAGTTCACAGTGGTATAAAGTGTTCTCCTCCTGCTCCTCGTGCTCCTCCAGCTCCTCCTCAGAGTTCACAGTGGTATATAAAGTGTTCTCCTCCTGCTCCTCCTCAGAGTTCACAGTGGTATAAAGTGTTCTCCTGCTCCTCCTCAGAGTTCACAGTGGTATAAAGTGTTCTCCTGCTCCTCCTGCTCCTCCTCAGAGTTCACAGTGGTATAAAGTGTTCTCCTCTCTGCTCCTCCTGCTCCTCCTCCTCCTCAGAGTTCACAGTGGTATAAAGTGTTCTCCTCCTGCTCCTCATCAGAGTTCACAGTGGTATAAAGTGTTCTCCTCCTGCTTCTCCTCAGAGTTGACAGTGGTATAAAGTGTTCTCCTGCTCCTCATGCTCCTCCTCAGAGTTCACAGTGGTATAAAGTGTTCTCCTCCTGCTCCTCGTGCTCCTCCTCAGAGTTCACAGTGGTATAAAGTGTTCTCCTCCTGCTCCTCCTCAGAGTTCACAGTGGTGGTAAAAGTGTTCTCCTGCTCCTCCTCAGAGTTGATAGTGGTATAAAGTGTGTTCTCCTCTTGCTCCTCCTCAGAGTCACACAGTGGTATAAAGTGTTCTCCTCCTGCTCCTCGTGCTCCTCCAGCTCCTCCTCAGAGTTCACAGTGGTATATAAAGTGTTCTCCTCCTGCTCCTCTCAGAGTTCACAGTGGTATAAAGTGTTTCCTGCTCCTCCTCAGAGTTCACAGTGGTATAAAGTGTTCTCCTCCTGCTGCTCCTCCTGCTCCTCCTCAGAGTTCCAGTGGTATAAAGTGTTCTCCTCCTGCTCCTCCTGCTCCTCCTCAGAGTTCACAGTGGTATAAAGTGTTCCTCCTGCTCCTCCTCCTCAGAGTTCACAGTGGTATAAAGTGTTCTCCTCCAGCTCCTCTCTCAGAGGTCACAGTGGTATAAAGTGTTCTCCTCCTCCTGCTCCTCCTCAGAGGTCACAGTGGTATAAAGTGTTCTCCTCCTGCTCCTCCTGCTCCTCCTCAGAGCTCACAGTGGTATAAAGTGTTCTCCTCCTGCTCCTCCTGCTCCTCCTCAGAGCTCACAGTGGTATAAAGTGTTCTTCCTCCTGCTCCTCCTCAGACTTCACAGTGGTATAAAGTGTTCTCCTCCTGCTCCTCCTGCTCCTCCTCAGACTTCACAGTGGTATAAAGTGTTCTCCTTCTGCTCCTCGTGCTCCTCCTCAGAGTTCACAGTGGTATAAAGTGTTCTCCTCCTGCTCCTCGTGCTCGTCCTCAGAGTTTACAGTGGTATAAAGTGTTCTCCTCCTGCTCCTCGTGCTCCTCCTCAGACTTCACAGTGGTATAAAGTGTTCTCCTTCTGCTCCTCGTGCTCCTCCTCAGAGTTCACAGTGGTATAAAGTGTTCTCCTCCTGCTCCTCGTGCTCCTCCTCAGAGTTTACAGTGGTTTAAAGTGTTCTCCTCCTGCTCCTCATGCTCCTCCTCAGAGTTCACAGTGGTATAAAGTGTTCTCCTCCTGCTCCTCATGCTCCTCCTCAGAGTTCACAGTGGTATAAAGTGTTCTCCTGCTCCTCATGCTCCTCCTCAGAGTTCACAGTGGTATAAAGTGTTCTCCTCCTGCTCCTCGTGCTCCTCCTCAGAGTTCACAGTGGTATAAAGTGTTCTCCTCCTGCTCCTCGTGCTCCTCCTCAGAGTTCACAGTGGTATAAAGTGTTCTCCTCCTGCTCCTCCTCAGAGTTCACAGTGGTATAAAGTGTTCTCCTCCTGCTCCTCGTGCTCCTCCAGCTCCTCCTCAGAGTTCACAGTGGTATATAAAGTGTTCTCCTCCTGCTCCTCCTCAGAGTTTCACAGTGGTATAAAGTGTTCTCCTGCTCCTCCTGCTCCTCCTCAGAGTTCACAGTGGTATAAAGTGTTCTCCTCCTGCTCCTCATCAGAGTTCACAGTGGTATAAAGTGTTCTCCTCCTGCTTCTCCTCAGAGTTGACAGTGGTATAAAGTGTTCTCCTTCTGCTCCTCGTGCTCCTCCTCAGAGTTCACAGTGGTATATAAGTGTTTCTCCTGCTCCTCATGCTCCTCCTCAGAGTTCACAGTGGTATAAAGTGTTCTCCTCCTGCTCCTCGTGCTCCTCCTCAGAGTTCACAGTGGTATAAAGTGTTCTCCTCCTGCTCCTCCTCAGAGTTCACAGTGGTATAAAGTGTTCTCCTCCTGCTCCTCCTCAGAGTTCACAGTGGTATAAAGTGTTCTCCTCCTGCTCCTCCTCTCAGAGTTCACAGTGGTATAAAGTTTCTCCTCCTGCTCCTCCTGCTCCTCCTCAGAGTTCACAGTGGTATAAAGTGTTCTCCTCCTGCTCCTCCTCAGAGTTCACAGTGGTATAAAGTGTTCTCCTCCTGCTCCTCGTGCCCTGGCCTCCTCACTTTACATAAACATTCTTTCAGGTTCCCGGCAGCAGGGCGGGTCCGTCGCTCTTTGACATCTGATCATTTGGCAAATGTAGAACTAATGACGGTCCACATGTGTCCGAGCGACAATCATATCCCTGAGAACCTGTTAGCAATTTAGCATGCACATTAGCCAACACATGTTAGCATTTAGCCCGCTTCGTTTACAGGGCTGCTAATGTGCACAGCCTTCTGGTGCTGACAGCTTTTCCCACACATCTCCAGAAGATTTAGAGTCGTCTCTGGACAACAGTTTTTATGGTTTTTATTTGTCATGGCTGTACATCTGCTCTGAGGACGTCCGCCGCAGATGTCGGGTTTGTTTTGGTGCCAGTGTGAGCGTGTCGGGGTAAATCCGGACGGGCAGCGGGTGTACTTCCACGTGTTGGGCTCTACAGCTGCTTCTCAGGGGGAGCGGACGTGAAAAAGGCCTCGTATGAGCTCACTCTCTCTGGGCTTTGAAGTGCCGGGGTCCCCTCTCACACATGGTCCACGCATGGACAGGCTCCGCACCGGGACCACCCTCCACCTCACACACATCCACCACAGGTTCAATTACAAACAATCATCTCAGAAAACTGTGGAAATGTGGGTCCTTCTGCTGTTTGCTCTGGTTCTCCTTCAGGTGAAGTGTTTGATCTGGAGTCACACAGATCTGCTGTTTTAAGTCTGTTCAGATGTTTCTGCAGGTTCTCGTCATTTCATTGAGTGTCTGAAGTTGTATTTGGAGTCATTCATGTTTGAGTTTAATCTTTAATCCACTATTTTCAACACGACATTTTGCTGATCTGCCCCCGTTTAACCTCTGAGACACTGTCCATAGGGGGCGCCGACGTTCACGCCGACAGCAGCTCCATTGGACTCCACAGTTTTCTAGCGCAGCAGTCAGTGGACCTGTTTCTTTTCTGAAGTGGTTTTGGATGAATGTTGTGATTTAAAATGTGTAAATTATAACAGAATGATCCACAGAGATGAGAACCATAGAGACACAAGCTCAGTAGGGCGGATTTCAGCCAATCTGACCCACTGGTTTATGGAGGAAGGAGAAAATGCAGCATCTGGAGTGAATCTAAAGCCATAATTCATTCATTTTACACTCACTTCCCCTTTGCTCCACAAGGGGGGGCATTTTTACAAATTACAAAGGATGTGACGTTTTAAACACGGCCCATATGATGAAGCAAACTCTGTCAATCAAACCTGTTGCTAACGCTAACAGGAGCGACGTCGGGGACTGAAGGACCTGATGTGTCTGTTATTAATGTTCATATGTTGATTTACAGACACAGACGTGAAATAAAAACCCCAGGAGGAAGCAGTGGCGTCAAACACATTTTCACCGAGGGTCATATCAGCAACATAGCTGCTCTCAAAGGGCCGGATGTAAAATAAATCTAACTACTTTTTTAACTTGTTTATTAACTGTTTCTGTATTTATGACTTATTCAGGTTACAAATATTACATATGCATTTGCCTAGACATAAAAATATGGCTGTGTAACTGTGAATCTCCTGATAAAGTGATTTTTTATTTTAAGACCATCACAACTTTTAATTTACCCTGTCAAGGGCCACATAAAATGATGGGGAGGGCCACATTTGGCCCACGGGCCTTGAGTTTGACACATGTGATGTAGAGGGTTAATACAAACATTTAAGACCAAAATGAGTCTGAAGCAGCAGGTACAGAGAGAGAGAGAGTTTATATAGAAAGTGAACTGGAGCCAGAGTCGATGGAGCTGCGTTCCAAACAGGAAGTGAGCGCACTTCCTGTTTCAATTCAATTCAATTTATTTTTGTAAAGCACAAAATCACAGGCCTGCACTGTCCCACAGCGCCCCCTGTCCTCAGACCCTCCTCCTGCACTGTCCCAGAGCGCCCCCTGTCCTCAGACTCTCCTCCTGCACTGTCCCAGAGCGCCCCCTGTCCTCAGACCCTCCTCCTGCACTGTCCCACAGCGCCCCCTGTCCTCAGACCCTCCTGCACTGTCCCACAGCGCCCCCTGTCCTCAGACCCTCCTCCTGCACTGTCCCACAGCGCCCCCTGTCCTCAGACCCTCCTGCACTGTCCCAGAGCGCCCCCTGTCCTCAGACCCTCCTCCTCCTCTGTCCCACAGCGCCCCCTGTCCTCAGACCCTCCTCCTGCACTGTCCCACAGCGCCCCCTGTCCTCAGACTGCAGCACAGACACTGTTGGACATGGACTGTTACATAACCCTCTGGAGGTTGGGACATAAAGCACATGCGTGGACAGGTAATCTGATCCCTCCGGCTCCCCGTCCGTGTTATAGCGTTAGCATCTCTGGGACTAGCCTGCGTCTCCATAGATCAGAGCAGAGAGCTGAGGACACGAGGAGCCTTTGAACCGGGCCGTACATTCAGAGTCTAATGCGCCGTGGCCTTAGATTTACTGTCTCTGCTCCGAGCCCGGCCCGACACGCAGCAGGGGATTGTGGGAAATATACAGCTCCCAGCACAAAAGTCTCCAGAAATTAGCCTTACAATGAGTGAAGACGTTTTTTCTGACCCTCTGCAGACGGCGAAAACTTTAAAGCTTCATTGTGGCAAGTTACAGGTCAGATCTGTGGAGGAGTGAGCCAACGTTCACTGAGGAGATTAAGACTTAAATATGAAAAGTTTAATGTCATATTGTGTAACATTCCAGGCAAAGAAATACAATCTTCATAGATTCCAGCAGGTGGAGCCGTTTAGAGGGAGCCGTTTAGAGGGAGCCGTTTAGAGGGAGCCGTTTAGAGGGAGCCGTTTGGAGGAAGCTAACACCTGAAGGGAGGAGCTAGCGACACTGAAGCTAACAACTGAAGAGAGGAGCTAGCGACACTGAAGCTAACAACTGAAGGGAGGAGCTAGCGACACTGAAGCTAACAACTGAAGCGAGGAGCTAGCGACACTGAGGCTAACACCTGAACAAAATTGGCGTCTTTGACTCGTCTCAAACTATTTCTTTTCTTGATAAAATGGCCACAGAAGCTTTGGCTGTAAATTCTCTCTTTCTTCTCTCGTTTCTCCTCCAGTTTCAGTTCCTTCTCCCTTTCACCTTTTTCCAGCGCAGCAGCAGAACTGTCAGCCTCCTCCTCCTCTTCACCTCCTCTTCACCTCCTCTTCACCTCCTCTACACCTCCTCTTCACCTCCTCTTCACCTCCTCGTCACCTCCTCTACACCTCCTCTTCACCTCCTCTTCACCTCCTCTACACCTCCTCTACACCTCCTCGTCACCTCCTCTTCACCTCCTCTTCACCTCCGCCAGTGTCTGGGGAGATCTTTATAAATCCATCACTCTGCTGCACCTTTCCTCCAGATAAACGTGAAAAATGACCCAAAAGAGCAGAAAAATCACCCCATGTTCTAAATATGTGGAATTCTCCTTTTTTACAGCTTTTGTTTTATTATAAACTTCAAAAATGTGCTCCTCAAAACCACATGGTGTGATTAGTGTTTCGGCGTGTGGCGGCGGCGTGTGGCGGCGGCGTGTGGCGGCGGCGGCCTGTGCTCTGATGTGAGTTTAATGTGATCAAACCGCCTCACGCTGAACCTGAGCCTGACATAATCACATCAGAGTCAGATCAGGGCCGAGCTGCACCTGTTACATTATCACATTATGACCAGAGGAAAGTTTAGACGAGACGAGCTCTTAAAGGGACGGGCCACGTGGAGCCACAGACGGGATAAATAAATGTACATGGCTAACCCGCTAGCTGCCGCGTTCTAAACAGGAAGTGATCATGGGGCCACTTCCTGCTCCATCGGTTTTAACTCGACATGATCCTGGTTTTTATTTCACGTCTGTGTCTGTAAATCAACATATGAACATTAATAACAGACACATCAGGTCCTTCTGTCCCCGACGTCGCTCCTGTTAGCGTTAGCAACAGGTTTGATTGACAGCGTTGCTAAGCGCTCGCTCCCTGCTCCTACCTTCAACAGCCTTGCTCCTGATTGGCTCTTGCTGCTGTGATGCCTCCAAATATGAAACTCGGCTCCAAAATCCCCTGAGGTCCAAAAAGTTCTGTGCTGTCTGCATCTAATTATGAAGCTTTTTATTGTCTGATAATCAGGAAGTGCACATTTGCAAGCTAGTTGTTTTGCCGTGATGGTAAACTCATCTTGGTGAATAATTAGGATGTTCTAAATGCATCAGGTCAGTTTAAAATGAGCTGTTTTTCATGTTTTTAAAACAGTAAAAATCAGGTCCAGTTTTAGCCCCTCGTCTGGTCCTAATCCTGCCCTCATCTCCATGACGACCAGCAGCTGATGCCACCAGGCCGGTACGGATCAGCTCTGTGGAGAGGAACAGGCCGCTCTGCAACTGAGGACAGAGGTTTCTTCTTCACTGAGAGCCGAGAGTAATGGGACCTGCTCAGAGCTTGAGTTAGAGCGCCCCCTGCAGCTGTCACAGGCTCATGTAAAGCTGTAGTGGAGTTAGAGCGCCCCCTGCAGCTGTCACAGGCTCATGTAAAGCTGTAGTGGAGTTAGAGCGCCCCCTGCAGCTGTCACAGGCTCATGTAAAGCTGTAGTGGAGTTAGAGCGCCCCCTGCAGCTGTCACAGGCTCGTGTAAAGCTGTAATTTGAAAAACTCAAGCTTGAAAAGTTATTCAAACAAAACCAAAAAACAGGCGAGTTTTTAAGCGGATTAAGTTTCCACAGATTCACAGACTCAGAAGTGCTTCAGTTTGGTTCAGAATGTTTCACAAAGAATGAGACCAAAAACCTGCATGTTCTCTGTGTGTCAGGTCCCCTCTCTGTGTGTCAGATGCCCTCTCTGTGTGTCAGATGCCCTCTCTGTGTGTCAGATGCCCTCTCTGTGTGTCAGATGCCCTCTCTGTGTGTCAGATGTCCTC
Organism: Periophthalmus modestus; assembly: GCA_019594935.1. Taxonomy (NCBI): domain Eukaryota; kingdom Metazoa; phylum Chordata; class Actinopteri; order Gobiiformes; family Gobiidae; genus Periophthalmus; species Periophthalmus modestus. The sequence continues at coordinate 2,656 of JAIEZT010000052.1, read as the reverse complement.
TCTGTGTGTCAGATGCCCTCTCTGTGTGTCAGATGCCCTCTCTGTGTGTGTCAGATGCCCTCTCTCTGTGTGTCAGATGCCCTCTCTGTGTGTCAGATGCCCTCTCTGTGTGTCAGATGTCCTCTCTGTGTGTCAGATGCCCTCTCTCTGTGTGTCAGATGCCCCTCTCTGTGTGTCAGATGCCCTCTCTGTGTGTCAGATGCCCTCTCTGTGTGTCAGATGCCCTCTCTGTGTGTCAGATGTCCTCTCTGTGTGTCAGATGCCTCTCTCTGTGTGTCAGATGCCCTCTCTGTGTGTCAGATGCCCTCTCTGTGTGTCAGATGCCCTCTCTGTGTGTGTCAGGTGCCTCTCTGTGTGTCAGATGCCCTCTCTGTGTGTCAGATGCCCTCTCTGTGTGTCAGATGATGCCTCTCTGTGTGTCAGATGCCTCTCTGTGTGTGTCAGATGCCCTCTCTGTGTGTCAGATGCCCTCTCTGTGTGTCAGATGCCCTCTCTGTGTGTGTCAGGTGCCCTCTCTGTGTGTCAGATGCCCTCTCTGTGTGTGTCAGGTGCCCTCTCTGTGTGTCAGATGCCCTCTCTGTGTGTGTCAGGTGCCCTCTCTGTGTGTCAGATGCCCTCTCTGTGTGTGTCAGGTGCCCTCTCTGTGTGTCAGATGCCCTCCATGTGTGTGTCAGGTGCCCTCTCTGTGTGTCAGATGCCCTCTGTGTGTGTCAGATGCCCTCTCTGTGTGTGTCAGGTGCCCTCTCTGTGTGTCAGATGCCCTCCCTGCAGGTGTGTGTGTCAGGTGCCCTCTCTGTGTGTCAGATGCCCTGTCAGATGCCCTGTGTGTCAGGTGCCCTCTCTGTGTGTCAGATGCCTCTCTGTGTGTCAGATGCCCTCTCTGTGTGTGTGTCAGGTGCCCTCCCTGTGGTGTGTGCAGATGCCCTGTCCTCCTGTGTGTCAGATGCCCTCTGTGTGTGTCAGATGCCCTCTGTGTGTGTCAGATGCCCTCCCTGTGTGTCAGATGCCCTCTCTGTGTGTCAGATGCCCTCTCTGTGTGTCAGATGCCCTCTCTGTGTGTCAGATGCCCTCTCTGTGTGTCAGATGCCCTCCCTGTGTGTCAGGTGCCCCCTCTCTGTGTGTCAGATGCCCTCTCTGTGTGTGTCAGATGCCCTCTCTGTGTGTGTCAGGTGCCCTCTCTGTGTGTGTCAGGTGCCCTCTCTGTGTGTCAGATGCCCTCTCTGTGTGTCAGGTGCCCTCTCTGTGTGTCAGATGCCCTCTCTGTGTGTCAGATGCCCTCTCTGGTGTGTGTCAGGTGCCTCTCTGTGTGTCAGATGCCCTCTCTGTGTGTCAGATGCCCTCTCTGTGTGTCAGGTGCCCTCTCTGTGTGTCAGATGGGCCCTCTCTGTGCCGGTGTCAATGTGCCTCTCTGTGTCAGGTGCCCCTCTCTGTGTGTCAGGTGCCCCTCTCTGTGTGTCAGATGCACCCTCTCTGTGTGTCAGGTGCCCTCTCTGTGTGTCAGATGCCCTCTCTGTGTGTCAGATGCCCTCTCTGTGTGTCAGGTGCCCTCTCTGGTGCTGGTTCTGTGTTCCTCTCAGAGCAGAGGGGGGCTCCAGGCTGGAGTGGGCACAGACAGACGGGATGCTGCAAACGGCACGTAGGCCACCGGAGGAGAGATAGAAGAGGAGGAGGAGGAGGAGAGGAGGAGGGGGAAGGCAGGGGGGAGAGAGGGAGAGAGAAGAGGAGGGGCAGGGAAAGAGACAGAAGAAGAGGAGCAGGAAGAAAGGGAGAGAGAGAGAAGGGTGAGTACAGGGAGGAAGAGAAAGCAGAGAGGAGGAGGGGAGGAGGGGAAAGAGGTAAGAGAGAGGGGAAGAGAGGGGAGGGGATGAGAGGGAGGGGGAAGGAGGGGAGAGAGGGAGTGAAAGGAGAGGGGAGGGAGGAGGGGGAGGGAGGAGGGGGAGGGAGCTGGCACCAAACCCAAGACCCAGTGAGCCCACGGCACAGGCTGAATGGGCTTTGTGGATGAATGACATCATTGATGTTTGAACAGCAGCAGGAGGGAGGGGCTTTGGGGGAGAGGGGCGGGGCTTTGAGTAAAGTGGGGTGTGGTCAGGGGGAGGAGCCTGACGTGGCTAGGAGGAAGGAGGGGGGTTCAGCTGGCGATGAAAAGGAGGTTTTTGTGCCCCCTGAAGTTCCTCCAGGCCCCGGGGACATCTGTGGGTTTCAGAGAAAAATGAGGCTTTACATTATGTCCAGTGGCTCTATCGCACTGAGTGAGGCAGGTCAAGTTAGGTTAGAAACAATAACTGCACCCTCCACACTCAGGGGCCAGACCTCAGGGGCCCGTCCCCAGGAGCCTGTTCACAGGGGCCGGTCCTCGCCCCCTTCCTCTTCACACTGCAGACCTCGGGGGCCATTCCCCAGGGGCCTGTCCTCGCCCCCTTCCTCTTCACACTGCAGACCTCGGGGGCTCTCCCCAGGGGCCGGTCCTCGCCCCCTTCCTCTTCACCCTCCACACTGCAGACCTCGGGGGCCTCTCCCCAGGGGCCGGTCCTCGCCCCCTTCCTCTTCACACTGCAGACCTCGGGGGCCTCTCCCCAGGGGCCGGTCCTCGCCCCCTTCCTCTTCACACTGCAGACCTCGGGGGCCTCTCTCCAGGGGCCGGTCCTCGCCCCCT
>JAIEZT010000519.1:0-44821 GCA_019594935.1 Periophthalmus modestus | reverse complement strand
GATATATTACAGATCAGATGGTCAACCGTGAAATGTCTTGTTATTCCCGTTTATTAGTAGATGAATATGTTTGTGTCTTCCCTTAATTTACAACTTGGGCACTTGGATATCATAATATTCTTTCAAACGATGCTTCCAAACGTAAACTTTACAACTCTGATTCACAACTGAGACACAGTCTGACTTGCCAAAGAACCAGTCGCTAGTTTAAAAACCTTTCTGATACGCTCCAGTTTGGTAATTTAGAGTGCTAGGGGATTTCTATCACTTGAAAAATAACTAACTTCTCGAGAGACAAGTTGAAAAAGAGAAACTGAACCAAAAGATAATTACAGGCACAGCTAAGTATTATTACAGCCTATTACGAGTACACAGGAAAAACCCATAGAAATTACAAAAATATACCAGATTATCAGTAGGAATGGCTCTGGAAACTGGATAAAACCCTTCTGGAATCATAACGACCTTGAAAAATCGTATCGTTTCATAAAATGCTGGTTAAATTCTGACAACGTTGTGTTGGTGGCTTTTTGGTTATGAGCATGGACAGGGGAGCACCATTTTGAAGCTGCATTTAACACTTGTTATACTGTAAACTAAATCTGGTGCATACAATACACGAGTGCATATACGATGATGTCCAATACAATCCTCAAAGAAAATAAAGATCTTGCTCTATTTTTTTTTTCAAAGCTGAGTGGTTTTGTCTGGCTGCTTTGCTTTTTTGCCACATAGATAAATCAACACAAAGATGGTATTTGCTAACTGTCCTGCAGAAGAACATGTGACTAGCCGCATATGTGAGTTAAGCAGAACGGGAGGAAACGCTCCATATGACCTTCCCCTCCCCGTGGCTATCTCCTGATGACAAGAAGCTAAAATGACATGACGCACAAACATTAGCAAATGGGCAATTAAAGGTGGTTTGAACTTGACCTAACCGTGAGAGGGAATTACACTCCAAAATAATAATATCTTCAACTGAATAATGTGAAATCTGCACGGAAAACTATCTGGATTTTAAAGACAGGGACATTGTCAGAAAACAGTCATTTCAGGACCATGACAGTGAACCCCCCCCGTTTTCTGGAACTGATTGGATGCTGTTGCGTTGAGTTGTACTTTTAGTAGATAATTATAATAAAAATCTAATAGTATGGTCTCTAATCTGTTGAATAAGACACTGAGACATTTTGGTTGGACTTTGGTTCAGCCTCAGGTCTTTCAGTGTTGGCTAATACGATGCTTCACCATCACTGGCCGTGCTTTTCTCTGTTGTTCAGTCATCTAGCAGACCTCTCGCTTGATATAAAAGTCTCCACATCCACCAATGATCTCCCCCATAAGGGTTCGTTAGCAGGTTGTGTTACTGCCCAAAACTTGCAAATGGATTAAGCTGTTTGATGGTGTTCTTCTCTACGTAAATAAAAAGTCCAAATAGTCTCTTTTACAGCTTGGAGTAGATCTTCAGGAAGAGCTTCTATGCAGTTCCGCTGTACTCGCGTGAACGGAGGAAACGCTGTGAAGAGCGGCAGAAAATGAGCAGGAAAAAAAAGAATGTAATAAAGTTATTATCACATCCCTTCAAAATAGGGACAGGGGGCTGACATGGCTAATGGCTCGTGTGAGTTCACGTCGTCAAAAGTGTCAGAAAAAAGCCGGGATTGGGACTCATAAGTGTTATTGGCAATGCTTCAAAGGGTCACAAAGAAGGATTTTCTAAATAGACAAAACATGTATTTACATTGGCAGGTGACTACAGGGTGATGTCGAACCTGCATGCCCCACTCTGCACAGGAACAATATCCATGCAACGTTTTTATTTATTTATTTCTTTATTTATTATTTATTGATGGATTTATTTATGTATTATTTATTATTTATTTATTATTTATTTATTGTATTTATTATTTATTTAATTTCTTTATCGCTATTTATGATTTCTTATTTATTATTTATTTATTATTTATTTATTATTTATTATTCATTGGACAGGGACGTAATGTACATTAATATTTCGTGTAAATGCACCAGAATTAGTAGTCCCCTGATCTGACTATTTTTCATCCCTGTAGTCCCTGACCGATGTAATTGGGTCGTTCTTCAAAACAAGTAATAGATAAGAACACGATAAAACAGTGCAAAGTAAGAAAACAAATGTAAAACAGTGCAAGTTGAATTACCATGTTGACTACAAACATCCCCAGCCGGAGAGTTCTGGGGACAGGATTCCACCCATTCAAGTTACGAGTCAACATGTATATACACGTACGAAAGGAAACATACTTAATGCCCGACCAAGTAAGACCACAGGACAGACAGAACAGACGACGCCGTCCCATACAGTATATAGTAAAGCTTCTAATGACACAGGTTTTCTCAACAGAGGTTAGCCAGGTCCGTTTACGTGTTTTGTACAAACAGCTGTGTGAGGTAGTTCTCATCGCTGAGAGACTGTGACTGAGAAGGACTCATGACTCAGAGCACTTTTCACTATAACTATACCAACTCACGGGTTACACACGAGTGACACGCTGTGTGGTGGTTCTAGGTGCTTGGATGGGGTGAGTGGAAGGAGAGGAACTGACCATGAAGCATTCTGGTAGAGAGACAAAGGTTTGAAGATTTAATGAGGTTTTCCCAACTAACAGGTTATGCTTTGGAGGAATATTGCAATGATGGTGTCTCAGTGACTTCTTATCCAGTACTTTTATTGTCTGGATAACAAGTCTGTAAACATCTCCAAAGTGAAAATGCTCTGTTCACCTTGTGATGTCATGAAAGTGGTAGTTTCAAGTTTAACAGCTCCTTTTTAAACTTCAGCTTTAGTAGAGATTTGCAATTCACAGGCTTCTAGTGAAGGGTCTATGGAGTTTTAAAGCCACCAGTGGAAGCAATCTTCCGAATTACCACATGATGACATCACCAAGGTGGAACAGAGTGTTTCAGTTTGAGAGAAGAACACAGCCTAAAAAACATAGCAAAAGATGAAATTTAAAATGTGGCTCCACTGGACAAATCGTTGTAAGAGTGAAGAAGAAGTGTCAATGCCTCAGACTTCAGTTGTGTGATTTGTCAGTTAACGATTCAAACTTGGTCTTTTGCTATATTTTTAGGATGTGCACTTCTCTCAAAACTGAAAACAACTCTGTTCCACCTTGTGATGTCATCAATGTGGTTCGTCTTTTGCTATGGATCAGACCTGGGAATTACAGAGGATAGCCTAAAAAAAAAGTAAACATGCAAAACACAAGCTCCAGGTCTGTTTGTGATGAGGGGAAAACTACATTATAACAGATCAGGAGATAGCCTATAATATGGGCCCTTTAACATTTAAACATTCATAAAATATGTTTAAAGTGACTCTATTTGACAAAAATTGTTAATGCTATGTGAATTATAAGGTTTATGCAGATCAATCAAAGGAGATTAGTTTTTCAAGAGGTTTTTCTGAAACGCATAGTATAGGGACATAATCAAACCCTGATATCCACATGTAAAAATCAACCAGCCACGCTCTGTGTTTAATGCTCTAAATATAATCCTTGCATCTCGTATCAGAGTCACCGGGACGTAACTCATTGGGGGGGTGATGGTTTTATTGATTAAAATATTTCTGAAGCGCTGTTTGGGAGCAGGTCCACTCCCCCAGACCTTTGTGATTGCGGCTGCCGGTGGAGAGGCCTCACTCATAAACTTCATCACACTGCTGATCTTAATGGACCAAACAGAGTAAAAATAGCCCCTGGAGGAGGATGGCAACCTTTTAACACCAGCAACATCGCCTTTTCAATGTCTTTTCTATATGTTCATGAGTGTGAAAAGGGGCTAAAACGTGGTGGATTTCAGTGGTTATAATTAATATTAAAAGCCAAAAACTGTTAAAGCGGAAAAAATTATTAAATCAATATAAAAAACCGATTTGAGTGGGTCTGTAGATTTTTAATCACATCAAAAAATGCAAAGTTCCATGGAATTACGAGCATATTTCTCACATAGGTTAAAATATATGGTCCAGGGAGGGAGGCTCATCTGGTCTCCTGTTCATTTATTTCAGTGGATATTAGTTTGTTGCATTTTTTTTTTTTTACTGTATGCCTGTTTACTGGCGGTATCTGCAGTCTGACGCTTTTGGTTTGTGTTTTTTTATTATCATTTAGCCTTTTTTGTATTTCATTTAGCCCCTACTTATTCATTTTAGTTTTATTTACTTTGATCTTTTTATCTTTCCTCATTTGTGTTCCTATGTTAATACTTTGTCTGTTCTGGATTATTAATTGTGGAACCTTTCTACTTTGCCACAAATTGTTGTAAAACTTTGTGTTAATAATTAAAAACATAAATTTTTTAAATAGAAAAGTGCCCACGGGACTTTAAACCGTTACCGTTTTTTAATGTTATTTAATAGATCCATGCTTTAACAACCGGGACGAGGGGCCTTTTTACTCTCAAACACCTGAAATACGTGATGATGACAGTCAGAGGAAAACAGAGACAAAACCTGTGAAATCAGCCGACGGCACAGGGCACAGCAGCATCACCTGACCACTATGACGGCGTAGGAGCAGCCCAAACTGTCAGGGATGAAAACAAACTAAACTTTAATCTGGAATGAGTTTGGACTTTGCTGTAAATCTCTGGCTCTAAAAAAAAATATAAAACGGCATTCAAACTGCTTCCATTTATAGAAAAATTGTATAAAAAAAAAAAAGCCCTGTATTTTATTTTGTTATTAATTTTATCTAGAAACATATGCTTTTAATTTATTTGTTGTTTGTTTCGAACCATTAATGTATATTGTCATTTGTACAGTGCCTGATTTGTTTGGTATTTGCCGTTTTCTACAAAAAAATAGGTGTAATAAAGAAATAATAATAAAATAGTAATAATAAAAAAAATAAAAATAAATAATAAATAAAATAAATAATAAATAAATAAATAAATAAATAACATAAATAAATAAATAAAAATAAATAAATAAATAAATAAATAAAATAAATAAATAAATAAATAAAATAAATAAATAAATAATAATAATAATAATAATAATAATAATAATAATAATTTTAAAAACTGGTCTAATCTATTAAAATGAATAATTTGGTTTTATGTATGGCACAAATTCCAGACACTGAAAAATGCAACATCTTGCTTTATCTAATCTTACCTCTGACGACATGGTCATAAAAATGTGGAACGCCAAAAACAGAACATCCCGTCAGCCGCCGCAAATGAGACAAATGAGACAAATGAGAAAAGAAAAGGCTTTTACCGCAGTCATTAGCGCCTCAGACGACAATAGTAGCACTTAAAGAGGTTTGGAAGGTGTTTTCTGTTTTACGTTCTGAAGATCATTGTGTATGTACCTGTTTAAAATGTACTTTTGAGAGTAAAAAGTAAAAAAAAGTATTTCACAGAAGTGTTGTGATGGTGATATCGTTTCAAAAGTGATACATATTTTGTTCAACAGAAACAAAACAAATCAGTTTCTAAATTGTTCTTATGAATTTTATGTGTTATTTTTGTTTTGCTCAAACCCGAAGCTTGAACTCAAAAACTTTAGTCAGGATATTTCCCACGAACATGGTCAAAATAACCCCTGAAATCATATGAAAAGTACTTTTTACTTTTCAGTCGTGTTTCAAAGGATCTGAATTGTTGAATCTATGTTTGTTTTGTCTCTGTTAAAAAAGAAAGAAAGAAAAGACAAAAATCATAATCATAATAATAATATAAGTATTAGTTACTCACTGCCAGCTGAGGTTCCCCCTTTAGGCAGAGCAATATTCTTCACATCGGACATTTAGTGACTGACAAAGTTAAATGAGCCGTAATGTGAGTCATTCCAAACCAGAATCCTCAAATAACACAAGACTTAACCCGGATGTTTTGCCTCCTTAGGCTGATGTGAATGAAAAAAGGGCTTAACATTGCAGCTAAAAAAAGTTACAGAATTTATGAATCAGAGAAGAAGCAAAGACCTAAAATGTACCACTATATTATGCAAAATGGACTCTTCTGAGGTTTAAAACCATGTTATAATGTTACATATTTGAGTAACACTTATTATTAGTCTGTAACATCTCCAAAGCTCAAAATGCTCCGGTCACGAAGAGGTAGTTTTCATGGTAACAGCTACGTTTTTACCTTCAGTTCAGTAGAAATTGGCAACTCCAGGTCTGAAAAACAGGACTGAAATGATCCAAATGATTCTAGTGAAGGTGAATGAAGTTTAAAAACACACAGATCAGAAAAGAGATCGCGGTGTTGAGGGGAGTCTGGGCACAGAACAAGGCGGGTCACAACTCCGCCAGATAAATGAAACCATCAGGAGCAGAAAGGCCATGGTGCAGATTAATCACTGACCACTGGGACGCACTTGGGAGTCCATGCAGTGCTGGGGAGTAGTCTGCATACTAATTCTGTGTAGTAGTATTCTGGTACAGTTACTCTTTCATTTGGCAGTATTCAGAATGAAATACTTTGCTAAATTAAAAGAAATACATGGCGGTACTTCATGTAATTTTGAGTTTAACTAGACTAGACAGAGAGACAAAAATAAAGCTGTTTGTACATGGTGGCCCAAAAGTCACTGACACTTTTAAATCTTCAGTAGCTCCTATAATTCTTAAGTTATACTCACAAATTTTAGCAGTAGGTAAACTGAACCTTTCCAGATTTTGGCAACATATACAGTTATAATTGTTCACTTACACTTGAACTTATCACTACTTAAAACTAGGTGAAGTAAAAATTACCTAATTTTAAAAATAATGTTTTTTTAAGTGTCCATCATTTTGTGTTTGTCTCTGAACAGCCTGATCCAACACACTTTACAGAACATTTAAAGCATTTCTGGCTTATGGCTCTTATTGATCCTTGATATTACATTTTAAGTGGTTTATTGTCTGAGGTTTATTCAAACACCTTTTCTTAGATAGATAGTCCCACAGGAAGAAATCGGGACTAGTCAGCTCTGTGGAGATCACATACTGCCTTTTTTTGTGCATTTTTGTGGTTTAAATCTGCTCTTGGGTTTTTGTGTCAGTTCAATATTATCGTTTATATCTATATTTTCTTCAGCAATATAACTTTAACATTCAATATTGTGACAGACTGACTTTTATATTAGAAGCTCAAACCCCAAATGCTGGAGTTTGAAGTGAACAGGAAGCAGAGTTGATGGCAGTTTTCATGTCGAGTAGGTTCCCATATGCTGCAACGGGAGTTATTTTCAGAGTGAGGACGAAAAGGAAGCCTGAGAAATGGTTCCTCTTTTCCAACAACAACAACAGCCATGGTGGAGTGTGCAGGAAGTCATATTCAGACCTGAAGTACATATGTATTACCACAATTCTAAATGATTCTACAGGGAAAAGGCTGCTGGACTCGCCATGGCAACGACATGACATCACTGATGTCATGCTATGACATTACAGCGGAATGACATCACAGCATTATAATAAGAGGTGTAGTATCAAGGTCTCATCTCACATTTTCTTCATTCTTGCACTTGCATCCGAAGAGACAAGACACATTTCACTGAGAGCAAAGATATCGATTGAGATAGCGACTCTTTCACAGCTGCCAGCAAACAAACCCTTCGACAGTCACAGACTACAAGCCAAAATGGAAACTCCACAGAAGAGCACCACGGCTTTGATCAACAAGCTGGACGTCAACTACAAACATGTAGTTTCTGAAGTTTTTGAGCTTGGCCTAAAACTTGGACTGCCAGTGGAGTTTACGGAGCTAAAAAGAGAAGGCCCCGTCCACAACGCCACGTTCTCTTTTAAAGTAACGGTTGGACGTTTCACTGGAGTAGGTGAGGCAAATTCAGTAGCTGGTGCCAAAAAACTGGCTGCTCAACAGGTGCTGCCACAACTGCAGCGACTGCCTCTCCCCGAGAAAGTCCCAAAGTCCAAAAAAGGGAAAAAGAAAGGCAAGGGTCCCTGTGAAGACGCACCAGTTTTCAAAGAGGACGAAAACCCGATATCTTGCCTCAATGAGCTGGTGTTTCTTAAGCGAGCGAGACCTCCTGTGTTCACTGTGGTGGACGTGGACAGAACCACAGAAAAATGGATTTACCCACGTACAGGCAACTTTTGGAGACAACACTGTGACTGCGAGAGGCTTCAACCTAAAGGAAGCTAAACAGAACGCTGCAGCCCTCATACTAAATGCGTTTGGATACAGTTTTAAAGTAGATGAACCACCAGTTACAAACGTCTCTTCTGAAAACAAAGATGCACCTTCAGTCACCCAAGACTCAAGTGACGCACTCACGGCTCAAGACCAGTCCTCCCCAGTGGACTCACAGGCTCTGCCAGCAGACGGTGCTACTGGAGATGCACAGGAGATTTCAAAGGATGTCACTTCTGTTGTGCAAGACGATGTCCCTCAGATTATGTGGACATCAGACATGTCTACTGGAGATGACAGGGTGAAGTACTCCATTATTGAGTATTTACCCAAGAAATCCTACCGATGTTGGCTGGGATGGGAGTTTTGGACAAATTGAAGGCGTTTGAAGAAAATACAACTCCGTCAAAGTCCGCAGCAGTGTGCCCATTGCCACAACAAGAGCCTGTGGAATCGGCTATCCAGGAATCTGCTCCTGAAATCCACAACGACCCTGAGGTTCCTGAGACGGAGATACCAGAGGTACAAGATGTGACCGAGATAGAGACACCAGATGTACCAGAGGTTACAGAGGTGGAGACACCAGAGGCACAAGATGTGACCCAGATAGAGACACCAGATGTACCAGAGGTTACAGAGGTGGAGACACCAGAGGTACAAGATGTGACCGAGATAGAGACACTAGATGTACCAGAGGTACAGCGGTGGAGACACCAGAGGTACAAGATGTGACCGAGATAGACACACCAGATGTGCCAGAAGTCACCGAGGTGGAGACACCAGATATACCAGAAGTCACAGAGGTGGAGACACCAGAGGTACAAGATGTGACCGAGACAAAGACACACCAGATGTACCAGATGTCACAGAGGTGGAGACACCAGAGGTACCAGACGTTAGCGATGTGGAAAAAACACAGGTACCAGACGTTACTGATGTGGAGACATTGGTGGTACCAGATATTACAGAGGTGGAGAAACCACAGAATCCAGATGTTACTGAATTGGATCCACCAAAGGTTCCAGATATTCCAGACATGGATTCACTTGAGGTACCAGATGTGACAAAGAAGGAACTCTCCGTTATTGACTATATACCCCAAGAATTCCTACCAATGTTGGCTGAAATGGGGGATTTTTGGAGAGTCTAAAGAAGTCAGAAGAAAAAACAACCCCAACAGAGACGGCCCCAGGGTGCCCATTGCCACAAGATCCTGTGGATTCAATTATTCAGGAAGCCACTCCTGAAATGTATGACAGGTGTGTGAGGTTCCTGAGATGGAGACACCAGAGGTACCAGTTAAAACTGAGGTGGAGACTTCAGCAGATGGAGTCCACAATGAGCAGCAGACCAATCAACCAGGAGCTCAGGCTAAAATGTTAACTGTGGTGATTGAATTGGTCCGAGCTGAGCCTGTCATCTCTATTGGACCGAGCACCATCAGTGAAGAAGAGACACCAGGACAAACACACACAAATGAGGCTAATTCACCTGAAAGGAGCAGTTCACCTGTGCTCCAGTTTGGCCCCACTCTGTCCTGCAGTCTGACTCGCATTCTCGTCAAAAAAAAATACTACAAAAGAATAAAGTCTACAGCCGAGATGCCTGCCACAGCATCGCCAACAGACTGGACAACACGATCAAGAACCAGCTTATTGTGGAGCCAGATACCGACATCAGTGATAACAAACGAATGAGACTAGGCAAAGGAGCTGCCAGAAGTTTAGAGATGATTTATGGATCGCCCGCCAATCTCCTGAAGGCAGCATGTATCCCGGACAATGTGGAGTTTGAGAAAAAATGGTGAAATGTCTCAACACCGAGCTCAAGGCATTTCAAAACCGCCCGAAGTCAGCTGTGTCCCGTTTCTTCTCGGCTCTGAGGAGGGCCGTCCACAGCATCTGTTAGACTCCTCACCTTAACAATCAATAAACATGATTTAAGCATCATTCACTGTGTCTTTTGTTTGTTCATTTTTACTAGATCCTGGTGATTTTTACAGCTAAATGTTTGCTGTTATTTGCAGCACTTTAGAAATTATCTGAGGTTTATTCACAAACAACTTTTCTTTAAGATAGACCCACAGGAAGAAATCAGGCCTGTGGAGATCACATACTGCCCCCTGTCTTTGAAAAACACTTATTATTCCTTTAACGGCATTTACACTCGGGGGATCTCTGGTATTAAAATGTCGACGGTAACACACGCTGGGTTTGTGAATTTGACCCATGTGACTCAAAGTAACCACCACTGTACATTGAGGGGTTCGTTCCTCGGTGCTGTATTCGCTCATAATAATGTCGAAAGGGTTATTCTAAATGCTCTGGAAAAATAAAAGAAAACTATTTAAAAACAAAAGAGTTATGTATTTTTTTTCAACTGTCAGTGACTTTGGGCCACCCTGTATGTATATGTCATGTTTTTACTCTATAACATAATACAACTCAATGTAAAGTACTCCAGTATTCAGAGCACAGTACAGGGAAGACGTCACCCTGCACATTTTAATTTGGGTATTCTGCATTCTGTAAATACATTTTTAAAGTATTCTTCCCGTCACTGAAATTCCTGAGGGAATCCACGCCAGATATAACACACAGAGCGACACAAAAGGAGGTTTTTGTAATATTTAGAATAAAGTCTTAGTTTAACAATTACTAACAAAGAAAACTGATGCAGCAACAGTTAGTGTCAGTCACTGGTTCAGATGTGGGATGATGTTTGATAAATTATCTCTTTAAACCAGCCTTCAGTGGTGGAAGAAGTACACCATTTTGATACTTAAGTAAAAGTACAAATACCGGAGCAAACAAATACTCAAGTAAAAGTATCACATGGAAAAGTAAAAGTATTAAAGTATCTGTAAAGTCACTGTTTTGTGCAGATTTTGAGATCTTATAAGGCGTCAGATGTGATTTTGATACAGATTTGTGCAGAATTTTCTAAGTAAATCAATCATTTTTTCTAGATGTTTTTATCTATATATTTTTGTTTTGCTCAAACGACAAATGTGTTAAAAATAAAACTTCTCAGCCTTTTCAGCAGGTGCCAATGATAAATGGGTGACAGTGGCTCAGTTAATCGTCTTTGTCCTCTGATCTGAAGGTTGGTGGTTCAAATCCTGTTACCTACATTTGACTGCTCATTGGTTGAGCGGTCAAATTCACTGTCCCACAGGTTGGTGGTGTAATTCTTGCTCCCACAGACAAATACTGTTGTTGTGTCCTTGGGCAAGACACTTACAGTGTATACAGACACTCCCAATGTCTGTACACTGGTGTGTAAATGGATGAGTGGTTCCTTGATGTAAAGCGTTTACTACATTTACCATTAAAAATGTAGTGGAGAAGGAACAGACAACAGTTCTCAAATGCAGTAAAAAAACAAAAGTACCCACTTTATAATTTACTTAAGTACAGATACCTAAAATTTGTTCTTAAGTACAGTACTTTACTACTTTTACTTTGTTACATTCCACAATGCTGCCTGTACAAATACTTATCACATTTGGGGATTTAGAACTTGACACTGCACATTTGAGTTGTAGTTAATTTAAAAAAAACAAAAACACAAAAAAACACTTTAGTTTGTTTTTTTTAAAGGCATAAATCGTTGCCTGAATGATAGCCTTCTGTATCCCCCCCCCCCCAAACAGTGGAAGTATTTAAGAGATATGTTTTCTGGATCCCAAGAAGTGGATTGCAAATAGTTACATGGATGCAAACTGACTGACTGAAACCATCTTTAGGTTCAGGCTGGGCATCGTTTCCACTTTGGAGACAAACAGTGCGTCTCCTTTTCTACACCTTCACTAAAGTACCAATACAGAACAAATCCTGCCCCCTTGTGAAATTTCAAACACATTACAACCCAGAATTCAGTCATTTCCAGTCACACTCACCACTACAAGAAAACAGACCAGGGTTAGCATGTGAAAAATCTGTATTTACACAAAGTAAAAATATAGTACAGACAGACGTCAAGATTTATTTAAAACGTATAAAAGCTTATAAAACTTGTAATTACATTTAGCAATAAAATATATACAAACTCAATCGGTCTGCAGTTTCTTTTTTCAGGCAAATCTTTTCAAGTCCATTACTCACTAGGAGCATTCACATTAATTTGATTGTCTTAAGAAAGTGCTTTTTCAGTCTTTGTTTGGAAAATTCTTGCCCGTGAATTTGAGTCATTTTAACGCTGCACTTTGGTAACAATCTTCATTATTAAAAAACTATCCAGGAGTTCCAAGTGAAAATCTGTAACCCGCGCACTTTGCTCCATCAGTTCCCTCAGAGGCGTCGCACGTTTCTCTTGCTTCGGGCACTTCCTGGGAGGAGGGTGGAGGTTTTGGACATGTGTGGTCGCGGCTGGATCACCCTGCAGGGCGTGGAGCCGTGGAAGGCCTCGCGGCAGCATGTGCAAAAGTCAAACTGACAGCTGGGTCTGATGCAGGTCGCCCTTTGTGCCTCCTGTGAGTGCGTCGCTGGGGATCCACAGCGTTTACAGGGCCGCAGCGACTCGTAGGTCTTCAGGGTGCTAGCAGCCTAAAGAAAGAAACACAGCCAAGTTACAAACCTATTGAAAACTTTAGTTATGTCAAAGTACGTAACATGGGTCATAATTACCTCTACATATTGATTGAAGCGTGTGTAGTTCGGTGTGCGGGCACTTAAAGATGATGCGTTTTCCTTATTTCTACTGCTTTGGAGCAGTGCAGGGGATGAGCTGGAGGTGGCCACACGCTGCATACTGGACAGGACCACTCTGGACACGCTCACATCTCTGGTCAAGCCAGAGGTCAGTCTCCGAGAAAGTTCAGACTCCTAAATAAAAAACAGCACGGTCAGTAGGGAACGCACAAATACAGCTTTTTCAGTTCAGATACAACATTATGTGTCCTGGAAGGATGCTCGCTGCAGTCTGACTGGACTGTGCAAACGTGCCAAGAGCCGTGGCTGGACTGTGCACCAATGAAGAGGCGTAAAGTCTAAACTGTGGTAGCCTCCTACTATAGTTTGCATATAAAACTTTATGTTGACATTTCTATAGACTGCATGCTTACACAGATACAGAAACACCTTATACAAGGTAAATTCTCTGAACTTAGTTCCTTCTTAAATAAAAATACACTTGAAGCAGAAATGAACAAACAGAAAGGGCCGTTTTCTCAAACACTGAGACTTTCTAGGCCAACTACAACCAATAAAACATCTTATTACATCAGTTTATACATCCAACCAGGATATCGGCTGAATTGATATTTGGAAGCAGATATCAGATACAGCATTTTTCAGTATTGACACAGATATTTGATACCAGTATTGGATCGGTGCATCGTTAATGGTCAGGAATAGTGATATAAAACATTTACTTGACAGATTTTATTTTCTTCTAATATTCCTTAAAACATCAACTGGACAAAAACAAAAACAAATGTCTTGTTTGAGCAGGAATAGGGGCCTTAGACATTATCCATTTCCAATTTAGAACTCCATCCTCAGACTAATATCTACACAAAAACAATCGGGCTAGCCAGTATGAGAATAGGTGTGAGCAATGAAACATCTTCTCTCCAACAACTTTTTGTCCAGTTGACAGATTTGACTTGTTTTTCTATGGATCATACTTGGGCAACTGAGGCATTACACTGACATGTTTTTTTGTCATAAACACATTTTATGGGCACATCCAATGAGCTTGGTGAAGATTGTACTTACTTTCATTGCCTTTTCTGCTTTCTGACATCTCTTCAGAGCTGTTGAGTCTTCGTTGATGATTTTTCTCCATGTCCTGCTCACTTTCCTGCAACTGAGGAACATAAAAGAGTTTTGAATAAAGCTGAGGAACAGTTGAACATGTTGCTCACATCATTAGTTGCTTAAATTACCTGACAGATCCATGTCTCCGAGCAAGGCCAGAATCTGAACCACGATGAACCTCATGTTTCTGGACAGCAGATCTGAAAACATGTCGATATGGTCCACCCCCATATGGCCCACAATAACCCGGTCTAAATTGTAATCCTCTGCTAGCTTGGGGATAATGGTCCAATCATACCTACAAAATAAAAAGTTGCAGGTTTACAAAATGGCCATATTCCTTTTCTTAGTATGTTCAAGGAATATATACAATACCTTTTATTCTTTTGAAAGCTTTTTGAGAGTTCTGCACACACAGCCTGTTTAAACTTCAGTATGGGCAGGTTGGGGTTGTTGTGGTGTTCAGCAGGTGTGGACGACATGGAGCAGGTGTCATTTTGTTTCTTGTGAAAGTCTATGGGAGTGAAGAGAGCCCGAGATGAGCTCGTCTCTTGACATTTAGTTGGAGATGGTTTGGGTGTAACATGTTTAACATCTTGGTAGACTGCACCAGCAACAGACAAAACTGTTCCATGAATATTCTCATCCTCTTCGTCAATGTGACTGTTGTGTAGAGAGAGATAACCACTGTCCTCCAGCCCTTGGTCCATAGTCCTGTCATGGTCCCTGCTAGCTGTGTTTTCCTTGTTATGAACGGCTCGGGTGTAGTTATTCTGGGGGTGCACTGCAGTCACATTCACAGTGGGTAAAGGGGCTTTGAAAACAATAGGCTCCTTCACTGGAGAGCCATGGAGCTGCACATCTTTGCGGTCTACAGCAGAGTTTTTCTCTACAGTGTTGGGCCATGAAGGCTCGTAGCTGGGAACCTTCATGTTGGCTTTCTTATGGCAAGTCATATCCCTGTGTTAGGAATCCCTGGAAAGAACACAAAACATTCAGGACATGTTAGTGCCATATGAACAGTCTCGTACACTGAGGACTTCAGGGACCAGCCTCGTGCTGGTGCCCAGAGTCAGGACTAAAACAGGACTAAAACACAGGACTATCAGCATTTCAGTTTTCTGCAGGCAAAACCTGGTCTTCCTGAAGATCTGAGACAGTCCTCT
Organism: Periophthalmus modestus; assembly: GCA_019594935.1. Taxonomy (NCBI): domain Eukaryota; kingdom Metazoa; phylum Chordata; class Actinopteri; order Gobiiformes; family Gobiidae; genus Periophthalmus; species Periophthalmus modestus. Next base: position 29,751 of record JAIEZT010000519.1, on the reverse strand, counting down.
ACTTTAACAATGCTTAAATCCAGGCTCAAAACGGTTCTGCTTAGCCGTGCATATGACTGAAAGGGGTTTATTCTGCACTTTGTCATTTAATTTTAAATTTATGATGATTATTTGTGATTATGTTTTGATTTGCTGCATTGTGATTTTAATGTCCTTACTCTGTAAAGCACTTTGAAGAACCTTGTGTACGAATCGTGTTGTACAAATAAACTTGTCTTGGCTTTATAAATAATAACAAAACATTAGGTCCAACCTGGTGAAGAACAAAATGAAGCCAACATAGTTCCCACCCAAAGAGGAAAACCAGCACTAAAGCTAAAGAACAACCAAAATATACTGCACTATACAATACCACAAACGTTTTAATGATGACTTCTTATAATGCATTGATAAACCCTGCATTATAAAAAGGAGATTAAGCATGCTAAAGACTTTTTCCAGCTGCATATTCATATTTGGCGCGTGAGACATTTGGCGGATATGTAAATGAGCTCGTGCAGGCTCGTGTAGAGCACAGAATGCATCAAAACTGCTTCATATATAAAGTAAAGGCTTACATTACTGGTTTATGATGGCGTTTGGTGAAATATGTGCTCTGCAGACTTAGATTATTTGATGAGGAGCTGAGACTTTTAGGCGGCAGAGCGTGAGCCACGCTCCCCCGACGTAAACTTACGTCAACCAGAAATATCAAAGATGTGGACTTAAATAACATAAAGAACAAGATCACGGCGTAGATAGATGCTGTTAGATGTGTGGGTGATGCGGATAAACGGCAAATTAAAACAACATCCACAAATCACCGCTAAAGGCAAAACGATCCAAGCGCAACATAACTTCATATATTCTCTCGTCTCTTACCCGAGAACTGCGGTTAATCCACTGGCTTTTCCCTCCAAATAAGCAGCAGCGTGAGCGACTTCAGCTGATAGCGACTTACATAAAAATCAACTGACAAAAATCCGCCACTGTGAGGTACTCTTTTAAAATCCGTGCGCAAAAGGCGCAAACCAATCCCAGTGCGTCTTTTTAATTTTTTAGCCAATGGGGGAACGTTTCCTAGTCTAACCGCTTGGTGACGTCATCACGCCCTGGAGTAGTGCCGCCGGTGTTTCGGAAAATTCTGATCCCCTTGACTCCCCCCCTAATGTTTCGCTACTAAAAGGCGGAGAAAGCGGGTTCTTATTGTGTTTTCTTGTCAAATAATGCTTTTACGTTAATCTGATGAACACAAGTCATTAATGGTTTGCAATTTGGGCACTCTGAAGACGTTTAAAACATAAACATTTACGTGAGAACACAGGGAATAGGAGGTAGAAAAACCCCTTGTTGTTCTTTTAAAACTATTTATCAGATGAACTTTAAGCACATACTCTTTTATGTAAGTGGTAAATAGAATTATCAGAAGGATTCACAGATTATTTTTTATTTAAATGGTGGTTATGTAATTTCTCATGGAATAGACGCAGTGGCTTCCTCTTCTGACTGAATTGAAAGGGGATCAGAATTTCCCGACACCCATCCAGCAGCGCTTTTATTGGCGGTTGAAAAAGAACTTTTGATGCATTACCGCCACCAACTGGTAAGGCATATGAAATGGAATGTGTAATAGCAGACTACTACTTCTACTACTATTACTAATAATAATAATAGGCGTAATAATTTGGTGAATCAAATAATATCTCTCAAAAACTGGGTATACTTTTCTTCATCATTAATTTTTTTTCCTGACTATATGTAATATCATCAAGACATGCTCAACTGTTTCCAACTGCCCACAATTATCACAATTCCCAGTATTATGTTTTCCAATTGTATACAATGTAAAATTTAATCCAGTAAGTCCAAATCTTCTAGAAAACAAAATATGGATCTGTACTTCCACTTCCAGTATGCACATGTCATTGACCCCACTTTAGTCTGAATCTCATGGCACCACCCACCTCTCCTCTTCATATCCCATTCGTTTTGCCATTTTTTCTTCACCATTTGTTTGATAATAGACTTTGCTTCGATTTAATTAGTTTGTGCCACTGGTTTTCTTCATATGTTACTATAAAACACATAATTTGTCTCTATGGTTTTGCATTTGCAGCAATATTCATACTTTTATTGTTAGATTTGAGTTTCAATTGCCTTTTCTCAGGTAGATTAGGCTATACTTGTGTGCAACCTCCAAGATCCAGTACCTAGTTATATTAAGTGACACTGTTGAAATTTAAAATACACTCATTTGAATGAGAATCAGAGGTCATTTGCCTAACACAGGCAACTCTTGGGGTGGGGAAGAAGCTTTGAAGGAGGTTACACTGTGAGAAATAACACCTCTGCGTAGAATTTGAAAAGCAGTCGACACATGATAACCCAACTATTGAAACGATTGGTTTCAATAGTTGGGTTATCATGTGTCGGCTCAGTGTAAACCACAGGCACGTTTTGTTTAATTTGATTTATAACATCAAAAACAGAAGCAGGGGTGACTATAAATGTTTATCTCCTCATTATTAAAGTCCTGCAGTGGCACCGATCTGTACAGTTTTAAATGTGCTTCAAATGTGTTCCATTTTGGGAAGTAAAATAACCAAAAGGTTTTTCCCCATTTTAGTTCTAGTGCGGTCAGTTTTTTAGACAAAGACAATCATGTTAAAAGTTCTTCTCAACCTCTTCTCTTCCCCTCTCTCCTTTTTATTGTTCAGTTTTTTAATCGTAGACAATCATGAGATTTGTATTAAAACTTCCCGTATCAAAGTTCAACAAACAAGAGAAATTGAGTCAGTCTGTCGTCGTAGTCCCTCAAATACGTTTTATAAATACATTTATACAGCGCTGTTCTTCTAACAATGCAATGACCAACCTGCGTTTATAATTTGAGCAAACAAAAAATACAAATAAAAATATGAATTCAATTACACAAAATACTTGCACTTTTTACTCTTTAAGTACATTGCTAAACAGGTACTTTAATGCTTTTACCTAAGCAGTTTTTTCACGTGATGCTTTTACTTTGTAACATACTGAGTATTTCTTCCACCATGTTTAAAATGACATGTAAGTACAAAACCTGATATTTGTACTGCAGTCACCAGACCTGCAAATATGTTCTTTTCCGACAGAGGGCAGCACTCGCATAAAAAGGCATGAGGAGTTCCAGCAGCACTGCGCATGCGCGGACTGTATTCAATATGTCCGCGCCCTGCAGCAGGCTGCTAAATACAAATGTACTTATGAAACAGGCTTTAATAACGGAACTGGTTGTGTTTCAAGTCAACAACGGCGTAAATACATTTCATTTGAGCTTTTATGTTGTTGTAATATTTAAATAAGACATTTGTAGCACATAGCCCTGTATTTCAAACATGAATCCAGGGAAAAACAGAAAAGTGGTCACTTCCATTATATTTTTGAATTGTCGTGTAAAATATATTTAAAATAGCTCTGCAGAGGTGTTTTTTTTACTTCACTCGCTCCATTTATCTTATTGAAATTTACTGTAGTGATTATAAAATGGTTTGGAGGTGTTGCCCATCCTTTCTCCAAACACTTAAGCTGGTTTTGAAACCTTCTTTATTAAACATACACCGTGAAGCCTACAGGAAAAGAAGACTTTTAGATGGGCGATTGCAGCATGCTATTGTTTTTAAGAGAGCTCTACAAACCCACTGCCTCGTTATTGGCGCCCAGGATTCTGTCCCTAGAAGAGATTTTTGCCAGAACCTCTCTCCAAGACTATCTCAAACAGGTGGAAAATGAATATAATGACTGTCTGAATGCTGTCAACACCAATGAGACAGAGGAAGAGGAGCAAAAAGCCAAGCGAACCAGATTGTCCTGCCTGAGTCCGGTTGTACAGAGCCTCAGAGACCTGAAGGCAAAAGAGAAAGAGATGGCTGAAACAGAGGTTCTGCTCAAAGGTGAGTGAAGCAGACCAGTGTCACAGAGCCGCCAGAAACACGAGCAGGTCCCAAGAGACAAGTGTGAAGTTTCACTGCTTTTACAGATGAAGACCAAGCACTCAGACAACTGGCAGAACAGGAAAGAGAGGCCTGTTTGCAAGACATTCAAGCTTTCAGACAAAAGGTACAAATGACCAGACCAGTTTGAGAGAAGTGAAAGACTGAACAGGATTACACGAACACCAACATCACACGATCTGATTTCTGGACCTTTAAGAGTATTTAATTGCAGTGGTGGAACTTAACGAAGTACAAGTAGTAGTAGTCTGTACTAATTTTTACTTTTACTTCACTACATTTGAGAGCAGTATCTGTACTTTCTACTCCACTACATTTTGAACAGGACTGAAAAGTAAAAGTATTTTTATTATTGTCTAAGACCCACTTTAAATCAAGTGCATAACTTGAGCAATTAAAAAAAAAAAAAAATAAATTCAATCAGCTAGGAAGAAATATGAATTTGATTGAGTATGAGCTTGAGTATTTTTTGCTCTATCTGTGCTTTTACTCAAGTAACAGAATTGAGTACTTTTTCCACCACTGTTTAAATGACCACAAAACCTGACATAAAGTAATTGTTTTAGCCTTATCACTCGAAAAATCAGATAATTAGACTTTGAGTGAGCATGTGACCGCAGCCACAGTAACACCCACAATGCATTATTAGATTGTGGATCTGCTGATACCAGAGGAGGATGCAGATCTAAACGACCTCGTCCTGGAGGTCACTGCTGGAGTTGGGGGTCAGGAAGCTATGCTGTTTACTGCTGAGGTAAGAACACGTTTATGCTATCAGTATGTAGGAATGTTTATGCAATTAATTCCACATTAGCATTAATAATGACTGTGTCTTATTTTCCAAAGGTGTTTGAGATGTACCAGGGTTTTGCTCATCACCACGGCTGGTCTTTTGACGTCTTGGAGTACATGAGGAGTGATTTGGGTTAGTGGCAAAGAGGGAGAATGTGCCTTCTTATAAAATTGCAAACTGCAGGACACTGTAGGGCTTTAACTTGCAGCGATAACATAACACAGTATGTCATATTATGTGTTAGTATTATATTTAAACACATATTTGCTCCAGTTGTTGTTCTAACTAATAATAATAATAAAAATTATAATAATATAATAATAATAATAATAATAATGAAATAACATTTTAATCAGAAAAATATTCCGTTTTGAACTTGCTGCACAGGAGGGCTGCGTCGTGCTTCAGCCAGCGTCAGTGGTGATCAGTGCTATAAGAAAATGAAGTTTGAGTCGGGGGTCCATCGAGTACAAAGAGTTCCCAAGACGGAGAAACAAGGCCGAATGCACACCAGCACCATGACTGTAGCTGTACTACCACAGCCTACTGAGGTAACTGCCATACAAGAACATTTAAGAGCTCTGGAAACATGAGGATCCTGTTTGAGACGTTATCTGCTCCCATGACTCTAACCGTTTATGTAATATGTACAGTGATATCTGCTCTTGTGTGTCTGTAGATCTCTTTCAGCATAAACCCCAAAGACCTGAAGATTGAAACTAAGAGGGCAAGTGGTGCAGGAGGTCAGCATGTCAACACCACCGACAGTGCGGTTCGAATAGTCCATCTGCCCACAGGTAACACCATAAACACTGGAGTCACAGCAATAATAGTCACTTTTATACATTTATAACCATTTAACAGTGGTGGATGAAATACTTAATTGTGTTACTCAAGTAAAAGTACAGTTACGAAGGTAAAAAGTTACTCAAGTAGATTTTTTCAGATGATACTTTTACTCAACTTGCGTAAAAAGAAAGTATTTAAGTGCACATTTAACAAATTAATTGTGTGAAATTCCTATACTTTTTACTCTTAAAGTACATTTTTAAAGTGTATATGTATCGAAATTGATAAAAAAAAGATACATCTTTTGTTCAATAGTAAAAATACATATAAATTTCTTAATTTTTCTTTTGAATTTTGTGTGTTAATTTTTGTTTGCTCAAAGCCGAAGCTTGAACTCGAAAACTTTAGTCATGATGTTTCCAGTAACATGGTAGAAGCAAGAAATGAAAAGCACTTTTTACTTTTCAGTCCAGTTAAAAAATGCAGTGGAGTAGAAAGTACAGATACTGCTCTCAAATGTAGTGAAGTAAAAGTAAAAAGTATCCACTGTGAAATGTACTTACGTAGAAATTTTAGGTACAGTACTTTACTATTTGCACTTTGTTACGTTCCATCACTTCCATTTACAAAATCTATGTTTCCTTTTGAAGGTGTGGCTGCAGAATGTCAGCAGGAAAGGTCCCAGATAAAAAATAAAGAAACAGCCATGAAGGTCCTTCGAGCCAAACTGTACAGCATGAAACTGGAGGAGGAGACGAGCAGACGGTACCAGCAGCGTAAAGTGCAGGTGCGACACGTAGATCTGTCACGATAATCACCATATCGAGTTAATGTTCCACTTATGAAAGATAGAACGACATATATTTAGGACATGTATTTATCATGTGCACATTTTCTTTGCAATAATGGGGAGAGTTTTGTTATTTTTGTTGTAATATGATAAGATTTGAGCTGTAGAGGGTTGACTATGTAACTTCTTTGGCTAAATTAGTTTAAATATTATCATTTATCATTATATTTCTCTGTAGCGATATATAATTTCTTAACATGACAGACGTAGAGACACAGGGGGACCGGGGAGAGTATCTGCCAATAGACTATGTTTATCAGAGTTTTTGTGATTTTTTTTTTTAGGTTGGCACAAAAGGCAGGTCAGAAAAGATCAGGACGTACAACTTCCCTCAAGATCGCATAACTGACCACCGCATTGGCTTGACGGTGCATGACTTGGAGAGTTTTCTACTCGGGGAGGATCTGCTGGATGAGATGAATTCCTCGTTAGAAGAATTTTCCAACCAGGAGGCGCTCTTAGAACTGCTGGGAGAAAATGATCAAAGCTGAAATTGAAGTGGTTTATGTTATTATAATTCATTAAAATGTAATTATATAAAGTAGGGATATATGTGCTTATGTCTTGCATTTCATTTATTTGGTTTTATTTTAAGTTTAAAGGGCCAGTATCACACTATTCTCTGATGCTCTAATGATGTTTCCCCGTCACAAACAGGCCCAGAGTTGTGTTTTTTTTTGTTTCATTCAAATATGTTTAACACACAAACCCTGCATATTAAGTCTGAGTTCTTCTCTCAAACAGATAACACTCTGTTCCACCTTGTGATGTCATCATGTGGTAATACAGGAAGTTCTCCGGTGTGTTTTAAAACTCCATACACTGTCACTAGAATCATTTGGATCGTTTCAGCCCTGGAATATCAAAACGCTACTGAACTAAAAGTAAAACGTAGGTGTTGAATTGAAAAAATACCACTACATGACATCACAAGGTGGAACCGAGTGTTTTGAGCTTGGGAGATATAGACAAACATGAACGTGAATGAAACAAAACACAACTCCAGGGCTGTTTTTGATGCAGTAACGTGATCTAAACCTCACAAGAGTCAATTTTATGCAATGTAGGCCCTTTAAATTGCAGAAACAGCGTTTCAGCTTAAAAACTACATTACCCATAATGCCACAGTCTTCCTCAGGCTGATGAATCGAGCGCAGAACGATGGATCAGCTCAGCGCTCGTGCTCGTTTTCTCTTTCTCACTTCTGTATCGCATCCTGCCCATGATCCTGCCCTTAGCTAGGCTTCAGAGGAGTTAGCAGCCTTTTTTGTCGAAGCAGTCTCTCTTATCCTTAACAAAAAGACGCCACTTGGCCCTAAAACAGCAGCATGTTTGGAAATTTGTGGATTTTGTGTAACTTTGACCCGTGCGGCTGAGCGGATCCAAGCGGCTCTGGGGTTTTGTTTGTGGGAGATCTGGACAAAGCAGATGTTTTGGACCGCTTCGTTTGCAGATCTCTGGCGTTTTCACATCTGGCTATGAACTGAATTGTTGATTTGCCCAGGTGTAAAGCGAGGAAGAGGAGCGGGCTTGGGTTTATCTTTGTTGGAGGAGTAAGTTTGGATCCCAGTGATGGCAAACGAGCCGATTATACTCAACGTCTATGATATGGTAAGAAATACAGGTTACAGACTGGTAGTAGAACAATACCTGAAGATAATGTTTGTTTTGTATGTTAAACTTTGCATTTATTCAGTTTGCAGCCAGGGGCGGCGCCAGGAGGGGGGCTTGAGGGGGCACCAGCCTCCCCTAAAATGACTTATGCCCCCCAGAGCTTCCCCAAACATTTTTGCCTCATTTTAATATCTGTGTAATCCCTCTGTTGTCCAGGTCTGATCCATAGTAAAAGCCAAAGCTAAATCTGTCAATTGGACCAAACATTGTAGGAGAAAAGACGTTTGGCGCTCATCCAAGCTGCCAGGACTGAAGAAGCGGCTTGGACGAGCAGTGAAACGTCCTCTCTCCTGCAACGTTTTGTCCAGTTGACAGATTTAACTTCGACTTTTACTATACCTCACTTTCATAGCACATTTAATCTCGATGAAAAATGTTCAAATGGTTCAAATTTTGAGTGTTCAAATGAGACTACAGTAAAAAAAGAAAAAAAGGAAATAACTACAGGGTGCAAACTACTTTTTAGGAATGGAGACCTAAGACATAATCTCTCCCCCATCTATAACCTCATCCTCAGACCCAAAGCAAACAAAAGGAACAAAGGGAACAATAGGGTCAGTCCATAGGGTCTTTAAAGGTTGAGTAGGGGCAATTAAGACTGAAACTGGAGACAATAGCTGTTTACAGTTGCAGTGTTGTTAGCTCCTCCCTTCAGACAGATATAAGGCAGTGTCCAGCAGTAATCTGACCACGATTTGTCCAGTTGACACATTTAACTTTGACTTTTACTACTTTTGAACTAGTTTAAAACAGCCACTCGAACTTGGTAGCTGGTACGAGGTACATTCTGCTAATAAACTCTAAATTAACATGTTACGTGAGCACCCACATTAAAGACCGAAGCCCCCCCTTAGCTTCTCCCACCAAAAATGTCTGGCGCCGCCCCTGCTTGCTGCACACTTTCATTTTCCTGTGTGTGTCATTGTGCAGGAATGGGTATCCGGTCATACTGGCAGTGTATATTTTGAATTCTTTGATAACAAATGGTGTTCTAGTGACAAGGAGCACCGCCACAATAAAACATGAAGTGAACTAAATGTATTATGAGCAGCCTATGCCTTTGTAAAACTCTCCACTACTGTATTTCACTGATATTTGGCTTAATACTTGTGTCTTCTTTGTCACTGCCACACTTTTTTTATTTTAATTGCAGAAGAGCAGGCTACTTTAAGCATGAAACAACAGGCCTATAGATTTCCTGACAAATATTGCTAGGGATGTATAGATAATCTTTAATTTAGCTCACTGTACTCCTATAAGGACTGAACGGAGCTAAGCGGTGACCTCTTATGGTTCTGTGGTTCTAAGCTGCTGTGGCTAAATCAACCGTGGGCAGGTCAGGTGTCCCGGGCCAGTAGATGAAAATGTATTTAGTTACAGTTAATACTGAATACCTGCATTAAAATGTATTTTGTAACATATTTAATTACATGGACCAGTCAGAGTACTGTGGTCTGAATACTTGGAGTACTTCTACGCTGAGTTGCTTTATATTATAGTGTAAAAAATATTTAAAAGACAACTTTATTTTTTATAACTGATTAGAAAAAGAAAAATCGCACACGCCTCATCACAAGAGCTTTTATTTTTTTTTACTAAAACAACAGCAGTTTAAAGCCAAAATTGCGTGATCAGGTCCCAAAATGCTTTCCTTCAATTTTAGAAAAGCCGATAATACTCAACGTTTATGATATGGTGAGATATATAGGTTACAAATGGGTTTTTTTTGTTAAACTTTGCGTTTATTCAGTTTGCAGGCAGGGGCGGCGCCAGGAGGGGGGCGTGAGGAGGCACTAGCCTCCCCTAGAATGTGTCAACTGTGTAAAAAACTGATTTAAAAAACAGCTTTATTTTTAAGCACTGATTAGAGAAAGAAAAATTTCAAATGCCTCATCACAAGAGCTGTTGTTTTCTTCACAAAAACAACACAGTTTAAAGCCAGAATTGCGTGATCAGTCCCACAATGCATTCCTTTGATTTCAGAAAAGTAACTGCACTCTGAGTTAGACATGGAACGATATTGAAATTTGGCGATTATCATGGCTAAAATAATTGCGAGTAACGATTATATTATGGTATTTATTCAAGTTGGTAACGGATTAAAAGTGTTCATGACATCTGTAAGAGATCATCAGGGAGAAGTAGGTTTTTTCTGCACGTTCTGGTGATGTAATGACGATTATTTTTGTTGGCGATTCTCACGATTATGTAAAACGTCCCACGAACGATTATTGTCGACTCTTTTTATCATAATAAATAATATTATTGGTTATTGTCCCATCACTTTTCTGAATACCATCAAATGAAAGAATAACTGCACCAGAATACAAGCACTACAGTTACTTACTAAAAAGTATTCTGTATGTTTTTTCGGTACATGTATTACTCACTTCGAAATACTGTGGTCTGATCACATCTGATTTGATCATTTTTTTGGTTGACTATACCGGGGGTCATCTTTGAGTCAGTGTGAGGTCATCAGGGCAGTGCCGTCATCAGGGGCCACAGCTGCTCCAAACTCACTGTTGTGTCATTCTTATATATCGTGATCAATTTAAAGATGTTCATTTAATTTACATGTATCTATATTTCTACAGAGAGACCCCAAGGAGAGTTCTCAAGACTCTCAGAACAATCCAAACAAAAACGAACAAAGCAAATAACTGCACAGGTCCATTTAAAACATTAAAATCCTTCAAATGTGTTTCAGTTTTGGGAAGTAAAATAACCAAACACTTGTTTTTAGGAATGAAAACTAAATAGAAATGAAACATGAAACATGATCTAGCTCGGCTTCAGTAAATCTACATATTTTTTTCCCAAGAGACATTTATTACTATTTAATTAACTTATTTCGATCTTTGTTTAGCCTCAGTTACAGCTAAAAACCTTCACTTTGTTATTTTTCCATTCTTGTCCTGATTTAACAGTTTCTGTCTGCACGCTGACCTCTCCCCTCCTCCACACTTTATTGATGCTTCTCTTTTATCTTCCTCTCCTTGTCTTTTGTCTCCTCCCTCCTTCTTTCACTTCCTCTGCTTTCTGTAGCCTCTTCTCTCCGCTCTCCACGCACACTTCAGGGCTTTCATCTGCCCCGCTCTGACTCTTATGAATGGCTGCAGTAGTAGTGACCTAGTAATAACGTTAGTGCAGCGAGCTCACTATACACGGCCTTATTTAGTTTGTATTGATGGGATTTCCCTCTGGATGAACTGTGTAACACTACAGAGGTCATGCATTGAATATTGAACATAAATATGCATACGTTTTTAAAATGTGCCTCAACATTCACTAGTGGCACAGAATTATCGGCAGCTTAACAGACAAAATGTGTTTCTTTGATTTTTGTGGTTAAATTCATCTCCGTGGAGCTGTTTTCACTCCACAATAATTATGTCTTCCACACACAGGCTTACAAACATTATTTAACTTAACGTGAGAAAGGCTCAGCTCATAGCTAACGAGCTAACTAAGAGTTGTAGACTTTTATATTTGTTATTATTTCACATTTTAGATTTGGTTTTATGAGAGAAAATGTCATTACTCACCATATAACGGGACATAGCTATCCTGCTAGCCGCCGCGTTCCAAATAGGAAGTGATCATGAGCGCACTTCTGGCTCCATCGACTGTAGCTTCAACATTGGAAAACTGTGGCCTCTCTCTCTGTAACGGCTGTCATTTTAGGTCTTAAAATGTTCGTATTAACCTCCTCTACATGATCCTGGTGTTTTTATTTCGCTATTGTGTCTGTAAATCAAGATAAGAACAGTAATAACAAACAAACCAAGCCTCTTCTTTCACCGAGTTTCTTTAGCATTAGCAGCAGGTTTGATTGCTCAGCGCCTGCTCCCTGCTAAACCAGCGGTGCAGGCAGAAAGGGGCGTTACTTTCAACAACCTCGCTCCGAATTGGCTCTTTGGTTGCTATGATACTTGTGGTCAGAATTCCTTATATGCAACTCAGCTCCAAATTCGCCGCTATACCTGCTCCAGCCTCGATGAGCTTAATTTGACTGGAGCCGAAAGCTGTGGGTGATGTCACACTCACTTAGTCCACGTCTTTATACAGTCTATGCCATTGACATATACCATTGCCACTCGCTAATAAAGGTCCAAAGGTTGTGATGTCATCTGCATAACCTCTGTGAAACAATAATATTGAATAACTTCCATCCACATTCTTTAATCATCTTTAACCTGGTGGTCTCAAAGGAGATATTATTGCCTTGCCTGGATGCAGGGTGACCACACGTCCCATGTCCCAGCAGATTTATCCAAATCCATTGATTTGTTCAAGTTTTATTCCAGAAATGTCCCAATTGTCCCTATTTTTGACCTACAGTAAAGGGAGACATATATTGTCATTTGTTCAGTTAAAATACAGAAAACTGTGCTTCAAAGTTTCCATAAGACAAAAAATTCACCGACAGAAGTCTCTCAGATTATAACCAGCAAGTGAGTCGAGGTTGGATAATGTTATTCACAGTTTTATTTAGACCAACCGTCCAAACCCAGGTGTGTCCCAGTTTCACATGTTCAAGCACAGGTGTTTTTATTGCTCAGAAATACCTTGGACACACATGCATTCCTACTATGAGTGGAATTGCCTCTCCCAGATCTGACCAGTAACAACCTCATGGTGTCACTTTCTTGTCTGTTTTAATAGATAAATTTAATGCCGTGTTTTGGAGCATTCCAGGTAAAATGTAAAAGCTCCATGGAGATAAGAAGAAACGTTTCACATTCGTCTTTGTTGTCTTGGTTCAGGGGTCTGGCTTTGACATTTGTTTGCAGTTTAGCAATCTTAAAACCTGTGTTTGTTTAAGGAAGTGCTTTTAAAAAAGGAAATGACTCTTTACACAAATTAAAGATGAATGTTTTCTCGTCTGTAGCAAATGTCATTATAGGAAGATGCATCTTGGTCCTCGTTGTGGAACACCTGTTTGGAAATGGGGCCAATTTGTTGACTTGTTTGAGTTTAAGGTTTTGAGAATGCTTTCAGCCTTATTCAACCATAACTCTTTCATCTGGGAAGTGTGGAAATTATTCCAGTTCAGCTAAGCTAAGCAAGACCAGGCCTTGAGCAGGGATGGGAGACCACTGGGAGTATCGGGCGCTCCAATGGGGCACTAGTGACAAAAACCCGTCGTGTCCTGAGGCAAGACACTTCGCTCACACGGCCCAGTATTAATGTGATGTGTGTGCTAATAATAATAAACACAGAAAACCTAAGTCAAAGTCAAAAACAAACTTCCCACTGGTGATTGAGCTGATACAGTGGCTGATTCACTCATTTTGTGGATCAATGCCCTCCTGTTTTTTTTCTTTGTTGTAGTAGTAATCTTTGTGCATAATCGTGATATTCGCCAACAAATATAATTCCCATTATACCACCAGAATCTGCAAAGGTCAGAATGTGCAAAGGTCAGAATGTGCAAAGGCCAGAATGTGCAAAGGCCAGAATGTGCAAAGGCCAGAATGTGCAAAGGCCAGAATGTGCAAAGGCCAGAATGTTCAAGGGCCAGAATGTGCAAAGGCCAGAATGTACAAGGGCCCACGAATTGTATAATAGTTGTTTAAACACAGAACTAATGCCTTTTTAACTGACCCATATAGTCATGTAGAGTATATTTCCATACAATTTCCATATAACTGTCTGCACTTTTAATAATTGCTGCAATATTATTGTCTAACGCAGATAAACCGTGATGGATGCGACACAGGATTTCAGTATAGTTGGATGCCATTTTGTTGCTGTGTCTGGCTCTGTGCTGCTCTAAGTGGATTTGCTGTCGAGCTTTGAGTGCTTAAGCTTGGTCGTTTTAATGAGACAGCATTACCTTCGCCCCACCTGTCTGCCCCAGTCACTCTATATCTGCTCCCCCACTGCACTGGACTGCTCTGGTACTTTGGCCTGTCACAATAATCACTATATCGACTTATTGTTCAATATATGAAAGCTAGAACTATATTTTTTGGTCTCACTAGTCATCATGTGTAAATTTTCTTTGCACTACGGGATAATTTTAGGTTACTTTTTGGCTATATGATAAGATTTAAGCCGTCAAAGGTTAAATTAATTACTTTTAATCACTCATTACTGAGGCAAACTAATGACTAAAGTGTTTCATTCTGCTGTTTATTTATTGCAGCTCGTGATTTTTAACGATATTATGGATGTAGAATAGTTCTTGTGGCTTAAATCTGCTCTTGGGTTATTGTTTCAGTGGCATAAATTAGCTTCAATATTATCGTTTATCGTCTATATTTGCTTACAGCGATATATCGACCTTCAAAATATGTTATCGTGACAGGCCTATCCTCACTGTTGTGTAAAGAATAGGTTAGTTTACTCAGCTGAAATAAAGAAAAACACAAGTAAACGTGAGTGAAGAATGAAGCATTGCTAAATAAAAATAAAGAGCATTTGAATTATATATTTAAATTACTTTGCAGTGCGAGACTATGGCAATACCATATTTAGTAGCTAAGGTTTACAAGTCGCCTAGCGTTTCCTGATCATCTACTGTAACACAGTGTAACACATTAACCCAGTTTTACATGTCTGCATTTATCTTGCTCGGCATCTGTTTCCTTCCTTTGCTTAGCTTCATGTTAATTTTGTTCAGGTTGAGTCTCTTTGTGATTGTATTTATTGCAGACTGATCTCTAGATTTTATGTTTATTGCACTGATCTCTAGATGTTATGTTTATTGCAGACTCTAGATATATTGGTATTGTAAATTGAAGGCAGTAAATGTTGGTGATATCCACGTGTCGTCATTCCCAAGCTCACGTGAATTTATCTCTCTTCTTCCTCTCCTCCCTCCGCACACTCTTCTTCTGTGGCTTTGAGGCAGAGGAGCGTTTTAACAAGCTTTGAAGTAATGAGGTCTGAGATAAGAGTCTTATTTCACCTCTGAGTGGGAGGAGGAGGAGGGCTAACGAAGAGCCTTTCACCGAATGCTACAATTACCTATTTTTAGAGTCTGGTTTTGTCACAATACAAACATTTTGAACTCAATTTCACTTGGCTCAGAGTTTATTTTTTTCATTTATCTTTATTTCTACAGGGAGAGCCCGTTGAGAGCACTCTGTTTTTCCATGAGCGCCCTGTTACAATACAGAACAATACAGACAATGTAACAATACATTAAAAACAGGAGCAGGTGTGATTATAAATGGTTATCAACAAAAAAAAAAAACAAGATTTTTATAGGTGGTGCCTGTTTCTATCGTTGTACTATTTAGTGTATAAAGATTTGTAGCTTGCACATCATTTAAATGTTTTTAGAAAAATCCTATACTTAGTTTTATTTGCATTCAGTGATAATTTAAGATTTTTGAGAGAATTTCTGCCTGATCAACAGAGGGAGGCATCATCTGCATATGCATGAGGCTTTCTCTTCAATTGCAACCAATGGAATTCATACATATAGTAAAAAGTAGCGGGCCCAAAATTGAACCCTGTGGTGCTCCTTATCTTAAAGTTAAAACATGTTATTTAAACTCATCTGCTACTACTGTCTGAGTTCTGTTTGAAACATAATTTTTGTTGTTACATTTAGCTCTGTTAAATCCAATCTGCTTCAGATGCTTCAAGAGGGTTTTATGATCTACTGAATCAAAAGCTTTAGTCAAATCAAGAAACGGAGCTACACAATCTTGTTTGTCGTCACGGGCTGTGAAAATGTGTGAACTGTTGTAGTTGCAGTGACAGTACTATGACCTTTTCTTAAACCCGATTGACAAGACTTCAAAACGGAGTATTTATTTAAATAAACTGTAACTTGATTTGCAGATAACTTTTCTAAAACTTTTGCAAGACATGGCAATTTAGATATTTATATTTTTAGTTTATGTAAAGGCAAAGCTTGTGCTGTTTTCCATAATCCAGGTGTAACTTCCATTTTCACTGACGCATTAAAAATATGTAATAGAGGTTGAATTAAATATGGGGCAGCTAGTAACAGAAGTTTTGGATTCCTTCCATAATGATGATTAAAAAAAACTATTTTAACCGATAATATAACATATATAATATAATATAACAAAGTAATGAACAAGACCAAATACTAATAGTTCTTTAAAAAAATATTTGGGTTCTGACATAGACTGTTCTAAAATTCTTAAGGTCCAACTTTTATCAGTCTTGTTCAGTTGAGTATCTAGTGATACTAGTCTTATTATTAATCGTCTGGGGTTTTTTTTGGGGACAGTCCTAGTCCAAATGATCATTAATATAGACACATAAATGGGACAATATTGAAATTTTGTGTGACAATTATTATGGCCAAAATAATTGTGATTAACGATTATATCATGATATGATGTTTTAAAATTGTTATGGAAGTGAATAATATAACTTTAACAGAGAACATTATGGATGAGCAGGGCCGTCAACTGAAATTTGGAGGCCCGGGGTATTAAGCCTCACATGGCCCCACACAGTGGCAGTTATCACAATTATGTAAAATGCCCCACAAACAATTATTGTCAACCCTTTTTATCACGATGAACGGTATTGTTTATCGTCCCATCCCTACTAGATGAGTTTAGTAAAAAAACTCTCTAGAGTAGTAGTAGAAAATTTTAAGTTAATAAAAGTATACTTTATTCGTAGTATATTTTACCTAGCAACAGTTTAGCCAATGAGCTTCTGGACAACTTTGTGTGAGAAGGGTGATTTAAAGGTGAAAGGTGACACCAGGGATGAGCGGTGCCGTGATCAATTATTGATTGGTAGTTTCCTCAGGAGCATACTTCTTATTGCATGTTTGTGTAACTGATCCTGTGCAAACTGTACAGTCTCTGGGATCCTGATCTTTTATTTTAGATATCGACACAACTATAAAAATTGCTGGGTTTCAGACGACATCACAGCAGCACAGACGGAGGACAACTATGAGGCTAACATGAACATTGTTACACAGTAGTTTTTTGTTGTAATACAGGGAGTTCTCCATTAAAGTCACTAACAGAAAGTACCAGTTTCAATATATAAATCTACTTTTTGCATATTTCCTGGCAAAGTACAATGTAATCAGTAGGAAATACTGGCTCTTGCCCCCATCTGAGCCCGTGGCATTATCACATCCTAAAATCTGAAAACGGAAACCACCAATAGAAAGATTTCCGCACTGTCGATTGGAAACGTTGCTGCTTCCCTGTAAATAACGCTCACTTTTTGCGAGATAAACAGAGTGCGGGGGTCTTTCTATTTTAGACTTTGACGAGCATTACGCACACCCTCTCCAACGCACCTGGCTTTAGAAATATGATGTGCCAACCAACCTCTTTATCTCAGGATTGTGACATAACTATAACATGAATTTATATTACCCTCCACATGTTTTTGAATGAATGAATCTATTTTATTATTGTGTCTTGCATACAAAAAAATGCTGAGCCCTTTAATGTGTTTATCAGACACCATTCACAAAATACAATAAAATACAACAGCTGCCAGACGTGTGTTACAAACAGCAACAGACTCATTTAAACAAACTCATCTGCCGCTTCTTCCAGGCTTTACAGAGAAATGATACAAACTTATAAATATGAGAATGAAACAGCCTTTTCATCTCGTTGTTGTCAGGATTTCTAAATTAATCATAAAATGGACAATACAACAAAAATGAGCTTCACTTTCCACTTCTCCAACTCACATAAACCACAGAGTCTTCTTCTCCTTCTCCTTCTCCTCCTCCTCTTCCTTCTTCTTCTTCTTCTTCTCCTCCTTCTTCTCCTTCTCCTCTTTCTCCTTCTTCTTCTTCTCATTCTCCTCCTTCTTCTTCTCCTCCTTCTTCTCCTTCTCCTCCTTCTCCTCCTTCTCCTCCTTCTTCTCCTTCTTCTTCTTCTCCTTCTCCTCCTTCTTCTCCTTCTTCTTCTTCTCCTTCTTCTTGTCCTTCTTCTTCTCCTTCTTCTTCTACTTCTCCTCCTTCTCCTTCTTCTTCTTCTTCTCCTTCTTCTTCTTCTACTTCTCCTTCTTCTTGTCCTTCTTCTCCTTCTTCTTCTCCTTCCCCTTCTCCTCCTTCTTCTTCCCCTTCTCCTCCTCCTTTCCAGTTTCTAAGTCCAGGAGCTACCAGTTGTCCAAACACACATTTTCAAACTTTTACAAAGAAAGTGTACTCATATTCATTTGTTTTCATGTCTTTTTGCAGTACTGGATCAATGAGTTCACCACCTCTCTGGGCATCGGGGTTTTTCACTCAGGGGTTGAGATCTACGGAAGAGGTATATTATAATGCAAAATATCCCAAACACCATGATTTGATATGTAAACTATGTCATTTTTTGGTTGATCAAATCTCTTTTTTCTCAGAGTTTGCTTATGGCGGACACCCGTACCCTTTCTCAGGAATTTTCGAGATCACACCAGGAGACGCCATGGAGCTCGGTGATACTTTCAAATTCAAGTGAGTTTTGGTGACCAGCTTCATGGAGTCAAACCTTCTGAAAAATAAAGTGATGTGGACATAAACAACCTGATAGAAAAGCATTTAACATTTAGGGAAACCTTTTTGGAAAATAGCTTGATTTGACATTTTTACTTTAAAAAGTCTCACTTTTTGTTGTTAAAGGGCCAATAATACACTATTTTATGATCTATTTTATAATGTTTCCTCATCACAAACAGACCTGGAGTTGTGTTTTGTTTTTTTCACACATGTTTAAGTTCGTCTCTCAGACTGAAAACACTCTGTTCCACCTTGTGATGTCATCATGTGGTAATACAGGAAGTGCTCCACTGTGTTTTTAAACTCCATACACCTTCACTAGAATCATTTGGATGATTTCAGCCCTGAAATTGCCCATCTCTATTAAACAAAAATTAAAAGGAGATGTTAACTTGAAAACTACCACTTCATGACATCACAAGATGGAACAGAACATTTTGAGGTTTGCAGATGTTACAGACTAATAATAAAAGTTACTCAAACATGTGTGAATGAAACAAAACACAACTTCAGGTCTGTTTTTGAGGAGGTAACAGTATTATAACATGACTTAAATCTCACAAGAGTTAATTTTGTGTAAGTAGTACTACTGCTATAGTTTCATCTGACACTAAAATGTCTGTAAAAAACACGTGGAGAAGCAGGATTTAATTTCACAGTTCAATCTTGACGGAATGCAGAACTTGTGTGCTGGAAAGAGAACGCTCTCCTCACATGTTTGCTTTTTAATTTCTGATGATGTATGACAAGTTACCGTCTCCAAAGAGGCCCGGATTTTTATTGTCATTTTCGTCAGCTTGGCTCTTTTGACTAGTGCTGTAACAAATGTGCCCTCTGACGATGAGCCAGTAATGCACAGAAGACATTGATTTTCACTGGTATTTATGGGTCTAGCCATAGACTGTATATATAAATGGACATAGCTAACCCGCTAGCCACCACGTTCTGAATAGAAAGTGATCATGGGCGCACTTCCAGCTCCATCGACTCTCGCTCCAATTCGCTTTACATTGAAAAACCCTCTCTCTGTAACTGCTGCTGTCAGACTCATCATTTTGGTCTTAAAATGTTCATATTAACCCCGCTCTACATGATCCTGGTGTTTTTATTTTGCCTCTAAATCAAGATATCAACGTTAATTTGACACTTTATTCTTATTTGACACTCTATTCTTATTTGACACTTTATTCTTATTGCACGAATTTTTATTGACACTTTATTCTTATTGCACGAATTTTTATTCTTATTTAAATGACTTTTTATTCTTATTCTTATTCTTAAACTTCTATCCTGTGGTTGTGGATCTGTTAACTAAGAGAATTTCCCTTTCGGGGATCAATAAAAGTGATTCTGATTCTGATTCTGATTCTAATAACAGACAAATGAGGCACCTCAAGAAACGTTACCTTCAACAGCTTGGCTCCTGATTGGCTCTTTGGTTGCCATGATATTTAATCCTAATATGGAAGTTGGCTCCAAATTCACCTCTATAACTGCTCTAGCCTCGATGAGTTTCATTTGACTGGAGCTGAACGCTGTGGGTGACGTCACATCCCTTAGTCTGCTTCTTTTACACAGTCTATGGTCTGGGCAAATGTGGAGACTGTATAATTCAATATGTGTGAGGATTCCTACATTCATCTGAGTGGAGTTCTGGGTTACTTCTGCTCTAGTTAATTTGCGCTGTGGCTCGGGGCTCTCCCTGAAAATACTCTCTGACACACAAGAGGATTTTACCTCACAAAGTCACTGTGTGTGTGTTCACTGACAAGATAAAATATAGTTTTTTAACTTGTGTACAGGGACATGATGAATCACTTTTTAGTTTTTGGTTTGTGAGCTACGAAACAACCAGTTAATGTAATGTAATGTTGCTGCTTTGGGCAACAAGGGCCCAAACACCTCATTTTAAGAGGTAGTATGAAGGAACTTTACAGAATATTGGAAACATTATTGGTTGTGTCCCCAGATATGAAGTGAATATGGTCAGAATATAATGAAAATGATTTATTCTCAGTTGAAATAACTTCTCGTATAAAGCATAAAAGTTGCTTATATTCACATAGTTGTTTGGTTCTCAATTAGAAAGTTGAACTAGGTCTTTGCTTTAGGCTCGCAGATTCTACAGCTAAAACTACCTTGTGTTTGTATCTACGTATTGATACTTTACAGTGACATCCCACTAGGGGTGTTCTGTGTGTATCTCTATGGTTGACACAAGGCACACAAGAGCAAAAACTGTCAAAAAATGTTTAAAAGATGTCTAAAAACTCAATACGTACATTCATGATCCTGTTTAGTTTAATTTTATGTGTGAGAAACTTGCTTAACAGCACAAATCATGTCACCTGCTGTAGTTCCAGCTAGACCAGTTCTTTATGATCAGATTGTGTTAAAATAAAGCACAGATTAAAGTCTAATAAACCCTCAGGACAGAGCAGAGCCTACAGTTAGCACCACACCCCCAGGAAACGTTGATGACACCAGCTGCAAAGTATCAGTATAGCAGCTAATGGAAAGTTATTACACACACTGCCTTCCTCCTCTGTGTTTTGTTGTAGTTTTTTGTTTATTTTTACTGTTGACCTTTCCTTTGTGTGTCCAGAGAGGCCATCCTCCTCGGCAGTACGGACTTCACAGAGGAGGATGTGGAGCGGATCGTGGAGGAGATGGGGAAGGATTTCAAAAGGAAACGCCTACCACCTCATGCACAAGAACTGCAACCACTTCTCCTCCGCACTGTCTGAGGTCGGTCACATTCAGACACAGATGACATGAGCTGTTCCTGGGCCCTAGGTTTTCGGGAGCAGACATTTATTGTTGGAGGGTCTAAGGGAGTGCTGTGTGGAGGTTCTCGCTTATCACGGACTTATCAGAACAGTTACTCAAAAATTTGGTTTCTGAATACTTATTTTTGTATGTTTTTTTCTTTCTTACATTCTATATATGTTTTGGTTACTTCCTGTCTCTTTCTCAGAGAGTCACATGATGGTGTAGTGCTGCTTTACTTGGTTTTTGCCAGACAGTAGGGGAAGGTTACTACGCCCCTACTGTCTGACACCTTCTCCAGCACTGAATCCCATGTGTGCGATAAGTTGCACGCTCCATTGTCACGATTCATGCCCCTTGGACCTCAGTTGCGGGTCTTGATAGCGTCTCTGATCCAGCGGCGGTGACCCTGACATGACCCCGTCTCACAAAAAGAATAGCTATTTCTAAGTTATTTTTGTACATTTTACTTCCTGTACCTTCCTACTTTTTTCACCCTGAATATGCAAAATGATATAGTTGTGTTTTATGAAAGCTCCATTACCTCTGTGGGTGTGAAATCAGCTTTTCAGGGTGTGCCTAATGAACCAGCGTCTTACTGTCAGTGTCTGTAACATGGATTAAGAAATGCACACAGGCTTGGACATGTAAACACACTCACACACTCACACACTCACACACACATACACACACACACGCACACACTTGAACCAACCTTTTAATTCTTTTTCACCACATGTGTGCATAAGGTTAAGGTACAACTAAGTGTCCATATTGAGAAATTTACAGTGAATAACAGTGAATAATAATAAGCAGTACACCGCCTGTACTGCTATGTGTGAGGATTTTTTATTTCTGGATAAAGTTAGACTAATTGTGCCCTTGTTTAGATTTTTAGCTAGGTTCATTATCCAGAGTACCTAGCTGGAGGATAAGCGTCATCTCCTTCCATCCTATGTTCAACCTCAGTATCTATATCTCCACCACTTTGACTTTCTCAGCAAAACATCTAACATTCTATTGTGACTTCCCTTCCCCAATCCTAAGCCTATTAATTTTTGCGTTATAAATAGGAAGTGAGCATGGGCACGCTCGACTCCATTTCGCTTTCTATATTAAAACTGTCACCAATGTTCATATTAACCCACTCTATGTCATTCCTGTATGTTTATTCCAGTATTGTGTCCATAAATCAAGATATGAACATTAATCACAGACAAATCAGGCGTCTTCTTTCCCTGAAGTCACCCCCCGTAGCATTAGTGGACGGGACGGGACGTTACCTTCAACAGCCTCGCTCCGGATTGGCTCTTTGGTTGCTATGATACTCGCAGTCGGACTTCCAAATATGGCACTCGACTCCAAATTCAGCCCTGTAGCTGCGAGCCTCAACAAGTTTCATTTGACTGGAGCTGAACACTGTGGGTGACGTCACACTCACTTAGTTCACTTCTTTATACAGTCTTTGCTTCTGCCACTTACTTCCTTCCTGTCTCTTAACTGTTTCTAAATTATGCAGAGTTGCAGGTTTCACTACCACTCATTTAATCCTTACCAAAAACCTTTTCTAACAGATTATAACTTCCCTTTCCTTCATCATTTCTTTCTTTTTTTCGTGTACACAAGAAAGCACAACATGCCAGCAGTGCTTCATAAGCCTTACTGTGGTTCAGACGGGGTCCTTCCTCCCGGATCCTCAGAAAACCCCCAGCACGTCAGTCGCTTTGATGTTTAATTAAAATGCACAGTTTGTTTTTGGGGAAGCCACTTTATCCCTTAATAATAATAATATTATCAACACTGTCAGAGCTGTGTGGAGATAATTGGGCCTCATTAAACACTGCAAGCAAGTAAAAACACACACAAAATGGCTTCTAATTTGGGATGCTGTTTGTGTCTCAGAATTGTTTTTTTCTTGCAGTGTCACAACCAGGCTGTTACGACCACGTGCTTAGAATTCAGCTGTACACATAATGATATTCACATGTTCTCTCACTAACTGAAACCATAATAATTTGTGTAGCTCTTCATTACCTGTCAGTTTTTATAATGTGATGATGTCATTATCTGATTTAATATGAAGTTTTATGGCTGGTTTGAAATCACACCACATTTATTTGCCTGTATTTATGACCTACAGGAGAAGGGAGAAGTTTATTTAATAAATATGCCTCGCTGCAGATATTGTAGCGTACTTGAATACACTTAAAGATCCTATTACACATTACATATATTAGCTTTAAAGCCATGTTATAACGCTGTTTACCCGTCCTCAAAAACAGACCTGGAGTTATTTTGTTTCATTCACACATGTTTGAGTAACTCTTTCTTATTAGTCTGTCTACATCTCCAAAGCTCAAAATGCTCTGTTCCCACCTTGTGATGTCACGAAATGGTAGTTTACAGCTATCTTTTACCTTTAGTTTCAGTAGAGATTGGCAATTCCAGGGCTGAAATCATCCAAATGATTCTAGTGAAGGTGTGTGGGGGTTTAAAAACACAGTGGAGCACTCCTGTATTACCAGTTTCAGTTTGAGAGAAGAACTCAGCTTAAATACGCAGGGTTTGTGTGTAAACATGTGTGAATGAAACAAAACACTACTCCAGGTCTGTTTTTGGTGAGGAAACATTAGAACAGATCAGGAATGGTGGAATTCAGGCGCCCCTTAAACACAGTCCAGAATGTAAAAACAAGTTTGCGCAGCTCTTACATGGATTGTAAATGTTTTAATACATTCTTCCCTTTTCCCAGATCTTGTGCGGCAGAGAGATCCCTCGCTGGGGTCAACCGTCTGGCCTACTTCAGCTCATGTCATGTGCCGTTCTTCCTGGGTTGCCAGGGTCTCCAGAGCTGCCTGCCCAAAGAGAGTGGCTGACCCCCGCGGCCCTCCATTCCAGCGTGAGCCAAGAGCTACACGGGGTGGAGGGCACCTGGAGGAAGGTGAAGGACGCCGCCGCCACTGCCTCCCTGGCCTCCATGTCGCCTTGCACACCGGACCCAGACCCAGCCCTTCGACTCTGCCCCGTCACCCCCGACACCATCAGCCTCAGCCGGCCGATAGGGGGCGCTCTGGGTGGATTGACCTGAGTTTTTGTCAGGTAGTAAAAGCAGTCACAAGAATCAGTGACTGCAGATCTGATGTCATTGCTGTATTTAAGAAAATTCATCTGCTCTAAGAATGTCAGCTGGAAAGAGCAGTAAAAATGGTTGAAAAATGCTGGATTTTTATCATTCCTTGCTGATCATGACACAAGAATATTTTTTGTAAGAACTTGCCAACACTGGTGCAAAGGTCTTTACATTTCGTAGATGTCACAGTGCAACAGGTCAAAAACTTTTTCCGGAGAATCACAGTAGTAACAACTGTTTTCTTTTTATTACTTTTTATATTAAAGTACTTCAAACATGTGTAAAAAAATCACTGTATATGCAAGTTTAGTGAAATTAAAAACATACTATTCTATTTACGTTTTAAAGAACCTCAAAAGGCCTTACATTTCGAGACGCAGATGCTCTCAAGAGTTCATATTGTAGTTTCATGCCGATTGTCAATGTTACATAGAAAATAATAGACGATGGGGTAGCTTTGCTCATAGACTGTATATATAAATGGACATAGCTAACCTGCTAGCTGCTGCGTTCCAAATAGGGAGTGATCATGTGCGCGCTTCTGGCTCCATCGACTCCAATTCACTTTATAGTGAAAAATCAGACTCGTCACTTTGGTCTTAAAATGTTCGACGTTCTACATGATCCTGGTATTTTTATTTCGCTATTGTGTCTGTAAATCAAGGTGTGAACATTAATAACAGACAAATCAGGCACCTTCTTTCCCCGAGATTGCTCCCGCTAGTGTTAGCAACAGGTGTGATTGACAGCGTTGCTAAGCGTCTGCTCCCTGCTAAACCAGCGATGCAGGCAGAAAGGGCCGTTACTTTCAACAGCCTCACTCTGGATTGGCTCTTTGGTTGCTATGATACTCGTTTTTCAAGTTGTAAATATGAAAATGGGCTCCAAATTCGCCTGCTCTAGCCTCGATGAGCTTCATTTTACTGGAGCCGAACGCTACAGGTGACGTCACACTCGCTTAGTCCACTTCTTTAAACAGTCTGTGGTTGCAACAAATCTTTTTCTACATCACCTCAAATTGTAAATCTGTTTCTTGCTGTATAGGCCTATTTACAAAGGTCATGTTTTTTACATTCCAACTAAAATAGATGATAGTTAGTAGTCTCGTGACCTTGTATGATGCTGCCTTTTTCACACCGGTGGGGTCTCTTGTGGATGCTCTAGACACGAGCCATGTGATTTTTACAACAGCTGGACAACTGACAAGTGTTTTGTATCTATGTGGTATTACTAATGTTATTGCTAAAGGCCTTTTGTGTAAGTGAGATTCAACTCAGGATGTAAACAGGCTTTTTAATATAATTATTTTATCTGTTTCTTTAATTTTCCCTTGTTTTTTGTAAGAGTAATAATCACTCTGAAGCCCAGTTTATTACTCTGTGATATGAAGATGATATTTTGTTTATGGCTATTGTGGATGCAAAATGGTGTTTCCAGTGGTGCGTGTGTGAATGCAGACCAGCCCAGTTGGACCAATGTTACCCAGCAAAACAAACACACTCAAAGATGACCTGAGAGTTTAACTGTTACTTTTTACCATTCTTGGCCCAACTCTTTAGTTCAACATTTTGGTTTTGTTTTTATCCCCTGAAAGTGTGTTTGCTGACAGTGTATGTATCAGAAATCTGCCCTCTGTTATTGTATTATACCGTGCAATACTCAATGCTGGCAGTTGGCACCTCTACTGGTCATGTCGACTAAATAAACACAGAGAAAAGAAATAATATCTTGCAGTTTTTATCACCAACCACCTGCCTTTAAAAGAGGGGGTATTACTCAAAATGAACTTTTTTGGAGCTTTCTGCCATGTTTATAACGTTGTTGCCTCATTAGAAACAAGCCTGAAGAGATTTTAGTAGACGTCATCCAGGCATGTTCGAGCAGTTTAAGCGATCTCTCCCGGGCTCTATTCAAACACTCTTTAATGTTCTCTGTAAAATGGGGTCCAAGGCTCTGCCCACATGCCTACATCACCCATGCGCCCACGGGACAGTTCTCCATAAATATACAGAAAAAACATGATCTAAAACGATACACTACAGCTTCACAAAACCTGATGTGATGTGCAGTAGTTTCATCAGGGTGATTGTAATGTGAAGGGGGAGTGGCTTTTGTTTTTTGAACGTCAAAAATTAAACATGTTAATACCGTTGTTTTTGGCAAAATAGCACTTTCAAAACAATTTCAAAAATAAAAAGTAAAAATGTTGATCGAAATTTGTTTTGTCTTTTCAATTAATACCCCATAGAAGTAATATACCCCCTCTTTAATTTTATCCCAGTTCATGCATTTTCTAACTTCTCCTATGCCAAAGGTATCGTTACATATTTGTTTGTATGTGTTTAGCAAAAATGTACGTTTTTTCCTGTTTGTATTGGTTCAGTCAGTCATGTGTTGTTAATGTAAAGTTTTTTATGTTGTTCACTTTGTAATCTTTGCACACCTTTCCGAGCTACGAGCCCAAAGTAAACCTGTGACTTACAATCTTCACCAAGCCTTCACTGGGGAGCTGCGCAGATTTTTACCCAGTTATGTTATTATCATGTTATTAAAATGACACTTATATTGAAGCTGTCTTACTTTATTTATAAAAGTGTAACTATTCATATTTCAAATTCAGATTATTGCGTGCTATCCCATAAAGTTAAGATATAGGTTAAGAGTAGGGGTTTAGGTTAAAGGTCCCATATTACACAAAATTGACTCTTGTGAGCTTTAAGTCATGTTACGCAAGATGTGTGTGTAATCCCTCCCCGTCCCAGTCCATGGTCTGATCCACAGCAAAAGACGAAAGTTTAAATCTGGGACAAATCGTTGCTTTAGGAGTGTAAGACCTTTCACCGCTCCATTCCCAAGATGCTTTTTCAGTTCTGGTCAGATTACTGCTGTGGACACTGGGTACTTAAATATTTGCCTGAAGACAGGAGAAGCTAACAACTGGAAAACAGCTGCTGTTTGTAGTTTTCTGTTTGTAGGTTAGGCACAGTTGCACAGTGTAGCTCAATCAGTACTTGAGGCATAGTTTTTGCATATTTCATACAGCTCTTACTGTGCGCTTTCACACCTATTGCGAATCCTGATTAGCTCTGTTGTTCTCTTTGTTTTCTGTTGTTTGCTTGGGGTCTTGAGATGGAGTTATGGATTGGAAGGAAAGATGATGTCTAAGGCCCCCATTCCTAGTCAAGGAAGGATTTGTCTGTAAACAATAGCTGTTAACAGGTTTCAGTTTAGTTACGATACTTCTCCCCTCTGACAGATATAAGGCAGTGGCCAGTAGTAATGTGACCAGAACTGAAGAAGCCGTCTTGGACGATGCATCGAAATGTCTCACTCCTACAACAGCTTGTCCACTTGACAGTTTTTTCAACGTTAACGCCCTTTTAACTTCAGTTCAGTAGACATTGGCAATTTCCAGGGACTGACATGAGCCAAAATGATCTAGTGAAAGTGTATGGGTTTAAAACATGGTGGAGCACTTCCTGTATTACCACTGATGACATCACATTGGTGGAACAGAGTGTTTTCAGTTAAGAGAAGGACTCAGCCTAAATATGCATGGTGTTTCTGTGTTATACATGTGTGAAGATGAAACAAAAAATCCAACAACTCCAGTCTGTTTGTTTGAGAAACATAATATGGGCCTTTTTGTGTGTGTACATTTTCATAGACCGTAAAAATGCATCACTACCCTTGTTTTAAAACGTACCATGTTTTATTGGAAATTAATTGAATAACTTTGTTTTGAAAACACATTCAAAGATCGTCTTTTGATTGGAGTACAAAAGTTGCAGTGTAGTAGTGAGACATAGGGACAAAAACAACATGCTGTGCCTTCTAGATGATAACACGATCGATATATAAAACATAAGCGAGTAGGCAAGAGGGTGCAACACTCTGATCAACAAAATTCCTTTTCAAAAGCAGATCACAAACGTCATGGAAGGGGTCCTTTGGAAGAATTTTGAGTTTTGATGGGCTTCGTTGGCTAGTAGGGACTGGGGTCCCAGTTTATCCCGTGGGGGCAGTGGGATCTATAAATGAGAAAGCCACTTTGTTAAATGAAGAAGCTGGACCCTTTGCCCCGAGTAGACTTGCAGTTAACAGCAAATTATAAGGATATCTGTGAACTTTAAGATGATTTCTTCGTACATGTCTCCAAGTGTAGCTCTGAAGTAGGGCAACCGCACCACAACCATCTTCATGGTTAGGACAGCGTAGCAGCATCGCCAATGCAGTTTGCGAGGCCCTTGCCAACTGGCATGGGTACGAGCGACGTAGGGTTGATATTTCATGTCGTTCAGCAATCTGCAAACAGTTTACATTAGTAAGGCAGAACAAAGAAACAAGAGTTGAGTCTGTCTTCCGATAAGCAATAATGGCCATTTATCGTGACCAAAATGGACACAATAATCATTTGTGCGACTTTCAACAACACTGAGGATCATGTGCATCCTCTTACAGAGACTAGAGGAACTGGGCTCGGCATCTCTGGTTACAACCACTAATCTTGTTTCAATTCCTACGAAGAAAAGAGTGAGCACTCTGTGTATGAAATTGGGGCACATGTGTCCCTCCTGAGTAACAGTGTCCCTGACCTGTGGGGTTGTCCTCCAGGGGTTCATTCCTGGGGCACCCCACAGGTCCTGATTTTGTTGTTTGTTCAATCGTCTCAATGCTGCCATTGGAGGTCAGTTAATACACAGCAATAATGTGTCTACTAACCACAACTCTGCAGATGAACACTCAGCTCTCTGTCTCACTGTCAGCAGGTGACTATGGGACTTTGGATTGCACGCGTGCAACATATCAGTGTTGTGTATGCGAGAACAACTTTTCTCTTCTAAACTCAGACAAGACATAAGTGCATGAGTCTTTTGGCCACAGAAACAAAGGAAAAAACAATTTCAGCAGTCCACCCTCCAGTCCTCTCTCCGTAAAACCTTCAATCAAGGGCTATAAATCTAGGGTAAGATAATAGACTCAGACTTGAACCTTACCGTCCCATCAATTGAGATGAACATTTGACACTTTTTTATCCCTCAAAAATACTGCCAAAAATCAAACGATACTGTCACAAACCAACTTGAGAGACTTATCCTGCCTCTGTCTCCAGAGGTTGGCTATGTAACAGCCTGCTCACTTGTACGCATACAAGGTCCAAACGCGCGTTAAGCTCTTTGGAATACCTGTAATGGTGCTGAATAATAAACCGTGCCTGCCTTAACCTTTATAGACGCCATGATAATCTTCAACAAGATAAGTCGTCATTACCTCACCATAATGTTCAGAAAACAACTATCCCCAGGGAGTCGA
>JAIEZT010000518.1:27500-44860 GCA_019594935.1 Periophthalmus modestus | reverse complement strand
CTGTTCAACATGGAAACCCTTCTCCACTGTGCGGCACACCAAAAGTTCGCGTTTGAAGTTTGATAACCAGTATCCACCAAGATCTGCACCCGCGGCGAGAGCCATCCCCCGAGCACAAGCGACCTAGGCTTACGTGCTCACATGCGGCGGGCTTACCTTCCTACTCGTCGCGGCGTAGCACCGTCGAGGCTACCTCGTGCCCGGCGAACGCGCAAGGGATATGGGCTTTACGGGACATCCTCCAGCGCCATCCATTTTCAGGGCTAGTTGGAAATCGAAGGTTGAGTTGTTACACAACTCCTTAGCGGTATTCCAACTTCCATAGGCCACCGTCCTGCTGTCTATATCAACCAACCCTTTTCTGGGGTCTGATGAGCGTCGGCATCGGGCGGCCTAAACCGGCCTGTTCGGGTTTCATCCCGCAAGCGCCAGCTTCTGCTTACCAAAAGTGGCCCACTAGGCGGCTCGGATATTCCACGCCCGGCTCCAAGCCAGCGAGCCGCGGCCTTCTTACCATTTAAAGTTTGAGAATAGGTTAATAGAGATCGTTTCGGCCCCCAAGCACTCTAATCATATCGCTTTACCAGATAAACACGGCGAGACATCGATCTGCACAGCGGTGCGCAGAGGGTCCTGACGGGAGGACTTGGACTAAGGAATTGTCGACCAGCTTCCTTATGACCAGATATCTAGTTCGACCTCGATATAGTCTTTCGCCCCTTATACACCAGGTTCGCGGCACAGACCGATTTGCACCGTCAGGACCAGCTGCGGGCCTCCACCAAGTTTCCTCTGGACTTCGTCCCTGACCCCAGGCATAGTTTCACCATCTTTCGGGGTCCTATCGCCCACGCGCTCTTGCTTCCACCTCCCCGACGGAGCGGGCCGAAGACGGGCCAGCGTGGTTGCGCCGAAGAGCCCCGAGGGGCCGGGCCGGGATTCCCCCACCTCAGGCGCGGCGCGCGCCGCCGAGACCTCACTTTTCAATTGACCGCCACGGGGTTTCGTGCCCCCTCTGACCGCCTCGTGGCCCCTCAGCACTCGCCCTGCGCGTTTAGACTCCTTGGGTCCGTGTTTGTCAAGACGGGTTCGCGGTGGGTTGCCGACAATCAGCCGCGACCCCTGACGCCTTTGTACGTGGTTGCCGGGTCCCCGCCCTGGCGACGCGACGCGCGATTGGGTGCG
Organism: Periophthalmus modestus; assembly: GCA_019594935.1. Classification (NCBI taxonomy): domain Eukaryota; kingdom Metazoa; phylum Chordata; class Actinopteri; order Gobiiformes; family Gobiidae; genus Periophthalmus; species Periophthalmus modestus. The sequence continues at coordinate 43,675 of JAIEZT010000518.1, read as the reverse complement.
TCGCAACTGAGGACAAGGACAGTCCGCCCGTCGGTCGACAGTCGCGCCGGAGCGGGAGCAGGGGGCCCGTCCCCGCCTCGGCGGGGACCGGAGGGCTCAGGGCGCAGCGGGCAACGGATTCCACGGCGCAAGCGCACGAAAGCGGGCGTACTGGCTTGGTCTGTAAATCCGGGACGTAGGAAGCGGGCGCGCGCTGTAAAAGCACGCCGCCGGAGCTGCGTGTAGCACGGGTCGCCGCCAGCCTTCCTGGCCTCACCCGAAGCCTTTCCTTGCCGCTCCCGACCCACAGAGTCCACGGTCGCCGTACGCGGCACACCGCAGCGGATAGGTTGGAAGTGCGCTCGGAAGCACCGGGCAGGCCCTTTCCCTTGCCGGCAACCACGGGGGTTGAGTTGGTCCTCCGCGACGAGGGGATCTCCTCCAGCCGTTTACCTCTTGACGGTTCAGCGCCTTCGTTGCGTCTTGCCCCTGCCGAGTTGAATCCCCCCCGCTACTTGATGACCACACTGCCTGCGCGCGGACACCCACCCGTTTACCTTTCTTAACGTTTTCAACGTCCTCTTGAACTATCCTCTTCAAAACGGTTCTTTTCCAACTTTCCACTTACGCTACTTAAGTGGACTTGTGGACTATTCGCGTCTCGTCTAATGCCCCGCGTATTTAGCCCGAGATGGACTGTTTACCACCTACCGCCTTTGACGGTCTGCCTATTCCCAAACAACCCGACATCCGAGAAGACCGGAACCCCGGCGCGAGGGGGGCCGTTACCGGCCTCTCACACACTCGTCCACACAGCTGTGCGCTCTATCAGAGGGACTCAGCCCCCCATTCGACCCCCTCCCCCCTCCTTCCCCCCCCCCCCAGCCTTTCCATTCCGCACGTAGAACTTACCCCCCCCCCTTGCAAGATCGAAACACGCGAAAAAGCGGCATCCTTCCAACACCAACGCCCACGCTGTCGGGACGGGGATATCGGACAGCTGGGTCTTCCCTCCTCTCTCGCATCGCCCGCCTACTGACTGAGGGAACAGAAACATGCCGTAGTTAGTTTTTAAACTTTGCCTCTCAGCTTAGTAATATGCTTAAATTCAGCGGGTATTCTCGTCTGATCTGATCTGAGGTCGTAGTCAAAAGGAGCGGGGTGGCCGGAAGTCCCCACCCCCAGGCTGTGGCCGCCACTCCGGCAGAGAGGGAGAAGGGCGGGCTCACACGGTCTCAGCCGACCTCCGCACTCGTCGCGCGGCGTCCGGCGCCCGAACCTTCCCCCGACGGGTACGGGAGCGCAACGGGGCGCGCCGCAGTAACAGCGGGTATACGACCAAAGCGACCTGGACGCACCTTCGGAATGGTACTCTTAACGCGGCACTCCGCCCCAGCGCCGGACCGCCGCCGGACGGGTGGTGTGCGCCCGCGAAACGCTCGGCGGGGAGTCGTTTGCTCACGAACCGGTGCAGAGCACAGACACCCCCCTGGCCCCGCATAACCCCCGCCCCAACCGGCCAGCCCGTAAACCCCGCTCCGCGCCGTGACCCCCCCCCCCCCCCAACCCCCCGGCATGCACCGCGATCGTCGCCCGACAACGCGGATCAACCTGCGTCACCGCAAGTCCGGTGCAACGGACCGCGCCGCCTTGCGCCCTGGACCGCGCAAAGGCTGGAGTCGCGGCCCCGGTTCGGAGTGTCGCGGGGGGAAGTCGGAAATGGACCCGCGAGGCGGAGTTCGGGTCGCATGCACTTGGGGGGACGAAGGCCCGGACGGGTCCCGCGCTGCCACGACAAACCCCAGCCGCTTAAACGGCGGAGAGAGGCGGGCTCCCGGATCGATGGCAAAGGCGACCCTCAGAACAGGCGTAGCCCCCCGGGAGGAACCCGGGGCCCGCAAGGTGTATCCCTGCAGGCCTAATGCGTTCGAAATGTCGATGATTCACAATGTGTGTCCTGCAATTCACATTAGTTCGCAAGCAGCTAGCTGCGGTCTCAATCGACGAACGAGCCGATTATGATCCACCGCTAAGAGTTGTCACCATTTTTTTTTGGTTTGGGTTGAGAACCAAAACTCCAAGAGACAACGGAAGGTTTTATCTTTAAAGCTCAAAAACCACCCGCGGGCGCTCCTTCCCCCCGGGGCGGGCGGGTGTGAGGGGGGGCCTGGAGAACATTGAACCCCCCGCCACGCCGGACCAAGGACTTCCCCGAGTCGCCGGACCCCTGGAACGGGGACGGGCGAGTTGTGGTACACAGGGACGCAGGAGGGCACCCCGGTGGGCGCTGGCAGGCCGATAGAACCGTCCCCGCGGCACGCAACGGAAGGCGGGCTAGAATGGGACTGGCGTCGGCCCCGCGCGGGAGGGGGCCGTATAGCGAGCTGGAGCGCGGCCGTCCCATCGCGCGCACGCGACGCCCTGGCTCCGCCGGCCCGGGGTCCGGGCTCCGATCCGAGCTCCCAGAGTCCTCGGGACGGGGCCCTCCCGGCGGGGCGCCGGCGTGAGAACCCGTCGGGCGCACCGCGGGGGCGCAAAAGGACTGGCGTCGGCCCCGCGGAAGGGCCCGCCAAGAGCGCAGCTGTCGTCCGATCGCTCCGCGGACGCCCTGCTCCGCCGAGGCCTAGGGTCCGGGCTCCTTTGAGAACTCAGAGCTTCGGGGGACGGGGCCCGGAGTGCGCCGGCGTAGAACCGTCGGAGCGCACACGTCTGGGCGAAGGGGATGGGCGTCGGCCCCCCGTTGGAGGGGCGGCCCGAGTGGCGGCCGTCGTCCCATTCGCTATCGCGGCTCCGCTGCCGCGCGCCCTGCTCCGCCTCCTCCGGCCCGGGCTCCGGAGCTCTCGAGAGTTCCGCCCTGTCCGTGGTCCGGCGGGACCCGGCTAGGGCGCGAGGCCGGAGGCGCCGGCGCTCCGGAGAAACGTTCCGGACGCGCCGCCGCGGGCGAAGGGGACTGGCGTCGGCCCCGCAGAGGGGGGCCGAGCGATTGGGACCGTCGTCCCATCGCTTCGCTTGGCGCCGCACCTCCGCCCTCGCCGGGCTCCCCGTCCCGGCGGGCGCCCACGGCGGCGAGGTCGGTTCGGGTGGACGGAGGGTCGCTGTGTCGGTGGGTGGGGGTGGGAGGAGGAGAGGCTCCTTCCCCCCTTTACCCCCGTCGCACCACTCCTTAGCCGCTCGCCGCCCCACCGCGCGCACCCACCCAGGTAAGAGAGGGAGCCGGGCGGGGGAGACCGCAATCTCATCTCCCCGCCCGGCGGAGCTTCAGGCCCCGTGCCCGGCATAGCCGGAGGCCACACTGGGCCGCCGACGGGCGGGAAACCTTCGGCAGTCCGAGGCTTACCTTTTCCATCATTCAGTCCGGCCCCCGGAGACCGAAAATGACGGTAATGATCCTTCCGCAGGTTCACCTACGGAAACCTTGTTACGACTTTTACTTCCTCTAGATAGTCAAGTTTGATCGTCTTCTTCTCGGCGCTCGGCCAGGGCCGTGGCCCGGACCCGGCGGGGCCGATCGAATCGAGGACCTCACTAAACATCCATCCCGGTTCCCAGTAAGCCGACATCGACGGCGGTGTGTACAAAGTGGCAGAGGGAGGGTTAAATCAACGCTGCGAGCTTATGACCCGCGCTTACTGGGGAATTCCTCGTTCTATTGGAATAATAATTGCAATCCCCAATCCCTATCACGAGTGGGGTTCAGCGGGTTACCCCAGGCTCTCGGCCAAGGGTAGACACACGCGCTGATCCACAGTCAGTGGTGTTGCGCGCCGATGCGTGCAGCCCGCAGCGACATCTGACTAAGGGCCATCAACATCAGACCTGTTATTGCTCAATCTCTCGTGTGGAAACTGAACCGCCACTTGTCCCTCTATAGAAGTTAGACACCGACCGACAGGGGCACCACGTGGCGGCCGCGCATAAATAGTTAGCATGCCGGAGTCTCCAGTTTCGTTATCGGAATTTAACCAGACAAAATCGCCTCCACCAACTAAGAGACGGCCATGCACCACCACACACCCAGAATTACGAGAAAGAGCTATCAATCTGTCCAATCCTTTTCGTGTCCGGGCCGGGTGAGATTTCCCCGTCCTTGTTGAGTCAAATTAAGCCGCAGGCTCTCCACTCCCTGTGTGGTGCCCTGCAGTCGTCAATTCCTTTAAGTGTTCAGCTCTTTGCAACCATACTCTCCCCCGGAACCCAAAGACTTTGGTTTCCCGCCCCCAACAGGCACGCTGCCCGGAGGGTCATGGGGAATAAACGCCGCCGATCGCTAGTTGGCATCCGTTTATGGTCGGAACTAACGACGGTATCTGATCGTCTCTCGAACCTCTCCGACTTCTTCTTCTATGATTAATGAAAACATTTATTGGCGGCAAATGCTTTCGCTTTCGTCCGTCTTGCGACGCTGTGTGTCCAAGAATTTCACCCCTCTAGCGGCACAATACGACATGCCCCCCTTCGCTCGTATAGTACCCTCTAATAATTTGGCCCCAGTTCCAGAGAAGAAAAACCCACAAAATAGAACCGGAGTCCTATATTCCATTATTCCTAGCTGCAGTATTCAGGCGACCGGGCCTGCTTTGAACACTTAATTTTTTCAAAAGTAAACGCTTCGGACCCCGCGGGACACTCAGCTAAGAGCATCGAGGGGGCGCCGAGAGGCAGGGGCTGGGACAGACGGTGGCTCCGCCTCGCGGCGGACCGTCAGCTCGATCCCGAGATCCAACTACGAGCTTTTTAACTGCAGCAACTTAAGATACGCTATTGGAGCTGGAATTACCCGCGGCTGCTGGCACCAGACTTGCCCTCCAATTGATCCTCGTTAAAGGGATTTAAATTGTACTCATTCCAATTACAGGGCCAAATCGAAACAGAGTCCTGTATTGTTATTTTTCGTCATCTACCTCCCCGAGTCGCCCTCGTCGGACGTGTGGTTGGTTTGCGCGGCCTGCTGCCTTCCTTGATGTGGTAGGGTAGCCGTTCTCAGGCTCCCCTCTTCCGGAATCGAACACCTGATTCCCCGTTACCCCGTGGTCACACCATGGTTAGGCACAGAAAGTACCATCGAACAGTTGATAGGGCAGACATTCGAAATGAGACGTCGCAGCCACGAGGGCCAGCGATCGGCTCGAGGTTATCTAGAGTCACCAAAGCGGGCGGGGAGCCCCGAGAGGCTACCCGCATCGGGTTTTTGGGTCTGATAAATGCACGCATTCCACGGAGGTCATATCGCTCCCCGTTGGCATGTATTAGCTCTAGGAATTGCCACAGTTATCCAAGGTAAGTCAACGTCAGAGCGATCAAAGGAACCCATAACTGATTTAATGAGCCATTCGCAGTTTCACTGTACCGGCGGTGGTGTACTTTAGTTAACTTGCATGGCTTAATCTTTGAGACAAGCATATGTGCTACTGGCAGATCAACCAGGTAGCCACAGTGTGCTGTGAGAGCGCAAGTTTAGGCGGTTAGTCCGGTCGGGACCGGAGAGGCCCGACGCGCCCCAAGCTTCCCCGCCATTCCTCTTCCGTAGGCTTAGTAGCATCGCGATCCCCAGCGGCGGGGGAGAGGAACCTGTTGCAGAAGGAAAGCAGAGCAGGTGTTTGCAGAGATAAACGTCCGTCCTAAACCCGAGACCCCACCTCCGCTGACCGGAATCCGGTTTATGTCGGTATTTGGACGAGACGAGGATCCGTCCTCGGGCCCCGGGGACAGGGCAGCCTCTCTCGGTAGGGCATCCGCAGCGAGACGTGAGGAGCCTCGATCGCGGGCTTCCACAGCTGTTGATTGCGCGCCCGTAGAGCCCTCCGGCCCTAGTACAAAACGCGCGCAAAGTTGCCCTCCCGAACATGCTGTGTGTAGAGAGCCTTCCGAGTCTAGAAAAGAACACAGACAGAGGCCCTTACCAATGGCAGAGCTCACGTATGCCGCTCGATAGAGCTCTTCGGGCGGATATCCGAAAGAACCGCCATTTGTGCCAATCCGTTTCGGTGAAAAATCAAGTTGCGCCGTACAAAAAGTGGACAGGCCATCGCATTGGAACTGTCCCTGAAATCGACTGTCTCGCCTGCCTGATGCACGCGTTAAAAAATCCGCACTGTAGCAGCAGTTAGCAGCCCTAGGGGAAGCAAAAAAAATGACTAAGTCCAACGTGACCCAAGGTTACTATGGGGACTTGTCTTTCAACCTGAACAATTCCGCTCCCCTGAGCAGCGTAAACAGTGCCACGGGCTGCTAACGCTGCTCCGTGACCCCTGGTACTACAGAAATGGGGAAAGTTGAAATTTTTCTAAGTCCAACGTGACCCTGGTACTATGGACTTGTTCTTTCAACCATGAAAAACCGCCGCGAGCATGCGCCAGCGTTTCACAGTGCCCGTTGGCTGCCTGCTAACGCTGCTCGGGACCCTGGGTACTACTAAGCCGTCCCCTTGGAACTGTCTGAAAATGGAAGTGTCTCGCCTCTGAGCAGCGTTACAGTGCCCGGGCTGCTAACGCTGCTCAGGCTGATGGGACTTCCAGGCGCACACGCCTACGCACTTGCTGTCTTCCCGGGGAAGGGCTCACCGTCACTGGGGGTAAAATTCCGAGGAACGTGGACTATGACCCCCCCTGGAAAGTCCTGGAAGTGGATCTCCAGGCACCAGCCACACCAGGGCTTCAAACCAGGGAGTAGGTTACCTGGAGGTTCTGGAGTATTTTAATCCGTTTTTTTTGGAGGTTTTTGGACGGTCATTTCCTTATTACAGGACAGTCCCATTGGAACGGTCTGAAATGGAGTTTTCCCGAGCCATTTTTTTAGAGTGTTCGCTTCCCATGAGCAGAGTCGCGAAGGGCTGCTAACGATGCCTCAGGCTGATGGGACTTCCAGGCGGGCACCGCGAGCACTTTGCTTGCCCGGGGCAACGGCTTCACTGTCACTGGGAGGATTAATCGATCGTGCACCAGACCCCCCCCCCTGCGAAGTCCAGGGGAAAGTGGATCTCCAAGGCCCCCAGCCACTAACTGGGTCTAACAGGAGGAGTTGTACTGGAGGTCGGATGTTAATATTTTAATCCGTTTTTGGAGGTTTTTGGACCGGGTACTTTAATGTACGAGGTCTAGTCCGTTTGGAACTGTCTGGAAATGGAGTGGCGCTGTAGGCCGCGGTTTTTTCTACCAGTGCCCGGGCTGCTTGGTGCTGCTAACGCTGCCAGGCTGATGGGACTTCCAGGCGCACCGGTAGAGCACTATTGCTTTTACAAAACCCCGGGGAAGGGATGGCTCACCGTACAATGTCCGTAAAACCAATGTGACTATGCACCCTAGGTGGAAACTTAAGCGAAAAAGGGAGAAAAACCTGGGGTAAACATCGATCCCGTGAACCTAGAAATGGTGCGAAATGAGCTGCCGTGAAGAAGATCGGATAAAGATGCACGGAGCACGTTTTGCCGAAGAAGACTCGCCGAGAATTTGCAAAAAAATAACCCCCCCCCCCAAACTGTCTTGATCAGGAAGACTTTCAGAGGTGAATAGCAGATAGCGTGGGAGACCTGGTGAGGGAACTCATTCCCCAGCACTATGTATGCAACCCCCCCGGCGCACCACCAGCACCACGCCAAACCAAACCTAAAGCATCACGGTACCTACCCACTCATCGAGGACCATGAAGGCCCCAGACCCGGCCGGACTAGAAACTAGTGGGTCCTTCAACCCGGCCTGATCCTTTGTTCCTGGAGGTCTGGCCCTGTTATTTGTCAATCAAATCAAACAAATTTCAAATCCGTTTCTTTTTGGAGGATTTTTCTTTGGAGGTCACGTTTAAATTGACAGGCAGTCCCCCTTTGTGAACTGTACTGAAATGGGAGTGTCTCAACCTCTCAGAGCCGCGTCTCCAACACACACAGTGCCCGGGCTGCCTAACGCTCTCATGCTGATGGACTACAAATCAAAGACCGGTAAGCGAGGGTGCGAAAGACGGTGGAGCCACTACTGTACCTTTGCTTAGCCCCCCCCCCGGTGAAGGACTCCCTTTGGAAGTCTGGTGTACCAAATCGAGTGCCATGCACCCAGCAAAACCGGGCTACCAGGAAGTGTGCTTGGAGGTCATGGATGTTATTTCAGGGGCCCCCTGCCAACCCTGAAACTCACTCTGCTTTCCACCGGAAATGGAACGGTCTGGAAATGGAGTGTCTCGCTTGAGCAGCGTTTACACCGTGCTGAGAAGTTATTATTAACTCAGTCCGTTTGGTGGAGAATTTCCAGGCGCACCGGAGAGCACTTCGTTTACCAGGTGAAGATACATGTTATTGTAAGTACAGGACGAGTGACTGAGACCCTTGGCACTGTTGACAATGGAGCTAAGTGGTCGCCTGGTCGCGGGTTACACTGTGGAGTGCCGGGGAGTGTCGGGGAGCTGCTACATGCTGCTTTCATCGGGGGGGGGGGGAGGGGGGGCGTGTGGAGGACTAGCAGGCAGATCCCACAGAGCGGGCCCCAAAATGGAGTGTCTCGCACTGGAGCCGCGTTACAAGTGCCCGGGCTGCTATGCACGCTGCCTCGGGTCTGAATCGGGACGTTCACCAGGCGCCCCGGAGCACTTTTGCTTCGGGTACTGGGAAATCACTTGTCCAATGGTGGTTAAAATTCGTTCTGTTCGTTGATCAGCCCGAATGTAGTCACCATGACCCCCCCCTGGTAAGTCTTGGAAGTGAATCTCCAGGCTACGGCCACACTGCGGCGTTAACCGGGGAGTGTTCATCCTGGTAGGTTTCTGCGATGTACTGTTATTTTCATCAAATCCCCTTTTTTGGACCGGTTTTTGGAGGTACTTTCCTAAATACAGGCAGTCCCTTGGAACACTGTCAGAACTCGGTTAGTGTCTCGCATCCTGACGCGAGGTTACAGTTGCTCGGGCTGCCTAACGTCCTGAATGAGGTTATGATGGGACTGCACAGGTCGCACGGGCAGCAACTTTGCCTAACCCCCGAGGGTATGGCTCACACCTGTTCACTGCGGTAAAGTCGAGCTGTAGGCCGTGCCCAGGCCCCCACCTGGATCGTATTTTGAGAATGTGGCTATCTCAAGGCACCCCGGCCCACACTGGGTCTTCGTAATATTTTGTTAACCTTCCGGAGTTGTTTTTTAAAAACTGGGGAGTTGGTTCTTGGGGCAGCTAATGTATTTATCCGTTTTGGAGGTTATTTGGACGTGTCGCGGAATTTAATTACAGGCCAGCCCCCTTGGAACGTGTCTGAAATGGAAGTGTCTCGCATGGAGGAATTGCGTACAGTTGCCCAGGGCTGCTAACGCTGCTCCGGTGATAGGGACTTCCAGGCGCCACCGAGCAAGCACTTTGCTTACCCGGGGAAGGCTCACCTGTCACTTGGGGTGTAAAAAACGCATCCTTAAGTGTCACCTGATGACCCCCCCCTGGAAGTTTGGAAGTGGATCATCCAGGCACCGGCCACACTGGGCTTAAACGGGGAGTGTTCATGGAGGTCTGGATGTTATTTTCATCCGTTTTTGGAGGTTTTTTGGACGGGTACTTTTAATTACACGGCAGTCCCTTGGAAACTGTCCTGAAATGGAGTGTCTCGCCTGAGCAGCGTTCTGCGTTACAGGGGCCCGGGAGCTGCTAACGCGGCTCAAGGTTGATGGGACTTCCCAGGGCGCACCGGAGCACTTTGGTTACCCGGGGAAGGCTCACTGTCTACTGGGGGTAAAATCGCTAGCATGTTGCCCATGACCCCACCCTGGAAGTTCGGCTGGAAGTCGGATCTCCAGGCCCCCGGGCACACTGGCCTAACCGGCGGAGTGTTCCTGGGAGGTAGCTTACGGAAGTTGTTTCATCCGTTTTGGTTTTCTGGCGTTGTGAGGTACTTTTAATTACAGGCAGTCCCTTGGAAACTGTCTGAAATGGAGTGTCGTGTTAGCAGCACCGACACGTGCCCAGGGCTGCTAACGCTGCTCAGGCTGAAATGGGACTTCCCAGGCAGCAGTCCGGAAGCACTTTGCTTACCAAAACGAGAAGTAGCTCACTGTCGCCTGCTGGTAAAACGAAATGGATTAAGACTGTGACCCGGCCAAAAGTGTTTCCCCCCTGGAAGTCTGATGGCAATTAGTGGATCTACAGGCAGTCCCACGGACCCACACTGGGTGCGTATAGTGCCGGGGAAGTGTTCCTGGAGTGGATTTACTTCTACTCAGAATGTAATTTTTAATCCAGTTTTTTGGAGGTTCTTGGAACTTCATGGTACTTTAATAAACTACAGGCAGTCCCTTTGGAATCTCCCTGAAATGAGAGTTGTGTCTTCGTCAGGCAGCGTGAGTTACAGCACTGTTTTACAGTGCCCGAGGGCTGCTAACGCCTTGGCACGGCTGAGATGGGACCTTCCAGGCGCACCGGAGCACTTTGCTTACCCGGGGAAGGCTCACTGTCACTGGGGTAAAATCGAGTGACCATGACCCCCCCTGGAAAGTCTTGGAGGGAGTATCTCCAGCGATCCCCCGGCCCGCACACGTGGGCTTAACCTCCGGTCGGAGTGTCCTGAGGTCTGATGCCGAATTTGATTTTCATGCCCGTTTTTGGAGTTCTTTGGAGAATCCTGCTACTTTTAATACAGGCAGTCCTTGGAAAACTGTCTGAATGGAGAATCGAGTGGCTCGCCTGAATCAGCGGTTCACAGTGCCAGGGGAATGCAACGCCTGCATCATGGTCTGATCACGGGACTTCCAGGGCGTTCACCGGAGAGCACTTTGCTTACTCCCGGGGACAGGACTTTCACTTGTCACTCGGGTTCGTAAATCGAAAAGTGACCATGACCCCCCCTGGAAGTCTTGGAAGTGGATATCCAGGCCCCGGCCACACTGGGTTTAGGCCGGGAGTGTTCCTGGAGGTCGGGTGCGATTTTAATCCGTTTTTTGAGGTTGTTTACTGCAGTCCGACGTGTTTGAAATAGGTCTCGCCGTTCACGAAGTGCCCGGGCACGCGGCGGCGCGGATGGATCCGGGCTCGCGGGAGCACTCTGTGGAGTCCGGGGAGAGTGGCACTGTGCCTGGGCACGATATGGGTGACTGTGCCACCCCCGGGAAGTCTTGGAAGTGGATCTCCAGGCCCCCGGCCACATGGGCTTATGCGGGGAGTGTCCGCGTAGAGGTCTGGATGTTATTTTAATCCGTTTTTGGAGGTTTTACTCGTACTTTGTATTACCGGCAGTCCTTGGACTGTCTGAATTGAGTGTCCTCGCCTGAGCAGCGTTACGTGCCCGGGCGCTAACTCTGCTCATGCTGATGGGACTTCCAAGCGCACCGGGCACTTTGGACCTGTACCCGGGAAGCTCACTGTCACTGGGGTAAAGATCGAGTGACCATGACCACCCCCCTGGAATTCTTGGAAGTGTGATTACTCCATGCCCCTACGGCGTCCACAACTGGGCTTACAGCCCATGAGACACTGTTCCTGGAGGTCTGTGGGCTATGTTTTAAATCCGTTGTTTGTTGGAGGTTTTTTTGGAGGTACTTTTGTGGTTCATCTTGGTCCCTGTGGACTGTCGAAAATGAGTTCCTCGCCGGCACGTTACCAGATGCCTCGGCTGACCTAACGCTGCTCAGGCTGGGGAGGAACTTCCAGGCGATGAACCTGGCTAGAGACTACTTGGCTTACCCAGGGAAGTGCTCACTTGTCTTACTGGGGGTAAAAATCGCCTGAACCATGAACCGCCCCCCCCCCTGTAAAGTCTTGGCAAGTGGTGATCTCCAGGCCCCCGCCCTACTAGGGCTAACCGGGGATTTTCCTGGAGGTCTGGATTGTTTATTTTCAATCCGTTTTTGGAGTTTCTCCTACGAGCGTACTTTTAATTACCGGCTATTCCCTTGGGAACTGCTGAATGCGAGTGTCTCGCCTGAGAGCAGCGTTACAAGTGCCCCGGCTGCTAACGGCTGCTCAAGGCTGAGGGACTTCCGGCGCCACACCGGAGCACTGGAGCTTACCGGGGAAGCTCCGTCCGGGGTAAAATCGAGTGACCATTACCCCCCCCTGGAGTCTTGGAAGTGGCTCTCCAGGCCCCCGTCCACCTGGGCTTAATAACCGGGAGTGTTCCTGGAGGTCCCCCCCCTGGATGTTATTTTCATCCGTTTTGGAGGTTTTTTGTAGGTACTTTTAATTACGGGCAGTCCCTTGAACTTCCTGAAATGGAGTGGCTCGCCTGAGCAGCGTTACGGGCGCGGCTGCTAACGCTGCTCAGGCTGATTGACTCCGCGCATCCGGAGCACTTTGCTTGACCCCGGGAAGGCTCACTGTCCTGGGGTAAAATCGGTACCATGACCCCCCCCCCCTGGAAGTCCTTGGTAAGTGATCTCCAGGCCCCCGCACACTGCTTCCCGGGGAGTGTCCTGGAGGTCTGGATGTTATTTTTCATCCGTTTTGTGGAGGTTTTTGGAGGTACTTTTAATTACAGGCAGTCCCTGTGGACTGTCGGAAATTGAAGTGTCTCGCCTGAGCAGCGTTACCGTGCCCTGCTGCTAAACGCTGCTCATGCTGATGGGCACTTCTCAAGGCGCACCGAGCACTTTGCTTACCCGGGGAAGGCTCCACTGTCACTGGGGTACAATCGAGTGACTGACCCCTATCTGGAATCTCTTCTTGGAATGGCCAGGGTCCAGGCCCCCGGCCACACTGGCTATTCAGGGAGGTGCCACTGGAGTCTGGTGCATTTTACCATCCAGTTTTTGGCCGGTTTTAATCGCCCCGTACGAGGCCCGCACGGCTCGGAGGCTCCGGCCCATCGGGTAGCACCACTGTGAAGTCCGGGAGATGCACTGTCCACCAGGGCACGATATGGTGACTGTGACCCCCCCCTTGAAGTCTGGACGTGTATCTCCAGGCCCCGTGCCACACTGGGCTTATGGGCCCTCTATTGTCCCTATAGTTCTGGATGTTATGTTAATCGTTTTTTTGAAGGTTTTAATCGGCCCGGTACGAGGCCCGCACGCAGCGGAGCTCCACGCCCGCGGGAGACCTCTGTGTGTCCGGGGAGAGTGCACTTCTTGTCCGCTGAGCACGATATGTGACTGTGACCCCCCCCTGGATCCCCTTTTGGAAGTGATCTCCGGCCCCCGGCCACACGGGGCTTACTTCATTGAATGTCCCTGAGGTTCTGGTGCTATTACCATCTGTTTGGAGGTTTTTTGGAGGTTTCTTTTGTACTCACTTTACCAGTTCGTCTGAAAGTTCACTAGAGCAGTGTAACTTACCCACAAAAGGCTCACTCACTCCTCTCGGGGTATCAGGGGGAACAGGGATGATTCCAGGCGCCACGCGCCCACTTTGCTCCACAGGAAGTCTCTGCCTCTGTCACAGGCTCACAGGAAAATCGACCCCCCCATGGACGATTCACCCCTCAACTATACCCACTGGTAGTCGTGGAAGTTCCCTCTCCACCCGCGGCCACCCTGGGCTTTTCGCTAAGGGAGTGTCCCTAGGAGTGGGTCTGCCCACCACTTTGCACGCACTTACTTTTTATTTCTACAGGGCTTTGGACTATCTCCCTCATATGGATAAGGAGCCAGGGAATGCCACCCTCTCCTGGAGCTCCACCTCCAGGCTCCAGGCCACACGTCTCTTACTCCCACAAGCCTCACTATCTCTGGGTTATAGGAGCCAGGTGGACATGGGCCCTCTCCTGCCTACGCACTTAGGGCTTACACGCCAGGGAAAACACTACACCTACCCTAAGGGCTCACTCCTCCTCTGGATCTGGACTAGCCAGGGCCCAGGCGAATACTTACTGACCCACTAAAGTCCACATCTCGCAGCCTCCCCGCCAGACAATGGACCCTGTCCAGGCTCACAACCAGTGCAAGGCATGCCTTATCCCACAAAAGGCTCGACTACCTCTCTGGGTAAGGAGCGAGAATGCCTAGGGAAATGGGCCCCCTCCAGGCCCACTCACAAACTGGACCACCCACAAGCTCACTATCTCGGGGCCACAAGGCCGGGCTGCGCACTTCAGGGCCCAAAACCACTGCCGTACACTCCAGACACCTAAACGCTAAGCACCTCCCTAAGCTCACACGCCTCCCCCGGAGCTGGACCCCAGGGGCACAGGCACGCACTTTATCTTAACCCACAAAAGGCTCACTCTCTCTGGGTAAGGAGCTTAGGGCATGTGCCCTTCTCCAGAGACTCTGGAACTCCAGGTTCTCCAGGACCACACTTTTCTTACCCACCCAGGCAAACAGGCCTCCACTATCTCTGCGGTAAGGAGCCAGAGAATGTGCCCCTCACTCAGCTGGACCTCAACTACCAGGGCCCACACTCCAGGGAATAACACTAACACTCACACTAACCCTAAAGGACTAACTCCCACCCTCCCCCGGAGCTGGACCTCCAGGGCACACACGCCACTTTACTTACCAACACAAAAGGCTCACTCTCTTGCTGGTAGAGGAGCCAAGGGCATGTGCCCTTCGCCAGAGCTCCACTACGGGGCTCCAGGCTCCAGGGAATACACTATTTTCTTACCGTACACAGTGCTCTCACTTTATCCCGGTAAGGAGCCAGGGGAATGGGCCTTTACCCCCTCAGCTGCGACCTCCACTACCAGGGAACACACTCCAGGGAACATAACACTAACCATACTTCATCTCCAGGCTAAACCCTAAGGACCTAACTGTCCCACCCTCCCCCGGAGCTGGACCAGGGAAGGGCACACCGCACTTATTAATTCGACCCACCAAAGGCTCACTCTCTCTGGGGTAAGGAGCCAGGGACACTGTGCCTTCTCCAGAGCCTCGGGCCTCCATGGCCTCCAGGGGCCACACTTTTGCTTACTCCACACAACGGCCCTCACTATCTCTGGTAAGGAGCCAGGGAATGGGCCCCCCATCAGCATGGACCTCCATCTACCAGGGCCCACACTCCAGGGAATAACATTCATAACCTACTCACACTAAACCCTAACGACTAATCTCCCACCCTCCCCGGAGCCTGGACCTCCAGGGGCACACACGCACTTTACTTACCCCACAAAAGGCCTCACTCTCGCTCGGGGTTAAGAGCCAGGACCTCCCATGTGCCCCTTCTCCAGAGCTCGGCCTCCAGGCTCAGGCACACTTTCTTACCCACACAGGCCTCACTATCTCGGGGTACGGAGCCAGGGAATGGCCCCCCCTCAGCTTGGACCTCCACTACCAGGGCCACACTCCAGGGAATAACCACTAACACTCACACTAACCCTAAGACTACCTCCCCCACCCTCCCCGGAGCTGGAGCTCCAGGGTGGCACACACGCACTTTACTTACCCACAAAAGGCTCACTCTCTCTGGGTAAGGAGCCAGGGGCATGTGCCCTTCTCCAGAGCTCGGCCTCCAGGCTCCAGGGCCCCACTTTTCTTACCCACACAGGCCTCACTATCTCTGGTAACGGAGCCAGGGAAGGGGCCCCCCCTCAGCTGGACCTCCACTACCAGGGGCCCACACTCCAGGGAATAACACTAACACTCACACTAACCCTAAGATAACTCCCCCCTCCCCCGGAGCTGGACCTCCAGGGGCCACAACGCACTTTACTTACCCACAAAAGGCTCACTCTCTCTGGGAAGGAGCCAGGGCATGTGGCCCTTCTCCAGAGCTCGGCCCCTCAGGCTCCAAGGCCACACTTTTCTTACCCACACAGGCCCACATATCTCTGGGTAAGGAGCCAGGAATGGGCACCCCCTCAGCTGGACCCTCCCATACCAGGGCCCACACTCCAGGGATAACACTAACACTCACACTAACCCTAAGACTAACTCCCACCCTCCCCCGGAGCTGGACCCCCAGGGGCACACACGCACTTTACTTACCCACAAAAGGCTCACTCTCTCTGGGTGAAGGAGCCAGGGCAGGGCATGTGCCCTTCGTCCAGAGCTCGGCCTCCAGGCTCCAGGCCAACACTTTTCTTACCCCACACAGGCCTCACTATCTCTGGGTAAGGAGCCAGGGGAATGGGCACCCCTCAGCTGGACCTTCCACTACCAGGGCCCACACTCCAGGGAAATATAACACTAACACTCACACTAACCCTAAGACTAACTCCCACCCCTCCTCCACCGGAGCTGGACCTCCAGGGGCACACACGCACTTTACCTAACTTAAACACAAAAGGCCTCACTCTACTCTGGGTAAGGAGCCAGGGCATGTGCCCTTCTCCAGAGCTCGGCCTCCAGGCTCCAGGCCACACT
>JAIEZT010000518.1:0-22500 GCA_019594935.1 Periophthalmus modestus | reverse complement strand
CCGCTACTGAGGGAATCCTGGTTAGTTTCTTTTCCTACGCTTAGTAATATGCTTAAATTCAGCGGGTATTCTCGTCTGATCTGAGGTCGTAGTCGAAAGGGCGGGGTGGGGGAAGTCCCCCACCCCTCGGCGTGGCCGCCCTCCCGGAGAAGGGCGGGCTCACGGTCTCCGCGACCTCCGCTCGTCGCGTCCGGCCCGAACCTTCCCCCCGGGGACGGGCGCGCACCGGGGCGCGCCGTAACGCGGGCGACCGGACGCACCTCGGAGGTAACGCCGGCCTCCGCGCCGGGACCGCGCCGGACGGTGGCGCCCGAGCCTCGGGGGGAGTCGTAACCGGCCAGCCCGAAACCCCCGCTGCCGGGCGGACCGGGCGCGCCGTAACGCGGACAACCCTGATGTACCGAAGTCGGTTCACCGGCAGCCGCGCCCGGACCGCGCCGCGGAGGCGCCCGGCGTGTCGCGGGGAGTCGGAACTGGACCGCGAGGCGGAGTTCGGTCTGCACTTGGGGGGACGAAGGCGGACGGGCCGCGCTGCGACAAAACCCAGCCGCGGGAGCGGGGCTCCCGATCGATGGCAAAGCGACCCTCAGACAGGCGTAGCCCCGGGAGGAACCCGGGGCCGCAAGGTGCGTTCGAAATGTCGATGATCAATGTGTCCTGCAATTCACAGTTAGTTCTCGCAGCTAGCTGCGTTCTTCATCGACGCACGAGCCGAGTGATCCACCGCTAAGAGTTGTCCATTTTTTTGGTTTGGGTTGAGACCAAACTCCAAGAGACAACGGAGGTTTTATCTTTAAAGCTCACCCGCGGGCGCTCCTTCCCCGGCCGCGGGGGCCGGGGCCCGGAGACATTGAACCCCCCGCCCGACCCCGGACGGGGACGGGCGAGTTGGGTACCCGCAGGAGTGGACCCCCGGGGGCGCCGGCGTAGAACCGTCGGGCGCGGCACGCGGGCGAAGGGACTGGCGTCGGCCCCGCGGAGGGGGCCGAGCGCGGCCGTCGTCCCATCGCGCCGCGGACGCCCTGCTCCGCCGGCTAGGGGTCCGGGCTCCGAGAGCTCCGAGCTTCGGGACGGGCCCCGGGGGGGCGCCGGCGTAGAACCGTCGGGCGCACCGCGGGGGCGAAAAGACTGGCGTCGGCCCCGCGGAAGGGGGGCCGAGCGCAGCTGTCGTCCGATCGCTCCTCCGCGGACGCCCTGCTCCGCCGGCTAGGGGTCCGGGCTCCGAGAACTCAGAGCTTCGGGACGGGGCCCGGAGTGCGCCGGCGTAGAACCGTCGGGCGCACCGCTGGCGAAGGGACTGGCGTCGGCCCCCCGGAGGGGGCCGAGCGCGGCCGTCGTCCCATCGCTTCGCGGGCGCCCTGCTCCGCCGGCCCGGGCTCCGGGCTCCGAGAGTTCCGAGTGGTGGGACGGGCCCGGAGGGCGCCGGCGTAGAACCGTCGGACGCGCCGCTGGCGAAGGGACTGGCGTCGGACCCCCGCAGAGGGGGCCGAGCGCGGCCGTCGTCCCATCGCTTCGCGGGCGCCCTGCTCCGCCGGCTCGGGCTCCCGTCCCGGGGAGGAGCGGCGAGGTCGGTTTCGGGGACGGAGGGCGTGCGGTGGGGGGGGGAGGAGAGGCTCCTTCCCCCTTTACCCGCTCGCACCTCCGCCCCTCGCCGCCCCCGCGCGCCCCGGGTCAGAGAGGGCCGGGCGGGGAGACCGCTCTCCCCGCCCGGGCGCTTCAGGCCCCGGCCCGGCATAGCCCGGAGGCACGGCCGCGACCGGGAACCTTCGGCAGTCCGAGGCTTCCCTTTCCATTCAGTCCGGAGACCGAAACCGGTAATGATCCTTCCGCAGGTTCACCTACGGAAACCTTGTACGACTTTTACTTCCTCTAGATAGTCAAGTTTGATCGTCTTCTCCGGCGCTCCGCCAGGGCCGCGTGGCCGACCCCGGCGGGGGCCGATCCGAGGACCTCACTAAAACATCCAATCTCGGTCGTTAGTAGCGACGGGCGGTGTGTACAAAGGGCAGGGACTTAATCACGCGAGCTTATGACCCGCGCTTACTGGGAATTCCTCGTTCATGGGAAATAATTGCAATCCCCAATCCCTATCACGAGTGGGGTTCAGCGGGTTACCCAGGCCTCTCGGCCAAGGGTAGACACACGCTGATCCACTCAGTGTGGCGCGCGTGCAGCCCCGGACATCTAAGGGCATCACAGACCTGTTATTGCTCAATCTCGTGTGGCTGAACGCCACTTGTCCCTCTAAGAAGTTAGACACGACCGCACGGGGCCGCATAACTAGTTAGCATGCCGGAGTCCTCGTCGTTATCGGAATTAACCAGACAAATCGCTCCACCAACTAAGAACGGCCATGCACCACCACCCACAGAATCGAGGAAAGAGCTATCAATCTGTCAATCCTTTCCGTGTCCGGGCGCCGGGTGAGATTTCCCGTGTTGAGTCAAATTAAGCCGCAGGCTCCACTCCTGGTGGTGCCCTTCCGTCAATTCCTTTAAGTTTCAGCTTTGCAAACCATACTCCCCCCGGAACCCAAAGACTTTGGTTTCACGGACGCTGCCCGGCGGGTCATGGGAATAACGCCGCCGGATCTCATTTTACCAACTTCCCTATACTATCATATAAGTGAGCAGAACAGTGCTTTCACGCTTTGGGGGTGCTTATCTAGTAATTGCTGCAATCGCCTTTTCAGCAGCTGAACAGCTCATTTTTACCAACTTCACTATACTATCATATAAGTGAGCAGAACAGTGCTTTCACGCTTTGGGGGTGCTTATCTAGTAAAAATAAGTGGAATCCAGCAGTAAAACTCACTCCTAAGTGGTTGTGTGTGTCAGGGCACTCATGTGACTTTAGGCGGAATCCAATGCAATTTCCCATAGGCACACAGAACTTAAAAAGTGAAATTGTGAAAAAACACAAAACCATCAAGCTCATTTTTGCTGTGGAAATAGAGCTTGGGGACCTGTACAACATACAGTTTAAAGTTTGGTTCTATCACCTTGCAAACTAAAGTAATAGGCGTTTTCACTTTTTTTGCTGCTGCAATCGCCTTTTCAGCAGCTGAACAGCTCATTTTACCAACTTCCCTATACTATCATATAAGTGAGCAGAACAGTGCTTTCACGCTTTGGGGGTGCTTATCTAGTAAAAATAAGTGGAATCCAGCAGTAAACTCACTCCTAAGTTGGTTTGTGTGGTCAGGGCACTCATGTGACTTTTAGGCGGAATCCAATGCAATTTCCCATAGGCACACAGAACTTAAAAAGTGAAATTGTGAAAAAAACCACAAAAACATCAAGCTCATTTTTTGCTGTGGAAATAGAACTTAGGGACCTGTACAACATACAGTTTAAAGTTTGGTTCTATCACCTTGCAAACTAAAGTAATAGGCGTTTTCACTTTTTTATTGCTGCAATCGCCTTTTCAGCAGCTGAACAGCTCATTTTACCAACTTCCCTATACTATCATATAAGTGAGCAGAACAGTGCTTTCACGCTTTGGGGGTGCTTATCTAGTAAAAAAAAGTGGAATCCAGCAGTAAACTCAGTCCTAAGTTGGTTTGTGTGGTCAGGGCACTCATGTGACTTTAGGCGGAATCCAATGCAATTTCCCATAGGCACACAGAACTTAAAAAGTGAAATTGTGAAAAAAAACACAAAACGCATCAAGCTCATTTTTGCTGTGGAAATAGAACTTAGGGACCTGTACAACATACAGTTTAAAGTTTGGTTCTATCACCTTGCAAACTAAAGTAATAGGCGTTTTCACTTTTTTTATTGCTGCAATCGCCTTTTCAGCAGCTGAACAGCTCATTTTACCAACTTCCCATACTATCATATATATGAGCAGAACAGTGCTTTCACGCTTTGGGGGGCTTATCTAGTAAAAAAAAGTGGAATCCAGCAGTAAACTCACTCAGTCCTAACTGGTTTGTGTGGTCAGGGCACTCATGTGACTTTAGGCGGAATCCAATGCAATTTCCCATAGGCACACAGAACTTAAAAAGTGAAATTGTGAAAAAAAAACACAAAACGCATCAAGCTCATTTTTGCTGTGGAAATAGAACTTAGGGACCTGTACAACATACAGTTTAAAGTTTGGTTCTATCACCTTGCAAACTAAAGTAATAGGCGTTTTCACTTTTTTATTGCTGCAATCGCCTTTTCAGCAGCTGAACAGCTCATTTTACCAACTTCACTATACTATCATATAAGTGAGCAGAAACAGTGCTTTCACGCTTTTTTGGGGCTTATCTAGTAAAAAAAAAGTGGAATCCAGCAGTAAAAATCAGTCCTAAACTTGGTTTGTGTGGTCAGGGCACTCATGTGACTTAGGCGGAATCCAATGCAATTTCCCATAGGCACACAGAACTTAAAAAGTGAAATTGTGAAAAAAAAAAAAAACAAAACGCATCAAGCTCATTTTTTTTTGTGGAAATAGAGCTTGGGGACCTGTACAACACACAAAGTTTGGTTCTATCACCTTGCAAACTAAAGTAATAGGCGTTTTTTTTTTCACTTTTTTATTGCTTGCTGCAATCGCCTTTTCAGCAGCTGAACAGCTCATTTTACCAACTTCCCTATACTATCATATAAGTGAGCAGAACAGTGCTTTCACGCTTTGGGGGTGCTTATCTAGTAAAAATAAGTGGAATCCAGCAGTAAACTCAGTCCTAAAATGGTTTGTGTGGTCAGGGCACTCATGTGACTTTAGGCGGAATCCAATGCAATTTCCCATAGGCACACAGAACTTAAAAAAGTGAAATTGTGAAAAAAAACAAAAAACGCATCAAGCTCATTTTTGCTGTGGAAATAGAACTTAGGGGACCTGTACAACATACAGTTTAAAAGTTGGTTCTATCACCTTGCAAACTAAAGTAATAAGCGTTTTCACTTTTTTATTGCTGCAATCGCCTTTTTTTTATTTTTGCTGCAACAGCTCTCTTTTACCAACTTTCACTTTACCAACTATCTATACTATCATATATAGTGAGCAGAACAGTGCTTTCACGCTTTGGGGGTGCTTATCTAGTAAAAATAAGTGGAATCCAGCAGTAAACTCACTCCTAAGTTGGTTTGTGTGGTCAGGGCACTCATGTGACTTTAGGCGGAATCCAATGCAATTTCCCATAGGCACACAGAACACAAAAGTGAAAAAGTGAAAAAAAAAAACAAAACGCATCAAGCTCATTTTTTTGTGGAAATAGAAAATAGGGGACTGTGTACAACATACAGTTTAAAGTTTGGTTCTATCACCTTGCAAACTAAAGTAATAGGCGTTTTCACTTTTTTATTGCTGCAATCGCCTTTTCAGCAGCTGAACAGCTCATTTTACCAACAGCTCATTTTACTATACTTCACTATACTATATAAGCAGAGCAGAACAGTGCTTTCACGCTTTGGGGGTGCTTATCTAGTAAAAATAAGTGGAATCCAGCAGTAAACTCAGTCCTAACTTGGTTTGTGTGGTTTGTGGTCACTCACTCATGTGACTTTAGGCGGAATCCAATGCAATTTCCCATAGGCACCAGAACTTAAAAAGTGAAATTGTGAAAAAACAAAAAAAACATCAAGCTCATTTTTGCTGTGGTGGAAATAGAACTTGGGGACCTGTACAACATACAGTTTAAAGTTTGGTTTCTATCACCTTGCAAACTAAAGTAATAGGCGTTTTCACTTTTTTTTTGCTGCAATCGCCTTTTTTTTTCAGCTGAACAGCTCATTTTACCAACTTCACTATACTATCATATATACTAGCAGAACAGTGCTTTCACACGCTTTGGGGGTGCTTATCTAGTAAAAATAAGTGGAATCCAGCAGTAAACTCAGTCCTAACTTGGTTTGTGTGGTCAGGGGGTTTGTGTGGTCATGTGGCACTTTACTTTAGGCGGAATCCAATGCAATTTCCCATAGGCACACAGAACTTAAAAAGTGTGAAATTGTGAAAAAAATTGACAAAAAAAACATCAAGCTCATTTTTGCTGTGGAAATAGAGCTTGGGGACCTGTACAACATACAGTTTAAAGTTTGGTTTATCACCTTGCAAACTAAAAAAAAGGCGTTTTTTTTTTTCTTTTTTATTGCTGCAATCGCCTTTTGAACAGCTCATTTTACCAACTTCACTATACTATCATATAACTAGCAGAACAGTGCTTTCACGCTTTGGGGGGGCTTATCTAGTAAAAATAAAATGGAATCCAGCAGTAAACTCAGTAAACTCAGTAAGTAACTTGGTTTGTGTCAGGGCACTCATGTGACTCAGGGGCAGGCGGAATTTAGGCGCAATTTCCAATTCCATTTCACAGAACACAAAAGAAAAAGTGTGAAAAAAAAAAAAAAAAAAAACAAACATTTTTTCAAAAATGTGGAAATAAAATTGGGGGACCTGTACAACATACAGTTTAAAGTTTTTTGGTTCTATCACCTTGCAAACTTAAAGTAATAGGCGTTTTCACTTTTTTTTTTTAAAGCAATCGCCTTTTCACTTTTTTAGCTGCTGCAATCGCTTTTCTCAGCTTTAACAGCTCACTTTTACATACTATCATATATATAAGCAGAACAGTGCTTTTTCACGCTTTGGGGGGGGGGGCTTATATAAAAAAAAATAAGTGGAATCCAGCATAAAACTCCTAACTTGGTTTGTGTGGTCAGGGCACTCATGTGACTTTAGGCGGAATCCATGCAATTTCCCATAGGCACACAGAACTTAAAAAGTGAAATTGTGAAAAAAAAAAAAACACAAAAAGCTCATTTTTTTTTGCTGTGGAAATAGAGCTTGGGGACCTGTACAACATACAGTTTAAAGTTTGGTTCTATCACCTTGCAAACTAAAGTAATAGGCGTTTTTCACTTTTTTATTGCTGCAATCGCCTTTTTTTGCAGCTGCTGCAAGCTCATTTTACCAACTTCACTTTACTACTATCATATCATATAAGTGAGCAGAACAGTGCTTTCACACGCTTTGGGGGTGCTTTATCTAGTAAAAATAAGTGGAATCCAGCAGTAAACTCAGTCCTAACTTGGTTTGTGTGGTCAGGGCACTCATGTGACTTTAGGCGGAATTCAATGCAATTTCCCATAGGCACATAGGCAACTTAAAAAAGTGAAATTGTGAAAAAACCACAAAAAATCAAGCTCATTTTTTTTGTGGAAATAGAGCTTGGGGACCTGTACAACATACAGTTTAAAGTTTGGTTCTATCACCTTGCAAACTAAAGTAATAGGCGTTTTCACTTTTTTATTGCTGCAATCGCCTTTTCAGCAGCTGAACAGCTCATTTTACCAACTTCACCTATACTATCATATATAAGTGAGCAGAACAGTGCTTTCACGCTTTGGGGGGGGGGTGCTTATCTAGTAAAAATAAGTGGAATCCAGCAGTAAAAAAGTGGAATCCTAAGTTGGTTTGTGTTTGTCAGGGCACTCATGTGACTTTAGGCGGAATCCAATGCAATTTCCCATAGGCACACAGAACTTAAAAAGTGAAATTGTGAAAAAACTTAAAAGTGAAAAAAAAAAAACCACAAAAACGCATCAAGCTCATTTTGCTGTGGAAAGAAATTGGGGACCTGTACAACACTACACAGTTTAAAGTTTTTTTCTATCACCTGGTTCTATCAAGTAATAGGCGTTCACTTTTTTTTTGCTTTTTAAATTCGCCTTTTTTGCTGCAGCTGAACAGCTCAGCAGCTGAACAGCTCATTTTACCCAACTTCACTATATACTATCATATAAGTGAGCAGAACAGTGCTTTCACGCTTTGGGGGTGCTTATCTAGTAAAAATAAGTGGAATCCAGCAGTAAACTCACTCCTAACTTGGTTTGTGTGGTCAGGGCACTCATGTGACTTTAGGCGGAATCAATGCAATTTCCCATAGGCACACAGAACTTAAAAAGTGAAATTGTGAAAAAACCACAAAAAACGCAAAAAAAGCTCAAAAAATTTTGCTGTGGAAATAGAAAATGGGGACCTGTACAACATACAGTTTAAAGTTTGGTTTTTATCACCTTGCAAACTAAAGTAAAAGGCGTTTTCACTTTTTTTTTGCTGCAATCGCCTTTTTTTTTAGCAGCTGAACAGCTTTTTTTTTACCTTCAACTTCCCAACTTCCTATCATATATATAGCAGAACAGTGCTTTCACGCTTTGGGGGTGCTTATCTAGTAAAAATAAGTGGAAAAAAGCAGTAAACAGTCCTAACTCACTCTTTGTGTGTGTGTGGGTGTCATGTGACTTTAGGCGGAGGCGGAATTCAATGCAATTTCCCATAGGCACACAGAACTTAAAAAGTGAAATTGTGAAAAAAACAAAAAAACGCATCAAGCTCATTTTTGCTGTGGAAATAGAGCTTGGGGACCTGTACAACATACAGTTTAAAGTTTGGTTTTATCACCTTGCAAACTAAAGTAATAGGCGTTTTCACTTTTTTATTGCTGCAATCGCCTTTTCAGCAGCTGAACAGCAGCTGAATCATTTTACCAACTTCACTATACTATCATATAAGTGAGCAGAACAGTGCT
Source organism: Periophthalmus modestus (assembly GCA_019594935.1). Classification (NCBI taxonomy): domain Eukaryota; kingdom Metazoa; phylum Chordata; class Actinopteri; order Gobiiformes; family Gobiidae; genus Periophthalmus; species Periophthalmus modestus. The sequence continues at coordinate 13,979 of JAIEZT010000518.1, read as the reverse complement.
TTCACGCTTTGGGGGTGTTTATCTAGTAAAAATAAGTGGAATCCAGCAGTAAAATCAGTCCTAAGTTGGTTTGTGTGGTGTGTCACTCATGTGACTTTTGTGGGTCGGAATCCAATGCAATTTCCCATAGGCATGCAATTTTCCCAAAAAGTGAAAATTGTGAAAAAAAAAAAACAAAACGCAACAAAAAACGCATCATTTTTTTTGCTGGAAATAGAACTTAGGGACCTGTACAACATACAGTTTAAAAGTTTTAAAGTTTGGTTCTCACCTTGCAAACTAAAGTAATAGGCGTTTTCACACTTTTTTTATTGCTGCAATCGCCTTTTCAGCAGCTGAACAGCTCATTTTACCAACTTCACTATACTATCATATAAGTGAGCAGAACAGCTTTCACGCTTTGGGGGTGCTTATCTAGTAAAAAAAAGTGGAATCCAGCAGTAAACTCAGTCCTAACTTGGTTTGTGTGGTCAGGGCACTCATGTGACTTTAGGCGGAATCCAATGCAATTTCCCATAGGCACACAGAACTTAAAAACTGAAAAAGTGAAAAAAAAAAAAAAAAAACATCAAGCTCATTTTTTTGTGGAAATAGAGCTTGGGGACCTGTACAACATACAGTTTAAAGTTTTTAAAGTTTGGTCACCTTGCAAACTAAAGTAATAAAGCGTTTTCACTTTTTTTTTTTTGCTTTTTAATCGCCTTTTTTTGCAGCTGAACAGCTCAGCTACTGAACAACTTTTTACTATACTATCATATATATATATATAGAGTGAGTGCTTTCACAGTGCTTTGGGGGTGCTTATCTAGTAAAAATAAGTGGAATCCAGCAGTAAACTCACTCCTAACTTGGTTTGTGTGGTCAGGGGGCTCATGTGACTTTAGGCGGAATTCAATGCAATTTCCCATAGGCACACAAATAGGCTTAAAAAGTGAAAATTGTGAAAAAAAAACAAAACAAAAATCAAGCTCATTTTTGCTGTGGAAATAGAGCTTGGGGACCTGTACAACATACAGTTTAAAGTTTGGTTCTATCACCTTGCAAACTAAAGTAATAGGCGTTTTTTTTTTTTTTTGCTGCAATCGCCTTTTCAGCAGCTGAACAGCTCATTTTACCAACTTCACTATACTATCATATAAGTGAGCAGCAGAACAGTGCTTTCACGCTTTGGGGGTGCTTATCTAGTAAAAAAAGTGGAATCCAGCAGTAAACTCACTCCTAACTTGGTTTGGTTGTGGTCAGGGCACTCATGTGACTTTAGGCGGAATCAATGCAATTTCCCATAGGCACACAGAACTTAAAAAGTGAAATTGTGAAAAAACAAAAAAAACGCAAAAAAAAAATTCATTTTTTTGTGGAAATAGAGCTTGGGGACTGTACAACATACAGTTTTAAGTTTGTTCTATTTTGGTTCAATAAACCTTGCAAAAAAGTAATAGGCGTTTTCACTTTTTTATTGCTGCAATCGCCTTTTTTTTTTCAGCTGAAGCTCAGCAGCTTTTAACAGCACTATACTATCATATACTCATATGAGCAGAACAGTGCTGACAGCTTTCACGTGCTTGGGCTTCTAGTAAAAAAAAAATCCAGCAGTAAAATCAGTGTAAAACTTGGTTTGTGTGGTCAGGGTCACTCACTGTGTGACTTTGGTCAGGGAATCATGGGCAATTTCATGCATGAATTTAGGCACATTTCTTAAAAAGTGAAAAAAAAAAAAAAAAAAAAAAAAACAATCAAACGCTCAAGCTCATTTTTGCTGTGGAAATAGAAAATAGGGACCTGTACAACCTGTACAACATACAGTTTAAAGTTTGGTCTATCACCTTGCAAACTAAAGTAATAGGCGTTTTTCACTTTTTTTTTGCTTGCTGCAATCGCCTTTTCAGCAGCTGAACAGCTCATTTCATTTTACCAACTTCACTATACTATCATATAAGTGAGCAGAACAGTGCTTTCACGCTTTGGGGGTGCTTATCTAGTAAAAATAAGTGGAATCCAGCAGTAAACTCAGTCCTCAGTTGGTTTGTGTGGTCAGGGCACTCATGTGACTTTAGGCGGAATGTGACTTTAATGCAATTTCCCATAGCACACACAGAACTTAAAAAGTGAAATTGTGAAAAAAAAAAACAAAAACAAAAAAGCATCAAGCTTTTGCTGTGAAAATAGAACTTGGGGACCTGTACAACATACAGTTTTAAAGTTTGGTTCTATCACCTTGCAAACTAAAGTAATAGGCGTTTTCACTTTTTTTTTTTGCAATCGCCTTTTTTTTTTTTTTTTTTGAACAGCTCAGCAGCTAACAACTTCACTATACTATCATATAATATAAGTATCAGAGCAGAACAGTGCTTTCACGCTTTGGGGGTGCTTATCTAGTAAAAATAAGTGGAATCCAGCAGTAAACTCACTCCTAACTTGGTTTGTGTGGTCAGGGCACTCATGTGACTTTAGGCGGAATCCAATGCAATTTCCCATAGGCACACAGAACTTAAAAAGTGAAATTGTGAAAAAAACACAAAACGCAAAAAGCTCATTTTTGCTGTGTGAAATAGAACTTGGGGACCTGTACAACATACAGTTTAAAAAGTTTTGGTTTGGTCACCTTGCAAACTAAAAATAACGTTTTTCACTTTTTTTTTTATTTTTTTTTTTTTTTCGCCTTTTCAAATCAGCTTTTGCAGCACTCATTTTTTACCAACTTCACTTTACTATACTATCATATATACTAGCAGAACAGTGCTTTCACGCTTTGGGGGTGCTTTTCTAGTAAAAAAAAAAGTATAAAATCCAGCAGTAAAAATCCAATCCTAAAAACTTTGTCTCAGTGGTAAGTGGTTTGTGGTCACTCATGGCACTTTAGGCGGAATCCAATGCAATTTCCCATAGGCCCATAGGCACACAGAACTTAAAAAGTGAAATTGTGAAAAAAACACAAAACGCATCAAGCTCATTTTTGCTGTGGAAATAGAGCTTGGGGACCTGTACAACATACAGTTTAAAGTTTGGTTCTATCACCTTGCAAACTTAAAATAGGCGTTTTCACTTTTTTTTTTTTTTTGCAATCGCCTTTTTTAGCAGCTGAACAGCTCATTTTAGCTCAACAGCTGAACTTCACTATACTATATCATATAATGAGCAGAACAGTGCTTTCACACTTTGGGGGGGCTTATCTAGTAAAAAAGTGGAATCCAGCAGTAAAAAAGTCAAGCTAACTTGGTTTGTGTGGTCAGGGCACTCATGTGACTTTAGGGGCGGAATCAATGCAATTTCCATAGGCATTTCAACAGGCAAAAGTGAAAAACTGGAAAAAAAAAAAAAAAAAAATCAAGCTCATTTTTTGCTGTGGAAATAGCTCTTGGGGACCTGTACAACATACAGTTTAAAGTTTGGTTTATCACCTTGCAAACTAAAGTAAAGTAATAGTAATAGGCGTTTTCACTTTTTTATTGCTGCAATCGCCTTTTCAGCAGCTGAACAGCTCATTTTACCAACTTCACTATACTATCATATAAGTGAGCAGAACAGTGCTTTCACGCTTTGGGGGTGCTTATCTAGTAAAAATAAGTGGAATCCAGCAGTAAACTCACTCCTAACTTTGTTTGTGTGGTCAGGGCACTCATGTGACTTTAGGCGGAATTCAATGCAATTTCCCATAGGCACACAGAACTTAAAAAGTGAAATTGTGAAAAAAAAAAAACAAAAAACGCAAAAAAAAAACGCATCAAGCTGTGGAAAAAAGAAAAAATGACCTGTACAACATACAGTTTAAAGTTTGGTTTCTATCACCTTGCAAACTAAAGTAAAGGCGTTTTATCACACTTTTTTTTTTTTGCTTTTAATCGCCTTTTTTTTTTTTTCAGCTGAACAGCTTGATTTTAGCAGCTTTACCAACTTCACTATACTATATCATATACTAGCAGATACAGTGCAGAGCACACTTTGGGGGCTTTGGGGGGTCTATATCTAGTAAAAATAAGTGGAATCCAGCAGTAAACTCACTCCTAAGTTGGTTTGTGTGGTCAGGGCACTCATGTGACTTTAGGCGGAATCAATGCAATTTCCCATAGGCACACAGAACACACAGAACTTAAAAAAAAATTGTGAAAAAAAACAAAAAACAAAAACAAGCTCATTTTTGCTGTGGAAATAGAGCTTGGGGACCTGTACAACATACAGTTTAAAGTTTGGTTTTGTATCATCACCTTGCAAACTAAAGTAATAGGCGTTTTCACTTTTTTTTTGCTGCAATCGCCTTTTTCAGCAGCTGAACAGCTCATTTTACCAACTTCAGCTACTATACTATCATATAAGTAGCAGAACAGTGCTTTCACGCTTTTGGGGGTGCTTATTAGTAAAAATAAGTGGAAATCCAGCAAAAATAAAAATAAGTAAGTTTGTGTGGTCAGTGGCACTCATGTGTGTGTGTTTAGGGCAGGTGACATCAATGCAATTTCCCATAGGCACACAGAACACAAAAAGTGAAAAAGTGAAAAAAAAAAAAAAAAAAAAAACACAAAAAAACGCATCAGCTCATTTTTGCTGTGGAAAAAGAGAGCTTGGGACCTGTACAACATACAGTTTAAAGTTTTTATCACCACCTTGCACTAAAAATAGGCGTTTTCACTTTTTTTTGCTGCAATGCGCCTTTTTCAGCAGCAGCAGAACAGCTCATTTTACCAACTTCACTATACTATCATATAAGTGAGCAGAGAAACAGTGCTTTCACGCTTTGGGGGGCTTATCTAGTAAAAAATAAGTGGAATCCAGCAGTAAACTCAGTCCTAACTTGGTTTGTGTGGTCAGGTCACTCATGTGACTTTAGGCGGAATTCAATGCAATTTCCCATAGGCACACAGAACTTAAAAGTGAAACAAACTGAAAAAAAAAAAAAAAACGCAAAAAAACTCATTTTTGCTCATTTTTGTGGAAAGAGAAATAGACCTGTACAACTGTACAACAAAGTTTTGGTTCTATCACCTTGCAAACAACTAAAGTAGTAAAGTAAAACTTTTTTTTTTTTTTTTTTTTTTTGCTTTTTTATTGCTGCAATCGCCTTTTCAGCAGCTGAACAGCTCATTTTACCAACTTCACTATACTATCATATAAGTGAGCAGAACAGTGCTTTCACGCTTTGGGGGTGCTTATCTAGTAAAAAAAGTGGAATCCAGCAGTAAAACTCAGTCCTAACTTGGTTTGTGTGGTCAGGGCACTCATGTGACTTTAGGCGGAATTCAATGCAATTTCCCATAGGCACACAGAACTTAAAAAGTGAAAAACTTGAAAAAAAAAAAAAAAAAAAAATCAAGCTCATTTTTTGCTGTGGAAATAGAAAAGGGGACTGTACAACATACAGTTTTTAAAGTTTGGTTCTATCACCTTGCAAACTAAAGTAATAGGCGTTTTTTTTGTTTTTTTATTGCTGCAATCGCCTTTTCAGCAGCTGCACAGCTCATTTTACCAACTTTTTCTATACTATCATATAAATGAGCAGAACAGTGCTTTCACGCTTTTTGGCTTGCTTATTTAGGGGGTGCTATAAGTAAAAAATCCAGCAGTAAACCAGTCCTAACTCACTCCTAAGTTGTGTGGTGTGGGGTCATGGACACTTTAGGCGGAATTAGGCGGAATCAATGCAATTTCCCATAGGCACACAGAACTTAAAAAGAAATTGTGAAAAAAAACCACAAAAAAACGCATCAAGCTCATTTTTGCTGTGGAAATAGAGGGGACCTGTACAACATACAGTTTTTTAAAGTTTGGTTCTATCACCTTGCAAACTAAAGTAATAGGCGTTTTCACTTTTTTATTGCTGCAATCGCCTTTTCAGCAGCTGAACAGCTCATTTTACCAACTTCACTATACTATCATATAAGTGAGCAGAACAGTGCTTTCACGCTTTTGGGGGCTTTATCTAGTAAAAATAAGTGGAATCCAGCAGTAAACTCAGTCCTAACTTGGTTTGTGTGGTCAGGGCACTCATGTGACTTTAGGCGGAATCAATGCAATTTCCCATAGGCACACAGAGGCTTAAAAAGTGAAAAAGTGAAAAAAAAAAACAAAAAAACATCAAGCTCATTTTTTGCTGTGGAAATAGAGCTTGGGGAAATGACAACATACACATAATACAGTTTAAAGTTGGTTCTATCACCTTGCAAACTAAAGTAATAGGCGTTTTCACTTTTTTTTTTGCTGCAATCGCCTTTTCAGCAGCTGAACAGCTCATTTTACCAACTTCACTATACTATCATATAAGTAGCAGAACAGTGCTTTCACGCTTTTTTGGGGGCTTATCTAGTAAAAATAAGTGGAATCCAGCAGTAAACTCACTCCTAAGTTGGTTTGTGTGGGGGGTGGCATGTGACTTTGGCGGAATTCAATGCAATTTTCATAGGCACACATTTCACTTAAAAAGTGAAAAAAAAAGAAAAAAAAAAACAAAACGCATCAAGCTCATTTTTGCTGTGGAAATAGAACTTGGGGACCTGTGTACAACTACAGTTTAAAGTTTGGTTCTATCACCTTGCAAACTTCAGTAATAGGCGTTTTTACTTTTTTTTTATTTTTTAGCAATCGCCTTTTCAGCAGCAGCAATCAACAGCTTTTTTACCACACTTCACTTTTACTATCATATATACTATCATATAGTGAGCAGAACAGCTTTCACGCTTTTTGGGGGGTGCTTATCTAGTAAAAATAAGTGGAATCCAGCAGTAAACTCACAGTCTCCTTGGTTTGTGTGGTCAGGGCACTCATGTGACTTTAGGCGGAATCCAATGCAATTTCCCATAGGCACACAGAACTTAAAAAGTGAAATTGTGAAAAAAAACACAAAAAACGCATCAAGCTCATTTTTGCTGTGGAAATAGAGCTTGGGGACCTGTACAACATACAGTTTAAAGTTTGGTTCTATCACCTTGCAAACTAAAGTAATAGGCGTTTTCACTTTTTTAACTTTTGCAATCGCCTTTTTTCAGCAGCTGAACAGCTCATTTTACCAACTTCACTATACTATCATATAAGTAGCAGAACAGTGCTTTCACGCTTTGGGGGGTGCTTATCTAGTAAAAATAAGTGGAATCCAGCAGTAAACTCAGTCCTAACTTGTTTGTGTGGTTTGGGTGGTCAGGGCACTCATGTGACTTTAGGGTCAGGGCACTCATGTGACTTTAGGCGGAATTCAATTTTTCCCATAGGCACAGAAACTTAAAAAAAAAAAGTGAAATTGTGAAAAAACCACAAAACGCATCAAGCTCATTTTTGCTGTGGAAATAGAGCTTGGGGACCTGTACAACATACAGTTTAAAGTTTGGTTCTATCACCTTGCAAACTAAAAGTTAAAGTAGGCGTTTTTTTCACTTTTTTATTGCTGCAATCGCCTTTTTCAGCAGCTGAACAGCTCATTTTTTACCACTTCATACTATACTATCATAGCAGAAGAGAACAGTTCACGCTTTGGGGGCTTGCTCTAGTAAAAATAAGTGTAATCCAGCAAAAAACAGTCCTAAACTCTAACTTGTGTGGTGTTTGGGCACTCATGTGACTTTAGGCGGAATCCAATGCAATTTCCCATAGGCACACAGAACTTAAAAAAGTGAAATTGTGAAAAAAAAAAAAAAAAAAAAAAAAAATTTTTGCTGTGGAAATAGAGCTTGGGGACCTGTACAACATACAGTTTAAAGTTTGGTTTGGTCACCTTGCAAACTAAAGTAATAGGCGTTTTTACTTTTTTTTTTTTTTTGCTGCTGCAATCGCTTTTCAGCAGCTGAACAGCTCATTTTACCAACTTCACTATACTATCATATAAGTGAGCAGAACAGTGCTTTCACGCTTTGGGGGTGCTTATCTAGTAAAAATAAGTGGAAATCCAGCAGTAAAATCAGTCCTAACTTGGTTTGTGTGGTCAGGGCACTCATGTGACTTTAGGCGGAATCAATGCAATTTCCCATAGGCACACAGAACTTAAAAAGTGAAATTGTGAAAAAAACCAAAAAAAAACAAAAAAAAAGCTCATTTTTGCTGTGGAAATAGAACTTGGGGACCTGTACAACATACAGTTTAAAGTTTGGTTCTATCACCTTGCAAACTAAAGTACCTTAGGCGTTTTTTTTCTTTTTTTTATTGCTGCAATCGCCTTTTCAGCAGCTGCTTTATTGCTCATTCGCCTTTTCAGCAGCTGAACAGCTTCACTATACTATCACTATAATATATCATATAACAGTGCTTTCACAGTGCTTTGGGGGTGCTTATGGGGTAAAAAAAGTAAAATCCAGCCAGTCAAAAACTCACTCCTAACTTGGTTTGTGTGGTCAGGGCACTCATGTGACTTTAGGCGGAATCCAATGCAATTTCCCATAGGCACACAGAACTTAAAAAGTGAAATTGAAAAAGTGAAAAAAAAAAAAAACGCATCAAGCTCATTTTTTTTGTGGAAATAGTGGAAATAGGGACTTGTACCTGTACAACAAAGTTTAAAGTTTGGTTTGGTTCCTTTGCAAACTAAAGTAATAGGCGTTTTTTCACTTTTTTTTTTTTTTTTGCAATCGCCTTTTTTTAGCTGAACAGCTCAGCTTACCAACTTCATTTTTTTACTATACATATATACTAGCAGAAACAGTGCTTTCACAGCTTTGGGGGTGCTTATCTAGTAAAAAAAAGTGGAAAAAATGGCTTTAGTAAACTCAGTCCTAAGTAAGTGGTTTGTGTGGTCAGGGCACTCATGTGTGTTTTGGTGACGGTCAGGGCACAATGCAATTTCCCGGAATCCAATGCAATTTCCCATAGGCAAAAGTTAAAAAAAAAAAAAAACAAAAACCACAAAACATCAAGCTCATTTTTGCTTTTGCTGTGGAATAGAGCTTTGGGACCTGTACAACATACAGTTTAAAGTTTGGTTCTATCACCTTGCAAACTAAAGTAATAGGCGTTTTCACTTTTTTATTGCTGCAATCGCCTTTTCAGCAGCTGAACAGCTCATTTTACCAACTTCACTATACTATCATATAAGTAGCAGAACAGTGCTTTCACGCTTTTGGGGGTGCTTATCTAGTAAAAATAAGTGGAATCCAGCAGTAAACTCAGTCCTAACTTGGTTTTTGTGTGGTCAGGGGTCACTCATGTGACTTTCAGGCGACTTTAGGCAATGCAATTTCCCATAGGCACACACACAAACTTAAAAAAAAGAAAAAAGAAAAAAAAAAAAAACGCATCAAGCTCATTTTTGCTGTGGAAATAGAACTTGGGGACCTGTACAACATACAGTTTAAAGTTTGGTTCTATCACCTTGCAAACTAAAGTAATAGGCGTTTTTCACTTTTTTATTGCTGCAATCGCCTTTTTTTTTTTTTGCTGAACAGCTCATTTTTACAGCAGCTTCACTCATTTTACCAACTTACTATACTATCATATAAGTGAGCAGAACAGTGCTTTCACGCTTTGGGGGTGCTTATCTAGTAAAAATAAGTGGAATCCAGCAGTAAACTCACTCCTAAGTGGTTTGTGTGTGTCAGGGCACTCATGTGACTTTAGGCGGAATCCAATGCAATTTCCCATAGGCACACAGAACTTAAAAAGTGAAATTGTGAAAAAAAAAAAAAAAAAAAAAGCTCAAAAAAAAAAAAAATAGAGCTTGGGGACCTGTACAACATACAGTTTAAAGTTTGGTTTATCATCACCAAACAACAAAGTAAAAGTTTTTTTTTTTCACTTTTTTTTAAGTGCTGCAATTCCTTTTTTTTTCAGCAGCTGAACAGCTCATTTTTTTTTTTGAACAGCTTCACTATACTATCATATATATGAGCAGAACAGTGCTTTCACGCTTTGGGGGTGCTTTGGCTAGTAAAAAAAAAGTGGAATCCAGCAGTAAAAACACTCCTAAGTTGGTTTGTGTGGTCAGGGCACTGGTGTGTGGTGACACTTTAGGCGGAATTTAGGCGGAATCATGCAATTTCCCATAGGCACACAGAACTTAAAAAGTGAAATTGTGAAAAAAAACAAAACGCATCAAGCTCATTTTTGCTGTGGAAATAGAGCTTAGGGGACTGTACACATACAGTTTAAAGTTTGGTTCTATCACCTTGCAAACTAAAGTAATAGGCGTTTTCACTTTTTTTTTTTGCTGCAATCGCCTTTTCAGCAGCTGAACAGCTCATTTTACCAACTTCACTATACTATCATATAATCATATAGTCAGAACAGTGCAGTTCACAGCTTTTTCACGCTTTGGGGGTATCTAGTAAAAAAAAATCCAGCAGTAAAAGCTCAGTCCTAACTTGGTTTGTGTGTTTTCAGGGTCACTCATGTGACTTTAGGCGGAATTCAATGCAATTTCCCATAGGCACACAGAACTTAAAAAGTGAAAAAAGTGAAAAAAAACCACAAAACGCAAAAAGCTCATTTTTGCTGTGGAAATAGAACTTGGGGACCTGTACAACATACAGTTTAAAGTTTGGTTTCTATCACCTTGCAAACTACCTTGCAAACTAAAAAGTAATAGGCGTTTTCACTTTTTTTTTTGCTGCAATCGCCTTTTCAGCAGCTGAACAGCTCATTTTACCAACTTCACCTATACTATCATATAAGTGAGCAGAACAGTGCTTTCACGCTTTGGGGGTGCTTATCTAGTAAAAATAAGTGGAATCCAGCAGTAAACTCAAACTCAGTCCTAACTTGGTTTGTGTGGTCAGGGCACTCATGTGACTTTAGGCGGAATCCAATGCAATTTCCCATAGGCACACAGAACTTAAAAAGTGAAATTGTGAAAAAAAAAAAAAAACGCATCAAGCTCATTTTTGCTGTGGAAATAGAGCTTGGGGACCTGTACAACATACAGTTTAAAGTTTGGTTCTATCACCTTGCAAACTAAAGTAATAGGCGTTTTTTCACTTTTTTATTGCTGCAATCGCCTTTTCAGCAGCTGAACAGCTCATTTTACCAACTTCACTTACTATCATATAAGTAGCAGAACAGTGCTTTCACGCTTTGGGGGTGCTTATGCTTAGTAAAAATAAAATAAGTGGAATCCAGCAGTAAACTCACTCCTAAGTTGGTTTGTGTGGTCAGGGCACTCATGTGACTTTAGGCGGAATCCAATGCAATTTCCCATACACACAGAACTTAAAAAGTGAAATTGTGAAAAAAAAAAAAAAAAAACAACATCAAAACGCATTTTTTTGCTGTGGAAATAGAACTTGGGACCTGTGGAAATACACAGTTTACAGTTTTTAAAGTTTGGTTCTATCACCTTGCAAACTAAAGTAATAGGCGTTTTCACTTTTTTATTGCTGCAATCGCCTTTTCAGCAGCTGAACAGCTCATTTTACAACATTCACTTCACTATACTATCATATAAGTGAGCAGAACAGTGCTTTCACGCTTTTTTGGGGGTGCTTATCTAGTAAAAATAAGTGGAATCCAGCAGTAAACTCACTCCTAACTTGGTTTGTGTGGTCAGGGCACTCATGTGACTTTAGGCGGAATCCAATGCAATTTCCCATAGGCACACAACTTAAAAAACTGAAAAAGAACTTGAAAAAAAAAACAAAAAAACATCAAGCTCTCATTTTTGCTGTGGAAATAGAGGACCTGGACAACATACAGTTTAAAGTTTGGTTCTATCACCTTGCAAACTAAAAGTAATAGGCGTTTTTCAGGCGTTTTTTTTGCTGCAATCGCCTTTTTTTTTTTTTGAACAGCTCATTTTAGCTGAACAGCTCAACTTTACCTATACTATCATATAAGTGAGCAGAACAGTGCTTTCACGCTTTGGGGGTTATTAGTAAAAAAAAAAGTGGAAGCAGTAAAATCTCAAACTCAACTTGTCCTTGTGTGGTCAGGGCACTCATGGGCACTTTACTTTAGCGGAATTCAATGCAATTTCCCATAGGCACACAGAACTTAAAAAAAAAAAAAAAATGTGAAAAAAAACACAAAACGCATCAAAACTCATTTTTTTTGTGGAAATAGAGCTTAGGGACCTGTACAACATACAGTTTAAAGTTTGGTTCTATCACCTTGCAAACTAAAGTAATAGGCGTTTTCACTTTTTTTTTTTTTTGCTGCAATCGCCTTTTTTTTTTTATTGCTGCAGCTCGCCTTTTCAGCTCATTTTAGCTCATTTTACCAACTTCCCTATACTATCATATAAGTGAGCAGAACAGTGCTTTCACGCTTTGGGGGTGCTTATCTAGTAAAAAAATAGTGGAATCCAGCAGTAAACTCACTCCTAACTTTGGTTTGTGTGGTCAGGGCACTCATGTGACTTTAGGCGGAATCCAATGCAATTTCCCATAGGCACACAGAACTTAAAAAAAAAATTGTGAAAAAAAAACAAAAAACGCATCAAGCTCATTTTTGCTGTGGAAATAGAACTTGGGGACCTGTACAACATACAGTTTAAAGTTTGGTTCTATCACCTTGCAAAACTAAAGTAATAGGCGTTTTTCACTTTTTTATTGCTGCAATCGCCTTTTCAGCAGCTGAACAGCTCATTTTACCAACTTCACTATACTATCATATAAGTGAGCAGAACAGTGCTTTCACGCTTTGGGGGGCTTATTATCTAGTAAAAATAAGTGGAATCCAGCAGTAAACTCACTCCTAACTTGGTTTGTGTGGTCAGGGCACTCATGTGACTTTAGGCGGAATCCAATGCAATTTCCCATAGGCACACAGAACTTAAAAAGTGAAATTGTGAAAAAAAAACAAAACGCATCAAGCTCATTTTTGCTGTGGAAATAGAGCTTGGGGACCTGTACAACATACAGTTTTTAAAGTTTGGTTTCTATCACCTTGCAACTAAAAGTAATAGGCGTTTTTTTTTACTTTTTATTGCTGCAATCGCCTTTTCAGCAGCTGAACAGCTCATTTTTTTACAACTTCACTATACTATCATATATAGTGAGCAGAACAGTGCTTTCACGCTTTGGGGGTGCTTATCTAGTAAAAATAAGTGGAATCCAGCAGTAAACTCACTCCTAACTTGGTTTGTGTGGTCAGGGCACTCATGGACTTTAGGCGGAATCAATGCAATTTCCATAGGCACACAGAACTTAAAAAGTGAAATTGTGAAAAAACCACAAAACGCATCAAGCTCATTTTTGCTGTGGAAATAGAGCTTGGGGACCTGTACAACATACAGTTTAAAGTTTGGTTCTATCACCTTGCAAACTAAAGTAATAGGCGTTTTCACTTTTTTTTTGCTGCTGCAATCCTTTTTCAGCAGCTGAACAGCTCATTTTACCAACTTCACTATACTATCATATAATAAGTGAGCAGAACAGTGCTTTCACGCTTTGCTTTTTGGGGGGTGCTTATCTAGTAAAAATAAGTGGAATCCAGCAGTAAACTCACTCCTAAGTTGGTTTGTGTGGTCAGGGCACTCATGTGACTTTAGGCGGAATCCAATGCAATTTCCCATAGGCACACAGAACTTAAAAAAGAAATTGTGAAAAAAAAACAAAAACGCATCAAGCTCATTTTTGCTGTGGAAATAGAGCTTAGGGACCTGTACAACATACAGTTTAAAGTTTGGTTCTATCACCTTGCAAACTAAAGTAATAGGCGTTTTCACTTTTTTATTGCTGCAATCGCCTTTTCAGCAGCTGAACAGCTCATTTTACCAACTTCACTATACTATCATATAAGTGAGCAGAACAGTGCTTTCACGCTTTGGGGGTGCTTATCTAGTAAAAATAAGTGGAATCCAGCTTAAACTCACTCCTAACTTGGTTTGTGTGGTCAGGGCACTCATGTGACTTTAGGCGGAATCCAATGCAATTTCCCATAGGCACACAGAACTTAAAAAGTGAAATTGTGAAAAAAAACACAAAACGCATCAAGCTCATTTTTGCTGTGGAAATAGAGCTTGGGGACCTGTACAACATACAGTTTAAAGTTTGGTTCTATCACCTTGCAAACTAAAGTAATAGGCGTTTTCACTTTTTTATTGCTGCAATCGCCTTTTCAGCAGCTGAACAGCTCAT
>JAIEZT010000517.1:0-44886 GCA_019594935.1 Periophthalmus modestus | reverse complement strand
ACTTAAATGAGGACTTAAATGAGCCATTGACTGTACATTTACGTCGGGCTGCGTACTTTGTAGGACAATCCAAAGGTGCATTGGGACACGGACGTGCGTTTGGAGATGCTCGCAGTCCGTGAGTTTCTTGGTTGGTGACAGCATCTTGATGCTATAGTAGATAAGAAAGAAATCACACGATCGTACCATCACGACAGTCACAAGTTTGACTACTGAGTGCCAACAAATTATCTGCACAACACAGATTAGCCAAGCCAGATGAAGCGTGAATCACCTGCAGCCAGTGTCTTGAGTGGAGCCAAGCGAGCCATTTCACATGACTTATATAGTCGGTAGGCGTGCGTGTCTTGACCTGTGCCCAACGAACCCCTGAGGACTGACTCAACGAACCCTAGGGTTCGATCGAAACCCAGATTAAGAACCACGGGTCTAGACATACGTACACAGAACCTTTACCAAGAAGGTAATATGGTTTGGAGTTACAAGGTCTGTAGCGCACTACCAGCAAGCTACAGAACTCTATGGGAGAGGTACCTGTTTTTTTGTTTTTTTTTCAAACTTCGGCTCCACAAGTGTTTGACTCTGTTTCTCATTGATTAGTTTGGTATTGGATCCAGCAAACTTGTCATATAATCTTCAGGGTTTGAGGGTCCGTTCATATTACTCAAAACTGATTTATAATGTTGCTTACTTCATCACAAAACTATAATCTGGAGTTGTGTTCATTCACACGTGTTGGAGTTTGCGAACCCTTTATATTCAATTCCAAAGCTTCAAAATGGTCTGTTCAGCTCTGTGATGTCAAAGGTACTTTCAATTAACAGCATTTTAATTATTTTTTTTTTTTTGCCCTAAATTAAATGAGTCTACTCTACAGTGCACTAAAAAGTTGATGCTTTTAGTTCAAATATATTTTAGTATTGACCTGCTTCATTTGAGAAGTCACAACGAGAGCGCTACTAGTATCTATAGTTTCAATGAGGCTAAAAAATAGCCTGTAACTTTGACATCAAACAATCCCAGGGCTGAAATTATCCAAATATTTCTAGTGAAGGTGTGCTGATTTAAAAACACAGTGGAGCACTTCCTGGATTGACACACAGTGACATCACAAGGAGGCTTTCTTTTTTTTTTTTTTTTTTTTTGGATGCAACAGTGTTTTCTCTTAGAGCAAAAGAGGTACTGTGTGAATAGAAAATGAACAGACATTAGAATTACTATGAACCAGGAGGTTCTGGTGTGAGGTGAATCAGCTCAGTTGTCACACGGTCTGATTCCATAGTAAAAGAAACATTTCATTCTGTGACTGGACAAAAATGTTTAATGTGGCCTACTCCATTCATTGTATTGAAGAGACCGTGCCGTTTAGATGAGCGTTAATTTGAAAGAAATAAAACAGCCACTCCATAAGAGAATGTACCAATACCTTCGCCGTCCAAGTCTCTCTCCCTCTCTATCTCGCTTCTCTCTTATTTTTTGTGCTCTCCACTTTCACGCTCTTTTTTCTCTCTCTCCCTACTTTCTCCTCCTTCCTCCTCTTCCCCATTCAACTTCTCCCTCTCCTCCCCATTCTCCCTCTTTTTTTTTGTGTTTTTTTTTTTATCCTCCTTGGATAGAGTTTTCCTAGTGCTTGGCCTCTCACCCAGCTCTGCTCTCTTGCTTAGACGCCTCTCTTCAGTCTCTGTTAGTCTCACACAGTTCTGTTCACTTCCATTTAGTCCTCTACAGTCCCACACAGTCCCGTGCAGGCCCTTGAGTCATATTCAGTTCACGCAGTCCCGTTCAGTCCGTTCAGTCCCGTTCAGTCCCGTTCAGTCCCTCATTCAGTTCAGTCCTGTTCAGTCCCGTTCAGTCCCGTTCAGTCTCACACAGTCCCGTTCAGTCCCCTCAGTCACCTTCAGTCTCATACAGTCCGGTTGGTCCCGTTTAGTCTTACACAGTCCTGTTCAGTCCCATTCAGTCTCAACATAGTCCCGTTCCAGTGCCCATTCAGTCCTGTCTCGGTACTACAAACGAGACAGATGAGACCAGTTGCTATATCTGTTGCCAAATTAAAGGAACAGTGCTAATTAAGCAGAAGTGTTAACCACTTACCGTTCCGACGGCCCGCTCGCGTCTCCTTTTCTTTACAACTTTACAGCAATGTACATGTACTTCTGCGTCACCCACACAAACAATCTACACATCAAATGAAAGCTGCGGATCTCATCTTTCCAAATATGCAAACCATTGAAAGTCACCACAGTGCTGTCAGGAAAGCCGTTTTTTATAGAAAAGCCAAAAAATGTGAATTTGTATTCACTCACCTTTGAGGCTCTGATTCTGTCAAACATCAATATATTCCCACAAAAATTGGTCCCATTCGTTCCGTAGAGGTCCAGAGAATATAATCAGTCAAGAAATTATGTCCACAAAATAAATTAGAACCTCCATGTCCAATCTGCTGCAGGAAAGGTGAAATCTGCTCCGTCATTTTTTTGCATTTCTTTCGTCAATTTCAGGTATAACAAACTTAAGACAGCGCCAGCTTTGTTTTCTCAGTGATAAACAAATGTCTTAGTTTCTGATTGAGAACCAAGGGTTGGCCAATAAGGTGGGGGTTGAGGGTCACTGGAGCCCCAGACAGCGAATCAGTGCTACAGGTGACTGAAAGTTTGCGCCCCACTCTCCCCCTTGTAGAATCAACCCAGTTACACACATTTAGTGATGTTTTCCCCTTACAGCAATGAACAGCAGAAACATGACGATGTATGACATGCCATAGTTTTCTGTAAACAGATCGCAGCAGGCCCCAGTGCGTAACCAAAGTGAATGCATCACAGCATTTCGTGCTTAATGCA
The DNA here is from genome assembly GCA_019594935.1 of Periophthalmus modestus. Taxonomy (NCBI): domain Eukaryota; kingdom Metazoa; phylum Chordata; class Actinopteri; order Gobiiformes; family Gobiidae; genus Periophthalmus; species Periophthalmus modestus. The sequence continues at coordinate 42,046 of JAIEZT010000517.1, read as the reverse complement.
TGCATAAAATTACGCACTGTGATTTTTTAGCAACAGTTTTGCATTCTAAACACGACCAAAACGGACAAAACAAAGGCAATACGCGTTCGAAGACACTGTGGATGTTTGTACAAGTTCTACAGAGGCATCTCAGACCCGGAGCGGTTCATGGCAGATTCCACAGTGGACTCAGAAGTGGAGGAGTTTATTTTTGATTGGACTGGATGCTGTTCTGGATCGTAAGCGTGGTTTATTCGCTATTTACATAATTGTAGATAAAATATATCGTGTGTAATCCTTAGCATCACTTCTGTGCACATAGTGGCATTGGAACCATGGGCTCTGGCACATTTGTTTAGCTGTATGAATTAGACTTCATTTGTCTATTGATTGAAAAGTGTTGTTTTATTCTGCAGTTTACAGTATTGTAAGTAAAAATACAAGATGCGCACAGATTTACACTAACAGCCAATGAGCAGCTGAACAAGACGATGTATAGTTTAGTTTTACTGTACACAGTAGAGTACAGTGTAGAGGCACAGCTCCACTCCATGCATAAATTATGCATCATTGTCCTTAACTGTTTTTGTGTGATGATTATGAATATGTATATGATATAATATTACTTCACCCCTCTCAATTTTGTACTTTCTTGTTACTAATGCATTTGTGTTTTTCCTTAGGCACATGGGGGACATTATCAGATGTGCTCATTGGCTGTTACCAGGTTTTGCACAAAACAAAGCAATGGCATTTTGGCAAAGACATTTTTTCACCATTTTGTGGACAAGTCATAATCATGTACAGTGAGCTTTTCACTGCTGTTTACAGTGTATGTTTGTTCACTGTTTGCAGTGTGTGGAGTTTGTAAATATATGTTTATTTTGACCCATACCACTTGTTTTGACTATATTTCATAAACAAATATGTATTTTATATTGTGTTTTGATATGCTATATAAATTTACATAGGTAATAGAGGAGCTAAGTGTGCAGATACCGATTCCTGTAAGGAATCAGCTTTCAGTAGAGCCCTCATTGATGTCTGTGGGTTGAAGCATTCAAAAGTTATTGCAGTTTTTCCAAACGTTCTCCAAATGTCTCCATTTGGAGAGGTTTGAATAAAGTTGGATACATCAAAAGTCCCTCCATAAAACGCCTGGATTTAGTCTTAATAAAATAAGTGGTTTTTTTTTAATTGACCTCAAATCTGAAATGTGAGAGGTCAACAATATTTTCAATTGAAATATAGTATATTTTTGTCCCCAGCTACCTACTGCAGCTTTCTTCACCTTAATTTTTACAAAAACATTTAGGCGAGGATGAGAAAAATCATTTTTTATGTGTGTCCAAAGTGTATAAATACTTACCAGACAAACTTCGTGTTCCACCAGCTCTGACCTCTGCATGTTTCTTACAAACTAAATAGTCCATATTGAAGCTAAAATAGGCTGAAGTTCTGTTGGCGTTTGTTTTGGTTCACTTTAGTGGTTCGCCTTTGGCTTCTGCACAAACCTTAGTTCTGCTCTGTAATTGGTTGTTAATCACCTGTTGGACTCAGTGGGGACACACCAAGATGGATTCTCGGAGTTTGTGAACTCACAAATATCGCGAGGAGAATCCATCTTGGTTATATGTTATTCCGATTGTAGAGTGCACACTTTTTTGTCGTTCCATTGGGTGGGCACTTCACCTTAAAAACGTTGTGTAAATAGTTGTCAGAGAGACCGCAGGCCTCAGACAACCATCTTCTTTCAGTCAGTCCCGAGGCAACTTTGGCTACAGTTACAGTGATGGAATTTCGGCTCTTATGGGATTAGACTCTTTTGGATCCCTTTTTTTTAAAAAAAAAAAAAACAGCTGTTCAAAAAGACTGGCTCTTTTACCATTTATTTATATAACAGAAGCCAATGTGAGAAGTCATTTTATCTGCAAATGATCACAAGTGACCAAGACTCAGAAATGGTTCAGACTGAGTTGGGAGTGAGTTCACCCCTTTGAAATGTTATACTATGTTATTATGATGAGAGATATGGTTTTGTGTGCACAGATCTCTCACTTGTGTCACCTGCTCTGCTTCTGGGATGATTTTTATGTCAGCTCAGCATTAATCGGGTGTGAAAAATGCATAAAAAACTAGAAAGACAAATTTTTAAAATTAGATCTGATTTCAGTAGGAGGCCGATCTGTGTCAGAAGTATAGCGGAGCGTTCATAGCCACAGTTCCCTCTGCGTTTCTCAGCTCTGCTTTTCTCTTCAGTAACAACTGAGATGTTTCTATTGTTGTCAGGCAGCAACTCAGACTTAAATCAAGCACATTGGGCTAGTGATTGTTTTGACCTCCCTTCTCTCTCACTCTCATATACGTGAATATAGCAGGAGCATTCAGTGATGACTATGAATGAAGTAAAAGCAGTAAAGTACTGTACTTAAGCCATACATTTTAGGTATCTGTACTTTACTTAAAGGCCCATATTACACTATTTTCTGATCTATGTTCTAATGTTGTTCGGGAGAGTTCTTTCTCTCAAACTGAAAAACACGTTGTTCCACCTTGTGAAGTCGTGTGGTAATAGAGGAAGTGCTCCACTTTTAGGAGGCAACATGGGCTTAAAGCTCACAAGAGTCAATCTTGTAGAACCTTTAAGTAAATTTGATGGATACTTTTAACTTTTACTTCACTACATTTGAGAGCAGGTATCTGTACTTTCTACTCTACTACATTTGAACTGGACTGAAAAATAAAAGTTTTTTTTTTTTTATTATTTCAGACCTGCCTGAGAAGTTAAAGTTTATTTTTAATACGTTCATAGTCTGTTCAGTGTTTCTAGTTGACCAAAATTCAGCACAAATCTTTATCAAAATCACTACATTTGAAGCTTTATATCTATTATAATATATATTTATAAAAACCTCAAAATCTGCGCCAAAAATACTTACTTTTTACTCTTAAGTACACTTTTAAATGAGTACTGTAATACTTAAGTGTATTTAAGTTTTTTGTTTTGTGCCCATAGATAATATAAATGGACATAGCTAACCTGCTAACTGCTGTATTCCCAAATAAGAAGTGAGCATGGGCGTGCTGCCGGCTCCATCAACTCTGGCCCCAATTCACTTTCTATTGAAAAACTGTTGACTGTCACTCCATAACTGCTGTTGTCGGAGTCATCATTTGGTCTTTAAATGTTTGTATTAACCCACTCTATCTGATCTGGTGGTTTTTATATTACTTTTGTGTCTTTAAATCAAGGTATGAACATTAATAACAGACAAATCAGGCGCCTTCTTTCCCTAAGGTTGCTCCTCTATTGTTGACAACAGGTTTGATTGACAGTGTCGCTAAGTGCCTCCTCCCTGCTAACCCAGCGGTGTGCGGGTAGGAAGGGGCGTTACCTTCAACAGCCTTTCTCCAAATTGGCTCTTGGTTTTGCTATGTCACTCATGGCTCCATATTGGCCCCCATAACTGCTAGGCTCAATGAGTCGAACGCTAGGGGGGTGACATCACGTTCACTTAGTCCACTTCTTTATTCAGACTATGAGAGTGCTAAACCTACACCCAAAGTTAAACGTGCACTATGAAACTTTCTTGGTCCAGACCAACTCAGAGGTCAGATCTGTGGAGAGGCAGATATTTCACCAGAAACATTACTTCAGTGGGACACGGTTTAGTCTTACATATAAATCTATATATGAGCATATACCCATTAACACTGGGATTCACAGATCAGAATAGCTGTAAACCATATTTTGTATCCCCTCCCTTTCCAAGATGGCTACCCTACCCATCCCTTTCCAAGATGGCCACCCTGCCCCTCCCTTTCCAACATAGCCACTGTTCTTTCACAGTTTGTGCTCCTTCAGTGACACTAATGCCAGCAGACGTTTACAGTGTGCTCTGGCACCACCAGCCCGCTAGGACAATTAATGCTGTGCACCTTCCTCTCCCACTCCTGCTCTTCTCCTCCTCTCTGTCCTCCCCCTCCCCTTTTTCCGCCCCGTCTCCTCCTCTTCTTCATCTCTCCCACTTCTCCTCCCTTCTCCCCCTCTATCGTCCCCCTGTCCTTCTCCCTCCCATCTCCTCCATTTCTTCATCTCCCCCACTCCTCCTCCTCTTCTCCTGCTTTTGATCGTCCCCCTCTACTTCTCTCCTCTATTTCCTCCTCTTCTTCATCTCCCCCACTCCTACTCATTTTCTTCACCTTCTCCTCCTCTCTATCCTCCCCCTGCCCTTCTCCCTCCTGCCTCCTCCTCTTCTTCTTCTCCCCCGACCTTCCTCCTCCTCCTTCCCCTCCACTTCTCCTCTCCCTTCTCTTCTCCTCCCTCCTATTCTATTCCTCATCTCTATCCTCTCCTCCTCCCTCACCTCTACACAGCTCTTTCTTTCCTTCTCCACCTCCCTCATCTCCTCCCTTCCACTTCTCATCTATTCCTCTCCCTCCTCCCCCTTCCTCTCTCTCTCCCGTCTCCTCCTCTTCTTCATCTTTCTCGACCCTCCTCCTCGCTCCTCCCCCTCCACTTTTCCTTTCACATATCTCCTTCCTCCTCTTCTCCTCTCTTTCCCCTTCCTCCTTCCTTACTTCCCCTGCTCACTCTTCCTTCTTCCTCTTCCACGCTCTCCTCCTCCCTCCCCCACCCCCTCTCTTCACCGCTCCTCCTCTCCCTTCTTGTCAGCTCCCCTTCCTTGTTTCCTTTCTGCTCCTCATCTTTATCCTCTCCTCCTCCTACCCTTTCTTCTGCTCCTCTGCTCCATCTTTCCTTCTCTCTCTCTCTCTCTCTCTTCTCCTCCTCCTCTACTCCTTGATTTTTCTTCTCGTCCCCCCCCCATCCTTCTCGCTGTAGGGGTGAATTAAACATCAGCGACGCGCAGCCAGATGGAGAGGAATCAGACGTAGAGACAAGCGTGCGGCGAAGAATGAATAATTTAAAAGAGGGATCGTTAAAAAAGATGGGAAATAAAAAAAAATCTGAGATGAAATGATTTGGAGTCAATTAGGCGGCGCTCCGGGGCTGAGAGAGGGGAGACAGGGGGATGGAGGGCGAATGTAGGAGAGGGAGGGAGAAAGGGCGAGAGAGAGAGGGAAGGAGGGAGAAAAGAAGAGGAACACGAAAGGAGGGAGAGAGAAGGCGAGAGAAAGGGAGAGAGAGATCGAAGGTGAGGGAGGGAGGGAATAAGGGAGAGCAAGAGGGACAGAGGGAGGAGAGAGAGAAAAGGAGAGAGAGAAAGAGGGAGGGGAGAGAGATGGAGAGAGGGAGACAGGGGCAAGGAAGAGAGGAGAGAGAGATAAAAGAAGAAAGGAGAGAGGGTGTAGGGAGAGAGAGAGGGGAGACAGGGGCGAGGGTGAGAGAGGAGTGAGAGAGGAGAGAGAGAGGAAGGGAGTAAGAAGAAGAGAGTGAGTAGAGAGAGAGAGAGAGAAACAAGAGGAAGGGAGAGAGAGAGACAGGAAGGAGGGAGAGAAAGAAAGGAGATTGAGAGAGGGAGGAGGGAGACCTATTTTTCCAGAGGTGTAATCAGGTTGGTTTCAGTGATGTTAGGATGAAAACATTGCCGTGTTTGCCGTGCTTAAAAAAAACAATTAACACCATGCACATACTCTCCCCTTCTTCTCTCTCCTCCTCTCCACTGCTCCTTCCTCTCCTCCTCTCCTCCGCTGCCTCTCCTTCCCCCTCTCTCCCTCCTCTCTTCCTCTAAAAATCTGAAATGAAATGATATGGAGTCAATTAGGCATCGCTGCAGGGCTAGACGAGAGAGAAAGAGAAAGAAACAGCGAGTGAAGGCGTGAGGGAGAGAGGGAAAAGAGAATGAGAGCTGGATTTTGCAGAGGTAAAAACATTGCCGGGTTTTAAATGTGACTGGGGAGACTAGTGTCTTGTTTTGTGCTTGTTTAGTGCAGACCAAGGTTAGGGTATAGTAAAAGTATGTGTGTAACAGTAGTGCTATAAATGCAGGAGCACACAGGAACACACAGGAGCACATCAAGACAATGTTGCTCAAATAAAGTGGAATTCATATTTCTAAAATATATTTTAGTTATTGCCGTGAAGTTGGCATCTTTAGACTGTGCATGATCATCAGTATTATGAGTCTCAAAAATTCCATGTAAAATGGTAAACAGTCACATTCTTATATAGCGCTTTTCCTACTTCAAGGCACTCAACACACTTTACAGCAAAGAACCACTCACCCATTCACACACACATTCATACACCAGTGTACACAGACACTGGGGGCGAGGTGGGTTAAGTGTCTTGCCCAAGGACACAACGAAAGTATTAATTTGTGTTAATCAGTGGATCTGACCACTCAACCAAATCTTTATCAAAATCACTACATTTGAAGCTTTATTGGATCTCATAATATGCATAAAATACTTTTTATTCTTTAAGTACATTTTAAATGGGCACTTTAATACTTTTACTTTGATACTTGAGGGTTTATTTTACTCCAGTGTCTGTACTTTTACTTAAGTCACAAAACTGAGTACTTCTTCCACATGTGCTTCCTGTATTCGACCAGGAAGTAAAATAAAAAAATAGGCAAGATTTTTGCAATACTATTAGTAATGATAAATATGTTTTACTGAAATGAGTTGGTTTTAACCGTTATTCTAACTTTTACTGTTAACGTTAGCATAGCCACGCAGAGTACGTAGCCTCTTTGTGCCTGACCTCATTTTCAGGCTCCACAGTGGCTCAGAGCACCGGTCCGGCCTCATGCAGAGCTGAGAGGAGCAGAGAGGAACAGATAAAACTGAGAATCCGCAGTCCTCCTGGTCTAAGCTGGGCCTGCAGCTCTGTATTAGATCAAATATCATCATGTGAAATGTGTTAAAGCAATAAAGTGGTTTTACTTTGAGTCGGGCCAGAGCAGCGCTAACAGAAAGGAGCTATTCATGTACCTCTAGCTAAACAGATTTAAACTTGCGTCAGGGACTATTTCAAACCAATGAAATGCACCCTCGTCTCCTTATTAGTCCATATGTATCATGAATTACAAAGTTAAAGGTGTATTATGTGACTTTTCTGGTTCCTGCTTGCTTGGGATTTTCGTCATATGACATAAACTACATAGATTGTTATTGCAAACAGTATTGTCTCTGCATAGATCTGATTTGTAACTTGTAATGCCTGTTTTTGTCATCATAAACAGTTTAAAGAAGTGGACTAAGTCAGTGTAATTTCACCCACAGCATTCAGCTCCAGTCAAATTAAGCTCTCATTGGTCTGTTAATAATGTTCATATCTTGATTTATGGGCACAAAACCAAAATAAAAACACCAGCATGTAGAGCGAGTTAATACGAACATTTTAAGAACAAAATGACGAGCCTGACAGCAGCAGTTACAGAGAGAAGGGCCACAGTTTTTCTGTAGAAAGTGAATTGGAGCCATGCTCACTTCCTATTTGGAACACGGCAACTAACTGTTTAGCTATGTCCATTTATAGATACAGTCTATGGTCTCCTTGAAGGTTAATGCCTTACTGTGGAACACTGTAGGCAAAGTAATAACATCAACATTTGCCTGACCAACTTTTGCTTGATTACTATCCATGAAGCTCCGTTGTGTTTTTAAAGTTCATACACTTTGATCATCCTTCTTAGCTTCCTCCAAACAAGTTCACTTTTGAGTGGGCCAGCAGATACTGTTTTAGCAGGTTTATTTGTACAGCACAATTGGTACACAAAGTAACTCAACATGCTTTACAGAATAAGAAAGATATTAAAATCACAATACAACAAATCAAAATATAAATAATCATCATAAAATTAACATTAAAAGAGAAGAGTGCAGAATAAAAACCTTTCAGTCATATGCACAGCTAAATAGAATCAATCTGTACAATCTGTAACTTTGTTTTGTTTTTTCACCAGTAGATGGCAGATGTGAAACCTGTTTCAAATCTACCTAATTATTCACCACAATTAATTTATCTAAACACTTTTCACAACTTGGGGACTAGAGTGGAGTTTTGTCATGACTGTAATGCTAACAACAACTAGCATGCTAACATGCACTTTCTGATTATCTCACAGTAAAATATTATAATTTGATACAGATGGCACAAAATGTGAACACATTTTGACCTCAAGAGCTGTTGATATAATATATCCGTACTGAGGGAAGATAAATTTTGCTCAGATACATGGGAAAATTTTATACAGGGCATGAGACGCGTAATCACAAACTAAAAAGATAAATCCCCATCCTGATTATGTTTAATCAGGATGGGAAGTAAAGGTCATATCATGACTGCATACATTCCCGCTCACTCCATGGAAGCGCAACACTTTTTGGTTTCTTGAGTTAAATTTCTCTGCAGTGCCCCTCGGAGGTCAGATGACAAAAGGTCATCTCCAGTGGCCTGTGCAGTCAGAGCAACCTCAGGACTAAACGCTGCTCCTCTGGTCTCGTGTTTGTTCATTGAAATATAACATCTATGGGTGTTTAAAGCATGTACATGGAAGTGATAGGAGCAGACAGGAGCAACCTGCAGTACTAAACTCTGCTCCTCTGGTCTCACATTGCAACAAAACATAACATCTACAGACCATAAAGCGTGTATTAGTGAGGTAACAGGGACAGACAGGAGTAGACGGGAGCTGACAGGAGCTGAACTTTGTACCAGTTTTAGTTAAATCATGGGGATAATGCCAGTGACCAAGTCAAAACGTCTCCTATGATGATGTGAGTCTATTCACCGGTGAATCTCCCCTAGTTCAGATGGCCATGATTGACAGGTGGATTAGCCAGTCAAGGACATGCATGGTCAGTTTGTATCAAACTGCTTGCTTGCCCACTCTGCTCACCCTTTACTACCTTCTACTGAAATGCCACACACTCGCACATGCTCAGTTCAACAATACAGCCAAGAGTCAGGGATAGAGGTATGCATGGACCGAAACCCCGAGGCTGCTGGGCGAGGGAAAGGGAGAAGGAGGAGAGAGAGAGAGAGAGAGAGAGAGAGACAGAGAGGCAGACAGAGAGAGACACAGAGACACAGAGAGAGAAGGCCTTAAGGGTGTTGGGTAATGTAGTTTAAAGTTACAGTCCTGACAAACAAGGCTTTCACTTTGCACATTATATATGGAAGCCCGGCAGCCATGATGGACCCACATAATAACATCATAAAATAGGCTACTGTGAAGTGTGAATATTATATATTTAAAAATAAATAACAGAAACAATGGAAATGCCTTTCTCATTGGTTTACTTTTTAGTGTCTACCAAGATTATTGTATTTCATTTGACTGGAATTCTATTCCTATTTTAATAAGGTACACTTACATTTAAGTAATAATTTCTTATACTTTTATCACTTACTTTATCATTATCTATCTATCTATGTATATGTATGTGAGCATGCGTACATACACACACTCGCATATATATTTAATAAAAACAACTTAATTATTTTTTTTTTCCTGTCTATTTTTTATTTGTTTGCTAAAACTATGAACATAAAAAAAAACAAAAAAAAACAAAACCTGAGACTTTTTTCAGGTCAAACTATAAAAAAAAAAAAAAAAAACAACAAAAAAACAGATTCACTTTTCAGTCAAGCAAAAACATGTATGTAGTGAAAGTAAAGAATGAAAAATGCAGTGACGTAAAAATGAAAAGTATCTACTAAAATCTACTTAAGTACAGATACCTAGAATGTGTACTAAATTACTAAGTACAGTACTTTACTACTTTTACTTTATTACATTCCACCACTGTTGATATCAGTAGCAGTATTGCAATACACACTTGGTATCAAAAAAAAAAAAAGTCATTACTAAACATTGCAACGGCTCACTCACAACAACCCAGTCTGTTATCCCATTTTATAAGACATTTCATAAGCCCTGCTAACACATGCTAACATAAACTGACATAAAGCATGTTACATTCCTAGAGCCTCTAAATTCTTGTCCAAACAGGGACTTTCATTTAAGCGAGTTCAAGTCTTGTCACAGAAAGAGGACTAGTTTGGTATGTTTGTGTCTCTGTAGACGTCAGCTGACAGCACCTCCTTGTAGTTGGAATAATCCTACTCATTTAAAACATTTGAACTGGTCTGACTTCAAAGTAGCTTCTTCATCTCATTAGTCACACTCACATTATTACTGTGAGCCCTCTGTCTGCATCCACCATGGCTGCCCACAGAGACCAGAGATCCTGCTTTATCTGAGTGCACTTTTTACTTTATTTTAATGTTTATGTTTGCCCTGTTTGAGTGTCTCTTAAGACATAGGACAGTCCCCCCTATAACTGACACTTTATATTATGCAAAATATATATGTTTTTTTAGATTTTAACCAGGTTATATTGCCTCATCAGAAAGTTGCATTATGGTTCATCCACGCTTTTCATGCCCTGCGCAGAGGGGCACAGACTAAATATGCAGGATTAATGAAACATGCATGATTGAAAGAAAAGATAACTACAGGTTTTTGAGAAGTATAAAAAAAAGTAATTTTGCTAAATATGGGTCCTTAGACCAGAAGTTTTAATTCTGCTTATAAACTTTAAAGGACCTGTATTACACTGTTTTCTAATGTCCGTAATAATGTTGTTTCCTCATCACAAACATACCTGGAGTTGTGTATTATTTCATTCTGACATGTTTAAACACACAAAACCTATACATTTCCGGTGGTTTATTCTCTTGAACAGAAAACACTCTGTTCCACCTTGTGATTACATGTGGAAATGGACCTGCTCTATTTTTTAAACTCCATACACCTTCACTTCACATTTCAGCTCTGGAATTGCCAATCTCTACTGAACTAAAGGTAAAAGGTATCTCTTAACTGAACTTGAAAATGTGGCTTCATGACATCAAAAGGTGGAACTGAGCATTTTGAGCTTTGGAGGTATAAACAGACTAATAATAAAGCGTTACTCAAACGTGTGAATGAAAGAAAGCACAACTTCTGGTATGTTTTTGACAAGAAACAGCTTTATAACTTGGCTTAAAGCTCACGAGAGTTAATTTTGCGTTATATAGGACCTCATCTATTTGCATAGTTCTTTTTGCCCTTAGTTCTCTTGGATATTTTCTTTCTAAATCCCATTAAAATCCTTTTCATTCAAACCCGAAGTTTAACTCTAACCTCTTCTTTGCTTTCCACTGGTGCTCATCTATAATTGAACTGTTAGCCATATCGCTAACTCACCGCGATGCGTACACTTAAAAGTACGACATATCCCATGATTAAGAAGCAGTTACAAAGTTTTTTACGACGCAAGAATAAATGGGACGATCCTTGGAGTGTGATGTCGGCATAAAAGTGAATTAGGGATATTAAGACTACGAGTAGCCTGGTGCATTGTGGGTATTTTACAGAGCAGGGAGGGAAGGGGGGTATACGCTAGCACCATTCCTCAGGGTAATGACGCATGCAGAGCAACAGTGTGATCGAAAATAAGGAGTGTAGGAATAAATTGGGTCATAAACCAGGTAAATATAGAAAACTGCAAATTGTACAAAAATCTGAACATTCTCCATGGAGATTGATCAGTTTTATGCCATACCATGCAATATTAGAGCCAAAGGAACTAAATTTCTGTGAGAACAAGCAGAAGGCAGCCATTTGTGGAGATGCAAGCTTGACCTCCGATGTTTTTTGTAGTGGAGATCAGACAATGAGGTCTCATCTGTGGTGGGTTGGCAGTACGATTCCTGACTCAGTACTATTGCATATGGTATGTTTTAGTTAATAGAAATATTGTATATATATGTATATTTGGAATATTTCAGGTTCAGAGTCAGCCACCTGCCACTCTCCATGGTGATGTTATTGCTTTTCCTGAAATATTCTACAGGATAGCATTAAATTTCTTTCTCTGTTATGCGCATGGACATGAGAAGATTACGCCACCAGATCAACTGTGTATATAAACGGACACAGCTAACCTGCTAGCCTCCACATTCCAAAAAGGAAGTAAGCATGAACGTGCTTCTGGCTCCATCAACTCCAATTCACTTTTTATTGAAAAAGCTGTGGCCCCTCTCTCTGTAACTGCTGCTGTCAGGCTCGTCATTTTGGTCTTAAAATGTTCGTATTAACATGCTCTACACAAACCAGGGGTTTTTATTTCACTACTCTGTCTGTGAATCGAGCCATGAACATTAATGACAGACAAATCAGGCACCTTCTTTCCTCGTGGTTGCTCTCACTGGCATTAGCAACAGCCTTGCTAAGCATCCGCTCCCTGCTAAACTTGCAGTGCCAGCGGTAAGGGGCGATACCTTCTACAGCCTCGCTCTGGATTGGCTCGTTGGTTGCTATGATGCTCGTGGTCCAAGTTCACCCCCATAACTGCTCGCTTCGATGAGCTTCATTTGGCTGGAGCCAAACGCTATGGGTGACATCACGCTCCCTTAGTCCACTTCTTTATACAGTCTGTGGTCAGAACTGTGGAGAGGCAAGCCCGCTCATTTTGTTTAATGCCATAATGTGGATCTTTCCAGGAAAAGCAACAACATCTATATGGAGTGAATCGGGTGGTGTAAATCTCACCAGAAAAATAAAAAAAAGTAAAAAAATGCAAGTTCATATGCAGTGGTTATTCAGGGTGACAGTGGTGTCTGTTCCAGCTGAAAGAGGTAAAAAAAAAAAACTTATTTACTGTATTGTCTTTCTCATTAATACAACAGCAGTAATGGAATTGAACTTTCAGGTTTTCTAGTCCAATCACTCAACCACTTTTGCTATGTGTGAATAAGCCTTTTGTTTCATTTGCATAAATAAGGCTCGGTTGGCACATTGTGTCTGTTAATCTGCCTTTGCTAGCCTAACCTTTAGCTTGACTTGTGCTAATCAGGTTGCTAATCGTGCTGCTAATTGTGCTGCTAAGTGGGGTCCGCAGATCTGTGGATGGACCAAGCCTTTATCATGACTGAGGTCAGAGACTCAGAGATGTTTGTGCTGAGACGAACACAAAAGTTTACTACATCACTTTGTCTTCCTGCTGACGGTTGGTTTCAAGAAAATCCAGAGAGAGGAGACTATCGACAGCTGCTGTGGTCTAAAGAGTAACAGTCCTGGTTTAGTGCTGGTTTGGTCCTGATATAGTTCTCCTGTAGTCCTGGTTTAGTTCAGATTTGGTCCTGATTTAGTCTTGCTTTAGTCCTGGTTTAGGCTTGCTTTAGTCATGGTTATTCCTGCTTAAATCCTGGTTTAGACCTGTTTAGTCCTGGTTTAGTCCTGGAGTAGATTAATCCTGGTTTTGCTCTGGTTTGGCCCTGGTTTAGTACTGATGTAGAATTAGTCTGGCCCTGTTCTAGTCCTGGTTTTGCCCTGGTTTAGTCCTGGAATAGTTTAGTCCCAGTTTTGCCCTAGTTTGGCCCTGGTTTAGTCCTGGACTAGTTTATTCCTGGATTAGTCCTGGACTAATTTATTCCTTGTTTAGTCCTGGAGTAATTTATTCCTGGTTTAGTCTTGATGTAGTATTACTCTGGTCCTGTTCTAGTCCTGGTTTAGTTTTGGTTTAGGTAAGGTTTAGTTCTGCTTTCATTTTGGCTTTAGTTCCATTTTTCATATGGTTTGTGTGTAAGAATGCAGCTGAAGCAAATAATGGCAAATGGATAAACCAGTGACGTGTGGTGAGGTTCACGGCTGGTGAGGCACTGATGTCATCACAATCAGACTTACAAACATATAAACCAGCTGTCGGTAAATTTGGCCCTGGGCCAATTTCTCTCCCAGTAAGTGACTTGGGGCCAGAATAAAAAAGAATTTCAATTTCAATAAAAGTTCTGAAGTCTGTATGAAATAGCTTTAATAGTATGAAATATAAAGCAAGCTGGTTTTGTATTGTTTTTTATCCTTATTCTGGTTCTCCAATTTTCAGTGGATTGAAATAATTACATTTCTTACCATTTTGTACCACTCTATTTGAAAAGTCTTTCGTCCCGTAGTCTGGAGCGAACCATTTAGCTCCTTTAGCGTCGGTCTTCTTTTAATTATTACTCCTGCTTCGGCCCAAAGTCAAGTTTAGAAAACAGCTTGAGCTTTAATATGTAATCTTCCTCCATTTAAAAAGTAGGGCCAGACATGAAGAAAAAAGTGAACGGATTGCTAAACTTAATTTGCTAACTCTAAATTGTAGCTTTCTGTCACTATTCTGCAGCCTCTGTTCTGGGAGTTGCAAGAATCCCTGCGCTCACAAGCAGCTGTCACTGCTGACCTACAGCAGTCAGTCCATGTGAGGCACGTACGGCCGGTGCCTCTCCGCATGTCTGTTCTCAGTATTTCAACGGTAAACGTAAAAATTCAGCGATTTTGATTAAAAAAATATTAAAATTGCAAAGTGAAATAGAAAATAACTTTATAGTACAAATCACTGGATAAATATAACAATTTAATTTATTTATTATCTATTTATTTATTTATTTATTTCTCTGTGTTGGGGGCCGTGCCTCACCTGTCAACACCTATTTCTCTTATTCCAGGTACCATTTTCTTTCACTGTCCACTCCATTCACAGTGTTATTGGCTGCAGCTGGAAGGGCACATGGCTTAAAAGGTTGTCATTTCAAAAGATTGGTTTGTACTGAGTTTTGTCTGAGTTTAAAGTCTTGAAAAGAGACTTGACTTGTGGAGTTGTCTGGGTCTTGTACAGTTCTGTTGGAGGAGTCCATTTGAAGTGACATAAATCTGGTTTGGACCAGTTCTAAATCACACTCAAGTGTTTTAGTGCTGCTCAAAGTCCAGCTCTGACCTACAGGCTGAATGGAACAAGAGAAACAGAGAGAGGAGAGAGTGAAGATTGCAGGGGGGTGGGGGGAGAGAGAGAGAGAAAATGAGAAAAACTGCTGATTTGTAAACTGATATATATATATATATATATATATATATATATATATATATATATATATATATATATATATATATATATATATATATGCACAGACGCGAGGATCTGATTGGTCAGATTTCTCTCATAGACTTTCAATGGAACCACTGTTTTCAGATCGCCCCAAGTAGCTCTGTCACATACTTTGAAACACAAAAAATAAAGGAACTAACAGATTAGGCTATATTTTCTTGATTTATGTATGTATAGTCAACATTTTTGTGATGTCAGCCATAGCTTTTGGCTCCAGTCAAATGAAGCTCTTCGACGCTAGCAGTTATTGGAGCCCAGTTCCATATTTGGAATTCCGACTACGAGTATCATAGGAATGAAAGTGCCAATCCAGAGTGAGGCTGTTGAAGGTAAGGTAAGGTTATTTGTCAGGGAGCACGCACAAATACTTACAAAAGAAAATACGATTTGTACCAGATTTAGCTACTGCTACTTTCCATCTGCAGTCTTTGGGCAGGTGAACACACATAAAAATACCCATTTTATCACAATTACATATAAAACAGTTCATCATTAACATTACCAGTTAAATACCATAAAATATCCCCATGTCCAATATAGTATGTTTCCTACAGTCCAAACCAACATATTAAAAACAATCATTATGTGCAGGTTTTTACAGTGAAACAGAAGAGTACAAATTAACTGGACTGATGTGACACATTTGATTATCTAAACTTTACCTTTTCAAATTTCTAGTACAAATATTCAAATCTACAGACAATTTCAGACTGGCTGATTCCACTGTCTGATGGCTTGTATTGAAAAAGGCTGCCTGAGTAAAGGCCAAGGATCTTTCTGGAACTATGCACTTTTTGGAGATTAATGTTCATATCTTAATTTACAGACACAATATCAAAAAAAAAAATTCCAGCAGCGTGTTAACATAAAAATTTTAAGACCAAAATGACGAGGCTGATGAAGCAGCAGTTACGAAGAGTGGGGCTGCACTTTTTCAATAGAAAGTGAATCGAAGCCGATGGAGTGGGGAACATGCCCATACTCACTTCTTATTTGGAACGCAGCGGCTACCAGATTAGCTATAGCTATAGTCTTTATATGTACAGTCTAGGGTTTAAACGCTACAATACTGTTGAACAATTTCAAATTGTAATGTTGAATTGTTTTATAAATTTGCATGGTCTTGAACAAAAACTTGGACTAAACCAGGACTCTACATGTAGGAGCTTTTACCAGCAGAGAGACCCACACCACACCAGACCCACTTTATACTAAGAATGGTCTATTTAAATGAGCCCAGAGCCTTGATTAAGAGAAGGATGAGAAAGCAGAGAAAAAACGAGGAGGGAGGGAGGAGGGGTGTGAGATGGGGCATCCCATTGGGTTAATTACATCCATGTTCACAATCAGTCCCTCTCTCTCTCTCGCTCTCTCTCTCTCTGTCTCTCTCTGTCTCTGTCTCTGTCTCTCTCTCTCTCTCTCTCTCTCTCTCTCTCTCTCTTCTCATTGCATGCATTCTACCATATCATAGACCATCTTTTAAATTTGAAATCTAAAGTAAGACTTACCTAGGACTAGACCAGAACTAAACCAGGGCTAAACCAGGACTAAACCAGGACTAGACCAGGACTAAATCGGAACTAGACCAGGACTAAATCGGAACTAGACCAGGACTAAACCAGGACTAAACCAGGACTAAACCAGGACTAAACCAGGAGTAGGCCAGAACTAAGCAAGACGGAAAACAAACAGAAATCGAACATCCTAAATCCTGCAGAAACTGACCAGGTCTAAACCAATTCTCAGTCTGGACCAAACCAGGTCTAAAGGACTGAACCAGAACTAAACCCGGTTTAATCCAAATTAAAACTTAGACTAGGTCTCAACCAAGCCTCAGAGCCGACAAATTACTATCCAACTTGTCAGAATCTGAATCGTACTTTTGATTCTTTTTAGCTCATTAGTTTGTTAGCAGTTGCAACACCTATTTTTTACAACTACAAACTGTGATACAGATGTGATAATTCTGTCTATATTGGGCTTAAAATGTTTAAAGAGTTTGCTTCTTCTGTTCATACTTTTAAGTCTAAAACTAAAAAGAAAACATGAAAACATATTGTTGGTTAAAGGGTTGTAAAAATAATAATAATAATTGATTTCCAGATACTAATTGCTAGTGAAACTAGTGCAGAAACTAGTATCAGGACTGAAAAGAAAATCTGATTAGGACACAATTGCTGCCCTGGGATGCAGAACACACACACTTTTTCAATACTGTACGAAGATATGAATCTGGTGTGATTGACAGGTGGATTAGCCCATTGGGGACAGGCATCGTCTGTCCATATTGAAAAAAAAAAATCACATGGGGCTGAAAATTATTGCGGATTTCTGCAGAATCAATGGGCAATGTAATCTGAAGATAGAGAAATTTGACTTTATTTATACATCATAGACCAATGAGCTCCTTCGTTTCACATGTGTCACTAAAAAAAAATTAGAGTTAGCTACATAAAACTGAAACATTGATTCCCCATGTTTAGTCCTGACTCTGGGCACCAGCAGGAGGCCAGGACTGAACAATGACTAAACCAGAACTCAACCAGGGCTAAACCAGGACTACAGCAGGAGGCTGACATATGACATAAGATGGCAGAACCACGCAGACTCTCCAACCCAGCCATCCCCAGCACTGGGACATGAAACTTCTGTAGTACCTACAACAACTGAACAGTACCTACAACAACTGAAGCACATATAGAACTGATTATACAGCGTGCAATAATTATTCATGTATTCTATTTGTTTGTTTGTTTTTTAAAAGTTGTGTCATGAGTGTGCTTGCAGTGAAACACAAGTGAAAAGAAAAATTATACAGCATGCAGTAACTTATCTATTCTATTTATTTACTTGTTTGTTTTGTTTTCTTTTTTTTTTTGCCTGTGTTGTGCTTGCAGTGAGACTAAAGTAAAAATCAATATATACAGTGTGCAAAACTTAATCTATTTATATATATTTTTAAAGTTGTTTATTTGGTGTGTTTGCAGTGAGACTAAAGTAAAACGAAGTCAAAGTGTGTAATATTTATTTCAATATTCTTGTATGTCTGTGTTTTGTAGTGTCAAAGTATGTAAAAAATATTTATTGATACAGGTACATATATATATATATATATATATATATATATATATATATATATATATATATATATATATATATATATATATATGTATATATATATATATATATATATATATAATATATATATATATATATATATATATATATATATATATATATATATATTATATATTATATATATATATATAATAATTTTTTTTTATTATTTATTTATTTATTTGTACCTCCAATGTAACTTTTAGCATTTCTTTAAAAATAAATTGGCACCATAATCAAAAAGTCAGCTTACTGCACCATCCCTCTCAGCTGTAATAGTCCAATCTGTGCTCTGTACATGTGAATGGTATTTTGAAGGGAGTATATATTGAGACACACGGGCTCATATCCTGGAAAGCCCACCATGCATGTGGGTTGGCTGGGGACTTCTTCCATTCTTCCGCGCATTTACCAAATATTTTATCAATAACGTGAGTGTGCATAATGTACAGTAAATGAAAACAAGTTTTGTAAAGCAAACTAACTTCGGTGGTTTTTTGACAACATTTGTTTTCCACTTCAGTCAGCATTGTAGTGTAGTTGCCCCATGTGCACCTAAAGACACAATACAAATACAATTAACTACAATTAAGCAATTGCACATGTGAGCCAAAACGGCATGCTTGATCCACAAATACCATCAAATGTTCTATTTCCACATTCTGAAGGCTCTGCAGTGAGATACACACTTGTAAACAAATTACGTATGCGCATGTGGTTCATGGCGAAGTTTATCACCTTTAGTTGTATTTGACTTAACAGTATTATATAGCCAAGAAAATTATCTTTTTGCTCAATTTCTTTCTCATAGAAGAAAAGCATGTAAATAGGATTGAAAACGCATGAGCAGACTTCACAAATGATTTCATTTATAATAACATGCATCATACATACACCGTTCATTGATTCACCTTTGTTAGTATATAAATACAAATTAACCAACTAACCATTGAGAAGTGTCCATTTCAAGTCTTGATTGCGAAGGTTCGTCTTGTTCGACATCTTCGTGCTCCGGATCAGATTCTGGTTCAAACATGTAGGGTTAGGCAGTAAAGTCTTCTTGTTTTGCCATCTTAAATCCATAGTTAAAAAAGTGATCTAATTTTAGCAAAACTTCCATAAGACGTGATTCCATTATCTAGAGTACTACAACAATTGCTGCCGGGGGTGAGGCACAGGTAGAGAAACACTCTCAGGTGCCAGAAGGGGGATGGAGTGTGTATCTGAATATCTGATTTGCATTTAAAGGAGCCAGCGCAAAACGAGTCATTCTCAGTCAGTGCTCTATGCAAGGGTCTGAGATAGGGCTCTGGAGCTCAAATTATGAGAAATTAAGACCATAGGCTCTAATATTACAAGTATTATACACCATACATACATGTTTTGTTATGTCATAAAAACATAATATTTGTTCTTTAAAGTCTATTCTCTGAGCCACAGGAGCCAGTGCAGAGACCTGAGCACAGGACTGTGCTCGTACTTCCTAGTTCTACTCAAGACCCGAGCAGCAGCATCTGCTGCGTCTTAACGCTTGTTTAAAATACTTATGTTTTATTTTTAAAGTAAATTTTTAAACGGGTACTTAAATACTATTACTTAAGTAGATTTTTTCATTTGATACTTTTACTATAGTCACTTTTTACCTTAGCAAAAGTGTCACATGCTGTATTGTAGCTGTACTTTTACTTAAGTAACAAAATTATTTATCCACCACTGCTGGTTTGGTCCTGGTTTGAGATATTTTTTAAGATCTGCTGTAGAGTAGGTTTGGTCCAGTTCTAGTCCAGTTTTGAGTTTTATTCTGGGTTTAGTCCCACCAGCCAATTTTATCGTTTAACAGCTGTTGCCCAGAAAAAAAAAAAAAGAAAAAAAAAAGTTGTCGTCAATATGAAACACGTCATTTTATTAACAGCCTGTGGACTGTATAAAGAAGTAGCCTAAGTGAGTGTGATGTCACCCATAGCTTTTGACTACAGTCAAATGAAGCTCATTGAGGCTAGCAGTTATAGGGGCCAATTTGGAGCAGAATTCCATGTTTGGAATTTTGACCGTGAGTATCCTAGCCACCAAAGAGTCACTTCGGAGCGAGGCTGATGAAGGAAACGCCCCCTCCATTGCTGGTTTAGCACGGCTCGGGCCCTTACAACACTATCTAACCTATCTGCTGCTAATGCTAGCAGGAGTGACCTCAGAGAAAGAACACGCTTTAGTCGTGTGTTATTAATGTTCATTTTTCTTAATTTAGGGACCCAATAGTAAAATAAAAACACCAGGATCATGTAGAGTAGGTTAATATGAACATTATAAGACATGGAAGTGCACTCATGATGTCATCCTATTTGGAATGCAATGACTAGCAGGTTAACTAGATCCATTTATATATACATTTTATGCTTTAACCAGACACCTAATCCAAGTATTCTATTCAGAACAGTGAAAAATACATTCAATTTCCATACATAGACATCATTATGCTGACTTCCATCCCTTATAATTCTACTGCAAAGATATCCGATGTATTTTAAAAAGCTGCAAAACATTTGGACTGATGGTGTACAAAATGAGCACACATCCATCACTGTTTGAAAAGTCGCTGAACAAAGCAGGTTTTATACAACAATCCCAGTCTTTCAGTCCACATGTCAAATTACACAAGTCACCACGGAAATCCTGTCCTTGTGCTCTGCACCTTTTTCAAGAGGGTCAAACCTGCTCATTTAGTTTGGACCAATGTGGTGTGAAAAACGAAAAGCAATATTGTATTTTACAAGTGAAGTCAAACACCTTTTATATATGTTTTCATTGTTTGTCAGCTTTGCCAGTCAGTGTGTCCCCTTAGGCCCCTGTAAGCGGACAAAACTCAAAGGTGCACTATGTAACTTAATGAGTAGGGGGTCCGTCACCTGCTTGTGTCCATGCAAATGTAACTGCTTTGCCTGGAATATTCTACAGTATGGCATTAAACATCTTCCATTTATTCAGTTAGGCCTGTTTTTATTGCTCAAAAAATACTTAAGTGTTTCTACTGTAAGCCTCTATTCATATATGACTTGTAACTTAACCTATGCATCACCTGCTTATCTCCATGGAGATATATAAGTGATATATAAGTGCTGTGTGGAACATTACTGGCAAAGCAATAACATCGCCATGGATACAAGTAAGTAAACCAGAAAAATTACACAATACACCTTAATCAATAAATAACCTTGGAGATGTAGATGTTGTACCTATCCCTAGAATGTTCCAGAGTGTGGAATATAAACATATTTCTATGGAGACAAGTAGGCCAAGTTACAGGTCAGATCTGTGAAGAAGTGAGCTCGCTCATAATAAGAATATGTGTTTTGAGCAACCTTTAATTGGATAAGCGCAAGATAAATAAGTTTCATGTTTTACAGTGGAACATTCTAGGCAAAGCAATATTATCTCCATGGAGACAAACTAATGGCAGACACCCCCATCTGAAAAGTTAAGTGGCAGTGAAAACATGGATTGACTGGCAATATGGTGTCTTGAAAATAAGCCATTAAAAATTGCTCAAACATGCACAACCATCACTCCAACTTCGGGTGAGTAAATGGTGAGCAGCTATAACATTAAAAGCTCTGAAAATTCTGTTTTGCATAATAGACCTGATTTAAGTCATATCCAACTCAGTTGGAAGAGTATTTGGCTTAAAAAACAAAAGTGAATACATAAATCATGCTTAAGAATATGAATCCCCATGAAGAAACTAATACATGTTCCTTTTGCTGTGATGTGAAATCACACTGTTCATTTGGGGGGAGGGTGCATACAGTAACATGGCAGGTGGTGTAATCTCTTGACAAATCTCCAGTTCGAAGCAGAGAGCACTGCTTCTTTAATTAGATGCTGGGCTCTAATTAGCCGTGGTGGTTTGCTAACGGGGCTGTTTAATGCAAGATCCAGAACAGAGACCCGCAAGATGACCACCCACAGATCTGACCGGGGAGAGCTGGTGGCAAGTGTACAGACAAATAATCATATAGACTCAATAATGATGTATTCTCGATGTACAGGCAGTGTGTAAATGTGTTAGAGATGCACATTTTCGATTGGCGGCCTGCGGATGTAAAGGTGTAATGAGTTTGCGTGGAACAGTAAGATATTAAACGTACTGATCTACTGTGCGCGGGGTCGCCTCTCTGCAGATCGGGCATGTAAGCTGACCTGGTGATGTCACATGCTTATCTCCATGCAGATACTTTAATGGCATACTGTGGAACATTCCAACAAGAAAAACAGAATTAGTTCATTTTAAACGGTTTGTAGCGGTCCAAAGTTCCTCACTTACCTTATGCATTCAGAGCATCCTAATGATTCACCACGATGAGTTTATAAGCACTTTTCACAACATTCAGATGCCAGAGTGAATTTTTTCCATCAAGGTAATGCTAACAACAACTAGAATGTAAAAAAACAAACAAAAAACAAACACTTTCTAATTAGATGCAGAGAATACACAGTGGTCTTATTTTGACCTCGAGAGCTGCTTATACACAGTGATGATGATGAAAATGTATTACAGAATATACCGAATACCGAAATTAAAATTTATTTTTGTACTGTATTCCGTTACGTGGTCCAATCAGAGTTACTGTATTCTGAATATTTGGAATACTTTTACATTGAGTTGCATTATATTATAGTGTAAAAAAACATGACATGTGATTACAAGCAGCTTTCTTTTGCTGGTTATGCATTTATTTATGTTGAATTAGAGATGAGAAATCACACTTTTTCCTCACACTAATACTGTGCAGTTCAAAGTCCAAGTAAAAAAAATACAGGATAAAATGTCATCATGTATTCGTTTTAATTTTAGGAAAGTAACTGTATTCTTAATACCACCAAATGAAAGTGTACCGGAATATACACTGCCTGGCCAAAAAAAAGTCGCCACCAAAAATGGTCACACACTCTAATATTTGGTTGGACTGCTTTCAGCTTTGATTACGGCACGCATTCGCTGTGGCATTATTTCGATAAGCTTCTGCAATGTCACAAGATTTATTTTCATCCAGTGTTGCATTAATTTTTCACCGAGATCTTGCATTGATGATGGTAGAGTCTGACTGCTGTGCAAAGCTTTCTCCAGCACATCCCAAAGATTCTCAATGGGGTTAATGTCTGGACTGCATGCAAATGTATATTCACAATTGCATGCATGTGTGAAAATGATGTCTCATGCTCCCTGAACTCTTTTGCATTTTGAGCCCGATGAATCCTGGCATTGTCATCTTGGAATATGCCCATGGCATCAGGGAAGAAAAAATCCATTGATGGAATAACCTGGTCATTCAGTATATTCAGGTAGTCAGCTGACCTCATTCTTTAAGGACAGACTGTTGCTTAACATAGATCTGACCAACTGGAGGACGCTCATACCTATTTGGTTAGTTAAATCCAGGTGGTGACTTTTTTTTTTTCTTTTTTTTTTTTGGCCTGGCAGTGTAGTTACTCAAAATTAGTATTCAGAATACATGTTTTCCATAGAATGGATATACAAACATTCTATGGAAAATACCAGTGGTGCAGGCGCGAACACCTTCAACAGCCTTGCAGCCTTGGCTCTTTGGTTGCTATGATACTCAAGGTTGGAATTCCAAATATGGAACTTGGCTCCAAATTGGCCCCTATAACTGCTAGCCTCAATGAGCTGCATTTGACTGGAGCCAAACACTGTGGGTGACATCAGACTCGCTTAGTCCACTTCTGTATACAGTCTATGGTATTTTCAGTTCATGTATTCAGTTACTCAACACTGACTATACAATATATTTGTACTGGAGCAGGGCACGTTTTACTCAAATCCATGAAAAAAACAAAAAAAAACAAATCAGGCACAGGGTCTTTAAAACCATTACACTGTTGTTAGCATACCTCTCTTTAGCACATATAGGTTTATTTTTTCCTGTACTACTGTAACTTCTACCTTTCTCTTTAATTTTCTTTGATCAATGAAATATTTTTTGGTGAGTTCATTGTCATGCACAGCTCCTGTTTATGTCTCCTCTTTTTAATTAGCTCAGCCTCAGTGCAACCCTCCTGTGTGAATATGAAACAACTAAATGAGATGATGCAAAGCTCTGCAAACCTCACTGTACACTCTGCTCCTACCTGATTTGTCTCTGTTAACCTGGCATACCCTTACTCACTTCTTACACTGTGACTTACGCTAATCCTAAAAATATCCTTTGTAAAATATGAAAAACACATTGAAATAATGGGGTAACTTTTAATTATTCAATCATTCTGCATTCTGGTTAGCACTCTTGCCCAACACTGAGATGGTCCTAGGTTCAATCCCCAGATTTTGGAATCTTGCTATTTGGAATTTGGTAAATGTTCACATTCACATGCACACATTCATACACCAGTGTACACAGACACTGGGAGCGAGGTGGGCTAAGTGTCTTGCCCAAGGACACAGTGGCTGCCTTCATTTGTGGGAGGTGGAATTGCACCGCCAAATTGTGGGTCAGTGAATCTGGCCACTCAACCAATGATGTTGTCTTGAGAATGGAATTTGAACCACCAAACTTCAGATCAGTGGGCAAACACACACGTGTGTTTACATGTTCTCTCTGTGTCTGAGCTAATGTCCTACATCTACTGGAATAGTGTTTTATTTCATTTGGGTAAATTCGAGTAAACCTTCCATATTTAGTCTATATGTCCGGTATCACAAACTCCATATCTGACCATCCCTTTTGAATATTTTTGATAAAGAACTGTACAGTATGAGACCTTGAAACAGGCCCAGATCTACAGGGGTCCAAAGAGTGAATTGCAACCTCATTTGAAAATGTTTTTACCTTCATTTGAAGTGTGCATAATAATGACATTTCAAGATCCTATATTACACAAAATAGACTCTCTAGCTTTATTCCATGTTCCATATAATGCTGTTGCCTCCTCAAAAGCATACCTGGAGTTTCATTCACACGTTATCCTTTATTATTAGTAATGCTTTATTAATAGTCTGTCTACATCTCTAAAGTGAAGCGATAGTTTTCAAGTTAACAGTGCCTTTTACCATCCAAATGATTGGATTTGAATGGGGGTGACAGTATCTATTGGTAGAGCATTTATCCACTGGCCCACAGGTGGTGGTGCAATTCCAGCTCACACAGAGCAGTGGAAGTGTTGACTTACAGATCAGAGCTCATTGATTGAAAGCAGTAGAAAAACACATGATTCTGAAGAGGCACAGATCCACTGACACATGGAAACACAGAGATCAATATGTATCTGTGTGTGTGTGTGGTGTGTGTAATAAAGGTTATGTGGAGTGCACGGGCCTATAGGGCTATGATGTTTAAAGGTCCTATGTAAGCAAACTAGAGACTCTTGTGAGCTTTTAATCAGGTTATAAAGTTGTTTTTGACATGATCAAAACATACCTGGAGTTGTGTGGGGCCTTTTAAATAAGATGGCTAGAGAGAGAGATGGACAGACCAGATAGATTGTGCTTGTTTTGGGTTGGATGGGGGAAACCGAAGTGCCGAAACATGCAAAATCTTCCAGAACGGGAGCTGAATCCAGAAACCGCCTTGTTGTGAAGTGAGTGTGCTAGCCACTGTCCCATTGTGTCCCCTACTGTATACATTTGAGAGAGGAACTTAATGTGACAAAAAAGTTGTTGCAGTTTGAAATATTTGTAAAATGCTCATAAATGTAAACGCTGTGATTATGTTCTTGGGCAAGGCACTAAAGTGAATGATGAATGATTAATGGTCCCAGAGGCCTAGGAGCAGAAACAGGAGCTGTGTGTCCAGCAGTCTGCCCTGTGCAAGTGTGGCTACTAGCACTGCTAATTAATTAATATTGCTCTCCATGAAGATGTTATCACCTGAATGAATGAATACATTTATTTGGTTTTTACATTTTTCTTTTTTTTGAAAAAAAGAAAACACAAAAACAAAACAAAAACATTTCCTTCATTAATTACAAACAAAAAAGGATTGGGCTGAAGCTGCGTGCTTATGTAAGCCCACCCGGACAACAGATAACTCCACAATACAGTAACATAACACAAATCAATATCCTTGAACACAATATCTTGGCCCATATGGCCTACTACAAAGTATATGCATGAATGAATTCATGCTTTAATTTTTTTTTTTTAAATTTAGACAGACTTTTAATTAACTTAAATTCATCAGTGAGATCATTCCAAAGTCTGATTCCTAAACCGATACACATCTTTGCCTCACATTAGTTTTACTTATTTTACTGGATTCAAACCGAAGCAAAACCTCTTAAATTATAGTAACTACTTCTTATTTTAAAGAAGGACTGAATTCCTACAGGAACATCTTTATTCAACCACACAAAATAGAATTGTCAAAATTTTTTAACTTAACTATGTCCCCGTAAATTTTAATATGTTTGATTTTATAAATAGTTCATTAGTCGGATCACGGCGAATCCTGCTTTATTTACTGATGCTTATTGCCCTTTTCTGTAATTTATAATTATAGGATCTAATATGTTTTAAAAAGCATTTCCCCAAATTTCCGGAACAGTAAGATAAATACGGAAGCACAAGTGATGAATATATAATATATGCAGGCATTTCTTATTCAATACAGATTTGGTTTTATAAAGTATACCAACAGTTTTGATACTTTACTCTGATGTACTGTATATGTGGTTTCCAGCAGATCTGATGATCAATAATCACTCCAAGAACCTCGTCTCATAAAAACCCGTCTATTTCAATTCCATTCCAAAACAATTTTACATTAGAATTTACCTTATTAGATCCAAAAATCATGAATTTTGTCTTCTTTTCGTTCAGTGATAACTTATTAAATCAAACCATTTTTTAAATTGTTTTCAACTCTATTTCAACTTGTGAAATTAACTGATCAACATCAAATCCTGAACAATATAAAATTGTGTCATCTGCAAAAAATAACCAGCTTCAATATCTAGAAACTTTACAAATGTCACCTGGAATCTTTCACAGTGCGGGCATTGACCTTATTTATCTTGTATTTATTCAAAAATGAGGAGTGAGTTTGCCGCCAGAGCTCACGGACAATGGCAGAGCTCACGGACTAGGAACTTACTTTGGTGATAAAGTGCACATAGAACACAAACAAAAAAACACACTGAATAAATACAATACAAATAAGGGCATGCAGGTAGAAAAATATATACAACAGCAGCATCAAAACTACAACAGTGCAACATGGGGTATTAGTGACCAGTATTATAAAGTGTCCAGTTTAGTGCAGATATTATAAAGGGTTTCATGAGACAAACAGCAAGAGGGGAGAAACTGTTCTTGTGACGAGAGGTTTTTGGTCCTGATGGGACCGTAGCCTCCTGCCAGAGGGTAGTGGCTGAGAAGTGACAAGTGTCAGCTGCTATATGACCTGCTCGCCCCCGAGTCCTGGAGGCGTACAAGTCCTGGAGAAATGGAAGGCTGCAGCCAATCACCTTCTCGGCAGAGCGCACAATGCGCTGCAGTCTCTGTCTGTCCCTGGCAGTGGCCCCAGCAAACCACACAGTGATGGAGGAGGTAGGTGAGGATGGACTCAACCATGATGGCCGTGTAGAACTGCACCATCATCTGAAACCGGCAGCTTGGCTTTTCTCAGCTGCCGCAGGAAGTACATCCTCTATTGGGCTTGCTCTTGATAAGGGAGCTGATGGTCGGCTCCCCACTTGAGGTCCTGGGGTGATGCAGGTGCCCAGGAAGTCCACGGTGGTGATGGGGGAGTCGGTCCAAGTCAAGGGGAGGCAGGAGGGCTGTGACTTTCCTGAAGTGCACAATCATCCCCACTGTCTTCTGGGCGTTGAGCTCCAGGTTGTTGCTGCTGCACCAGGACACCAGCCGATCCACCTCCCTCCTGTAAATAGACTCATCCCCGTCCGGGATGAGCCCGATGAGGGTGGTGTCATCCGCAAACTTGACCAGTTTGACGGAGTCGTGGCTGGAGATGCAGCAGTTGGTGTACAGGGAGAAGAGCAGGGGGGGAAGGGGGCCCTGTGGAGATTCCTGTGCTGATTGTCCGAGTGTCCGAGACATTCTTCCCCAGCCGCACGCGCTGCCCTCCGGTCCGATCCAAATGGGCTAGAATAATAAAGCTAAGTTCTTGTTCTTTTCTAGCCACAAGTACAATGCAAGCCAATACCGTCTTATTATTCTGTATGGCGCCGAGAGTCTCTCCCTTTACACTCATCAAATTCAGCAGAAACCTCCCTCTATCACTCCACTGGTTTTATTCAAATATACTCAATGCACAGACATAGTAAAGGAGACAGTAAAAGTACTAATAAGGGCAATAAAAGTAGTCTACAAATCAGCAGGATGGGGAGGGGGGTCTGAACAGGTCATCGATGAAGTGTCCAGGAGGGACCGTCACAGCTCAATATGAAGAGGACAGCTCACAGTGTGGTCAATGGAATTCAACGAAAGAGGATTTAACACAGTGCTTAGTCAGTAGAGCGTTTGTCCACTCATCAGAAGGTTGGTGGTTGAATCCTGCTCTTGACCTGAAAACATCACTGGTAGAGTGGCCAGATCCACTGACCCACAGGGTGGCGGTTGGGTGGTGCGATTCCAGCTTCCACAGATTAAATGCTATCGGTCCCCAGGCAAGACACTTAACCCACCTTGTCCCCACTGTCTGCATACACTGGTGTGTGAATGTGTGCGCGAAGGGTGAGTGGTCCTTAATGTAAAGCGCCTTTGAGACTTGAAGGTGGAAAATACTACATAAAAAATATGACATTTATCATTTCAACGCACAAATGGGTGGAGTAGTTGAATGAACTGATATGTGAAAAACATTAAAAACAGAAAAAGTTCAACAGTTTGCAGTGGTCCAAAGTATTCCTCACTTACCTTACCTTATGCATTCCCAGCATCCTAATGATTCAGCATTAATTTTTATAAGCACTTTTCACTTCAGAGGCCAGAATGGAGTTTTAGCCGCCATGCTAATGCTAACAACAACTAGCATTCTAACTTTATTTATTTTATTTTTTTATTTAATGCAGACAGTACACTGTGCTCTCATTTTGACTCTAAGAGCTGTTTTTACATATATCTGCAATGGGGCAAGGACAAATATGACTTTATTGTAAAAAAAAATGTGAAGCTAACCATTTTGTTCTCTTGTTTTCAGCGTGGAGCGTGCGTTTCTCACAAGAGCCTGCAGACCAGTCGGTGGTCCTCGGAGAACGGGTGGTCCTCTCCTGGTGTGGTCTTAAACTACAGCGGCATCGTGCAGTGGACGAAGGATGGACCTGGCTCTGGGCATCGGGGAGGGGCTCAGAGGTGACACAGAAACTACACATGTGTTGCTTTATGTTTACTATCAGATAAGGTCTCATACTGTTATGGAGTGCAATTAATCAAATCTCAGTTATGATTATTATTAACAGATTATTATTATAGAAACTCTCAGTGTGCTAAATGTTCATGTTCATGTTTTCCCTTGAGGAGTAGTAATTTTTTAACTTTACTTTTACTGCTTTCATTTCATTTTATCTGATCCGTTCTCTTCATTTTCAGCATGCTGATGCGCTGCCTTCACTCTTGGATAATCATGATTTCAGTTATCATTTTTAAAGGTCTATATTACGCAGAATGGAAAGAATAAGAATGTGAGCTAGCGGCTGTTATATTATTATATATGCATTCACACATGTTTGAGTAATTCTTAGGCTGTCTGCATCTTCAGACCAAGGTTAGTTTTCATCTCTGACTGCTCACTAGCACTCTTCCTCAGAGTGGTCACATGATGTTGCTGTGATGTGTCCAGTCAGCTGGTCAGCTGGTTTTGGCGCTCTTGTCATACCCAGTGGAGGCAGGGCAACAGCACCATCTGCAGTCTGACTTCTTTAGGGCAGTATCCCAGGTGTGTGAGAATAAAAGCCCCCCTCTTCTTGCTTTTAGGTCCCACATCTGAGACACTGTCCTGAAGAAGTCATAGTAAATTAATGAAAGACCAGATGAACCTCATTGGAGTGTCTCCAATGCTCAAATGCTCTGTTCCACCATGTCATAGTCAATAGCAATCTATAGTATCAATGAACTCAACAATTCTACCATACACTACATGTTTCAAATATTCAAATGATTTCTAGCGAAGGTGTATGGAATTTAAAAAACACAGACATCACAAGGTGGAACAGCGTGTTTTCCATTTGAGAGATGAACTAAGCCTAAATATGTACGGTTTGTGTGTGTTAAACATGTGTGTGAATGAAACAAACACAATTACATGTATGTTTGTGATGAGGAAAACAACATTAGAACATAGATTTAAAAGACTGTGTTATACAGGCCCTTTAAAAAATGGTATTTTATAATTGAGCCACCCTAGATACTGTGCTAATTCTCATGTGTGAGCTTTTAAGATTGCAGTTTCCACATCAAATATATCTATATACATCATAGACTGTAGACACATAAGTGGACATAGCTAACCTGCTAGCTTAGGACTCCACGACTCTGGTCTAGTTCACTTAAATTTAAAATTGTGGCCCTCTCTCCATAACTGCTTCTGTCGGGCTCATCATTTGGTCTGAAAATGTTCGCCTTACACCCGCTTACATGATGTTTTTATTTTGCTATTGTGCTCGTAAATCAAGATGAACATTAATAACAGACAAATCAGGTGCCTCCTTTCCCCAAGGTTGCTCCTGCTACATTTTTAGCAGCAGTTGTGATTGACATCATTGCTTCTCATCTGCTCCCTGTTGAACCAGCGGTGTAGGCTTGGTTTGCTATGAATGTTGTAGTCGGAATTCCTAACATGGAACTATGCTCTTAGTCACTTCTATATACAGTCTGTAGTGTTCATATTTGTACCCAGGAATGGTGACTAGAAGTGTTCCTTCATAAAATCGTAGTTGAAAGGCACGATAGAAGGAAGAGAGAGTGTACTTATTCGAGTGACCTGAGAGCTGATTGGTTGAGAGGTGAAGATAGAAGGCTGTGATTAGTAACAGTATAACAAAGAAGAAATAGACTATTCTTGGTTGAATTCTCACATAGCATGATTTGTTCGGTCCTTTTTGTGGAGCGGGATATTATCGCTGCTGCCTTTCATGTTCTTATTGTGTATGAACCAGTCAATGTCAGCTTGACTTTTTCCCTCCTTTTGTCACTTTTAAGCATTTCACAACTGAAAAATGCCACTTTATACTGAGGTGAATCACCCTTCAAATGTGTAGTATTTTTCTGTCAACAGCAAAAGAGCAATACTATACAATACACAGAGAGGGGATGAATTTAAAGTTCCACTGTGGAACTTTTCTGGTCTAGGGTCTGTCATCTGATTGTCTCAGATGAAGATGCTATTGCTTTGTCGAGAATGTTTCCACAGTATGGCATTACAATTATTTTGTTTGGATTGTTCAATTACAGGTGTTGTTCATGGCGCAAAAATAACTTTAAGGTCCTATATTGCACAAAATGGACTCTTGTGAGCATTTAGCCATGTTTTCCTGCTGTTAACTCCTAAAAAACACCTACTTGGAGTTGTGTTTTGTTTCACTCACAAACATTCACATGTTGATTTGTTTGATATTTTATGATTAGGCTATCTACATCCCCAAAGCTCAAAATGCTCTGTTCCACATTGTGATGTCATGAAAAAAACAGTACTTTTCAAGTAACACAGATATCTTTCACATCAACTTAAGTGGGGAATTGCAGTTCCAAATTGTCCAAATGATTCTAGTGAAGGTGTATGGAGTTTTAAAACACAGTGGAGCATTTTCTGTTATTACCACATGACATCGCAAGGGGAAACAGAGAAGGCTAAAGATGCAGGGTTTGTGCGGTTAGACAAAAACACTACTCCAAATACGTTTTTGAGGAGAAACAACATTAGAAATAGATCAGAAAATAGTGTAATAGGGGCCCTTTAAAAATATGCATCTTACTGTGAGTAGAGTGGAAATGCAGTCACACTAAAATGTATTTTTTCCAAGGTATAACGCAATAAAAACACTTTGACTGCTGTTTTCAGGCATAGTTATTGCATGCTATGTTTACATTGCGTTGCATATTATACACAGATGAATACATTTAATTACCCGCTAATTAGTCACATATTTATTTGAAGTTTTCCTGCATTTATTGAACGCAAATAAGAGGAGGGCTGAACTCAAAAACATATATATATCTATATATATATATATCTATATATATATATATATATATATATATAGTATATAGTATATATATATATATATAATATATATATGTATATGTATATGTATATATATATATATATATATATATAAATACACACACACACACACACACCAGTGAAGACCCAAGGTGTAGCTGTGCAAAGAAGCCCCTGAGACAATCACAGCACATAAACTGCAGTGTAAATGGGTGGCAGGGAAAGCATACATAGCGGCAAACCTGTGGCGAGCATACATTGTAACAGAAACATCTTTACAGAGTCTGGACTGGAAACCCCAGGTCAAGGTGGGAAACACCTACCAAAGGTAGTAGAGAATGATCCTGTGCGTCTTCCAGATACCGACTGACAGAATGGTGATGGCGAACCAAACCGGACATAGTGGTGGTGGATAAAACAACAGAGTAAAGCCGCTGTGGTGGACATCGCTAGTAACACAGCGATGGGAACATCAGGAAAAAAAGGAACATGAGAAGTAGAGAAAATACCAGGGGCTCAAAGAAGAGGGGAGAAAGCCTGGAAGGTGAAGGCATCAGTGGTGCCCGTGGTCATCGGAGCACTCGGGGCAGTGACCCCCAAACTGGAGGTGAGTGGCTACAGCAGATCCAGGAAAAAACATCAGACATCCTCAGTTCAGAAAAAGTGCAGTACTAGGAACAGCAAAGATACTGCGCAGAACCCTCAAGCTCCCAGGCCTCTGGTAGAGTCCCGAGCGTGGGGAAAAAAAAGAGGGGTGGTGAGGACCGCAGGGTGAGCAGGAGAGTGTATATATATATATATATATATATATATATTATATATAATAGATATATATATATATATATATATATTATAGATGTGTGTGTGTGTGTGTGTGTTGTGTGTGTGGTGTATGTATGTGTATGTATGTGTGTATGTATGTGTGTATGTGTGTGTGTGTTTAGAATGAGTAGGCCAAAGGGGACATAAAGTATTATGTTGAAAAGCAGGACAAATGTCTATTACTATTCACCATTATTCTCTCCCTTCATCTGTTACTGTGAGTTTAATACAGATTTAGGTGGATGTTGACAGCTGTGCATTATGTTGGGCTAGGGCCTACCACTATGATCATTATATTGACTTATCATTCAGCATATGGAACATGGAACTATATTTTATCGGGGGCAGTTATTTATCATGTGAACATCTTTGCACTACTGGTGGTTATATGATAAGATTTAAGCCGTACAAGGTTTGGATTAATAATATATATGTAATATGTCTTACAGATAAAACTAACAACTTAAGTGTTTAATTCTGCCGTTATTTATTTCAGCTCATGATGTTTTAACAGTTTTGTAGATTTTTGTGGTTTGAATCTGCTCTGGGTGTTTTGATGTTAGTGGCATAAATTAGTTATGCACACTGACTAAAAATATGTTAGCGTTACAGGACTTGTTGTGCATGTGAATAATTATTCAGCTGAGAAGTTGGCGAGGGCCCCATGTTTGCTAGGTGCCCCCTGAAGTTTAGCTCCAGCTATGTGTGGCAAGCTCTCCATCAGAAATGGGAACAGTTGTACCTTTAAAATACAGCTTGCGAAAGACTATAAAATCGGCTGTAAAGGTTACGTTTCTAAATATTTTGTTCCTGCTTTTTACATGAACCTGTGTCCACACTTTTGCCCTCAGAGCTGTTCGTTCCTTTGGTCAGGATTAAAAATGGTAATGTGTGAAGCTGTGCCTTTGTCAGCAGAGAGGGGATTTGCTCTAATTCAGCATGATACACCAGGGTCTCACACTCACACCAGCCCACTACTACTATACAGCCTTCTCCCTACCCCACACAGCCATCCCCTCACCCCAGCGCCTCCCTACCCCATGCACTCAACCCTCACCTACCATCCACCAGCCTCTCACTATCCACACACCATTGTCTATGGGTTTGTGTCATGTTTTTTTTGTATATTTATGAAGAATTGGCGTTGTGGGAGCATGGGTGAATAGGATTGTGGGGAGAGAGAGCATTGAACAGAATCTACAGCTAACTATAAGGAGAGTTCAAATAAGGTCAGTGGAGAGATCACTGAAAATACTTAAACAAGCATGGATGATGCATCTAA
This sequence comes from Periophthalmus modestus, assembly GCA_019594935.1. Classification (NCBI taxonomy): domain Eukaryota; kingdom Metazoa; phylum Chordata; class Actinopteri; order Gobiiformes; family Gobiidae; genus Periophthalmus; species Periophthalmus modestus. The sequence continues at coordinate 7,774 of JAIEZT010000517.1, read as the reverse complement.
AACTTCTTCAGGCATGTTTGATGAAAGAGAACGTTATAACGTGGGTAAAAAACTCAAACGGATTTTGCCTAATGCCCCCTCTTTTTAACTCAACCAGATTATGTCATTGGTCCATGTTCCGTGGTTGAGGAGTTTGTTGTCTTCACCTGTTCGTTTTCATTATGTAGTAATTTTTTTTATGATTTATTTTTTATTATTATTACTATTGCACCAAAAATCTTATAGTTGTTTATCCATCCAATCCATTTTCTTTCCGCTTTATCTGGGGCTTGGTGCGTGGAGGCAGCAGTTTGAGCAGGTAGGCCCAAAACTTCCCTTTACTCCATCTCTTCCGGTGGGAATCTGAAGGCATTCCCAATGTCAGCTGAAACGACATAGTCCTTCCACGGGTCTTCCAAGGTGCCTCCTCCCATCTCCCTAGAACAATCTACCTAGGTAGGCATCCAGGAGGCATCCAAAACAGATGCCTGAGCCACCTCAGCTGACTCCTCACGACGTGGAGGAGCAGCGGCTCTGCTCCGAGCTCCTTCCATGTGCCCGAAGCTCCTCACCCCATCTCTAATGGAACGCCCAAACCAATCCCGCGGAGCAACCTCATTTCGGCCAATTCCGTGCTTCCGTATACGTGCTCTTGTCCTTTCGGTCATTAACCCAAAGCTCATGACCATAGGGTGAGGGTTAGGAGGAGCTTGGGTTGACCGATTAAATATTAGTTTTAGTTCAGAGTAAAGTATGTATTTTTTAAAGGTTTAGTTTAGCCACAGTGCTTACTATGTATTTCACCTCTGCTGTACCTTCCTGTGCATCCTGTTCCATGCTCGCCTCTGCTCTCTCAGCTAATGTAAACATTTCTGCTTTGATGGCTTTTGTCAGGGCTCTTGCAGGTTTTGTTTTTGGAGGGTGGTTTTGGTTGCAGGCTGAGAGCAGAGGAGGGGCGGTCCGGAGCAAACTGCAGGATAAATTAGTGAAATAAAAGCTGGACCAGAATTTGTAAAATAGGGTTAAAGTACACTGATACTGGGTTAACCACTCATTGAGTCATGTTCATGTAACTAATAATTTAGCCAATGTGACATTTTACTAAATTTTCTCATTGGTTAAGTGGTCAGATCCACTGACCAACAGGTATGGTGGTGTGATTCCAGCTCAAACAGACGAGTGCTGCCATTGTTTCCACTTCAAGTTTGTGTACATCGGTGTGTGAATGGGTGAGTGGTTCCTTGATATAAAGCACTTTGAGTGCCTTGAAGGTGGAAAAGCGCTATATAAAGATGTGACCAATGCACACTTATTAAAAACCCTTATGAGGGAAATTCATCATTTGCATTTGACCGATCCTTCAAGTGCCACTGGGTTGAGACAACCTGTGAGGAGCAGTGGAACCCATCTCCAGATTTTGAGCTTTGGGTTGTTGGAGGAAAACCACCTAGATACATCGAGAACATGCACACACAGAAAAGCCTCGGGTGGACCAGGGAATCAAACCCAAAGGTTTCTTACTGTGAAGCGTGAATGCTAGCCCCGGTTGATTCTTTTTAGAAAATATTTTAAAGGTGTATGAATGCATTTCACTGTTCAGCATTCTCTATTTTCCACCCTTTAAAATTTAGTTATAGCCATGCAAATCTGTTGGGCTAATGAAGTGTGGTGTCCAGTAAAATACAGAGACGTACAGTGTATGTGAATAATAATGTTTAATGATTGTTACACCAAAAATGTTTTATATATTTTATATTCAAAATCTAGTGTCCAACCCATAGACTGCATATAAATGGACAAAAATGGTGTTTTTGTAACCTATTTGGTTCTTAAAATATTCATATTAACCCGCTCTACATGATCCTGTTTTTTTGTTTTTTATTTATTTTTTTTTCACTATTTTGTCTGTATATCAAGTTATGAACATTAATAACAGACAAATCGGGTGCCTTTTTCCCAGATGTCATCCCCACTAGTGTTAGCAACAGGTTTGATTGACAGTGTTGCTAAGCACCGTTGGTTAGCAGGAAACGGTGTGCAACAGGAGAGGGGGGTTACTTTTACCCCCCTTGCTCCGGATTGGCTCTTTGGTTGTTATGATACTCGGAATTCCAAATATGAAACTCGGTTCTAAATTTGCCCCTATAACTGCTAGTTTCGATGAGATTTGTGGATGACGTCACTCCCCTTAGGCCATTTCTTTATACAGTCTGTGGTCCAGCCTTGTCAGTCCTATATGGGAAATGGGTCACATTTTTATATAGTGGCATTTTCCACCTTTAAGGCACTCAGAGGATTTTACATCAAGGAACCCATTCACACACAACGTTCATACACAAGTGTACACACAGACACTGGGGGTGAGGTGGGTTAAGTGTCTTGCCCAAGGACACAACAGCAGTATTCATCTGTGGGAGTAGGAATCAGTCTGTGGTTTAGTGGATCAGACCTCTCTTGCAATGGTGTTTATGCCGAGAGCAAGTTTTGAACCACCAACCTTTGTCACCAACTGAGCCGCTTCACCCATAATGAATATTCAAAAGGCCTTTATTTGTCCTGAGTGTTACATTTGACCTCCACTCTGTCCGTCCATAGTGTCATCAAATCTATTAAACAAAAAGAACTCCCAATCACTCACTGAAGGTCAACTCTTCCTCCTCCTCTACCTCTCCTCTCTTTAGTTGCTCATTTCCTCTCTCCCCACTTCTATACTCTTTTCTATCAATCTCTCCTCTCTTATTCATCTTTCTCCCTCTCTTCTTCTCTCTTCTTCCCTATAATTCTGGATCCACACCTCTCTTTATTCCCTTCTTTCTTCTCCATCTTTCTCTCCTCCCTTTGTTTACCCTCTCTCTTCTCTTCTTTGCTCCATAACCTCTCCTCTTTTCTTCTTCCTGCATCATTCTCTACATCTCTTCTCTTCTAGATCTCTTAGCTCATCTCTTTCCACCCTCCCTCATTCCTCCCACTCTTGTTCCTTTCTCCTTTGTCTCCTCCTCCCTCCTGTCCCTCCTTCTTTCCTACATCTTTACTGGACCTCTCTCTCGCCCTCCCTCCTTCACGCCGTTCATCTCTTTCCTTCTCACTCACTCCCTCTCTCCCTACCTTCTTCCCTCCCTCTTTCTCTCTCTCCCTCTCTCCTGATGGCCCCATTGTCCTTGCAGCCTGATAAAACTCATCTACCTTCTTTGTCTGTTTTTCTTTTGTTTTCATCCATCACTAGAGTGTGTCCATTTTTTAAACCTGTGTCCTGTCTCTCCTGTCTCTCCTCCCTTCCTACTCACCCTCCCTCTCCGCATCCATCACTCCATCTCTCACTTCTCCCTGCATCCCTCACTCGTCCCTCCTCTTCCTCCCTCCCTCCTCCACAGGCTTGCTGCTGTCACCTGCTGTTTTCCGTCTTTAGATGATGAATTGTGTTAGCCAAACAGTCAAAGCCAAACAGGGCATTTAAACACCAACAGTTTAACATATAAGAGCTCACTATGGAACATTTCTCCATCTCCTTTGTTTCCTGGGACATGGCATTAAAACGTATCTATCTCTGGAGGCAACACCCACCAGTCAAAGTTACAGGACAGATCAGTGGAGTGGGAAAATGAGCAGGGAGGCATCCAGGAAGCATCTGGCACAAATTGCCCGAGCCCCCTCAGCTGCTTATCTTGACATGGAGGTGCAGCAGCTCCACTCCGAGATCTTCTCTAAGTCTATGGGGATCCCAAATTCTTAAAGGCTATGGGGCTGTTGTGTGAGTTTGCATGTTTCCTTGTGAATTCCTCCTGTGTCATCAGTCCAAAGTATGTACTAGGAGCTTAAAGTACAAATTTGTTATCTGCATCTTGACCCATCTTTCAAAATCACTGGGACAACCTCTAAAGAACAGTGTGACCCATTTCCAGATCTTGAGTAGTCTTGGTCAGGACTACCCTTAGCTGGACGATATGACCTATTATGCATGTTTTGGGTTGATGGGGGAAACCGGAGTTCCCGGAGGAAACCCACCAAGACACTGGGACAACATGCAAACTCCACACAGAGAAAGGCCCAGGCATCGCTGGAGTTTAACCTTGTTGCTGGGAGGCCACCAGGAAACTGTGGAGTTCAGTTCAGCTCGAGAATCATTCTCACATTGCAACCTGCTATTGTACCATTGAGCAAAACATTTCACGCACTTGAGCAGAAAAGCTAATAATTTCACTATCTTCATTGCACGTAAACTTGTACAGTACCAGTGTAGACTCCCCTCCTATTATGTGGAGGTACGGAGGCTGAAGAGGTGTTCAGATGATAGCAGTGTTTTGATGGAGTGTGGGCCGTCTACAGTGAACCTGACTCATACCTGTTTTTAACTCCCACACACAAAAACTCCATCTGAACACTTAGAAAACAAGGAGGTCTTCATAGTACCAGAGTGCTCACCTGGATCCCTGTCAGCTCAGCTGCACCATGCCTTTCATTTAGTGTAGGCCTCATAGCCAGGAGTCACAGGCTTGTGTAGCGATAGAAGGGCAATTTTTGTACACTCTGGAGACACACATTTATTGGATTTGAACTCGGGTCCCCCATGGTGAAGCAGATGACTTCCACAGTTGGCTGACCGCTATGCACACACACACACACATATAGAAATACCACATACTGTACATACATATACAAATCGGCGCACACACGCACAAAACCATTTATTTGGACACGAACCCTGGCACGCACACACACATTTAGTCGGACTCGAACCTGGGGCACATACACACTGGACACACACATGTTTATTCGGACTCGAACACGGGCACATGCACCACACACGCACACAACACTCACACAACACACACTCACTCATACACACTCAGGCACACACGCACACATACATATAAGAAGAACAGATGCCATCCTTATCGTCTAGTCACCCCTTCAAACCTGATGTATACACTCCCTGTTCCATCAAAGTCAAAATGTATAATGTCTTTTATTGTTTGTATTGTCTCTAAAATCACAAAAAAAAAAAAACAAAAAAACAAAAAAAAAAAATCTAACTAAAATGAAATTCATAAATAGGCTATATCAACAAATAAAAACTTAGCTTAGACTTAGGAAGATGACTATGGTATGAAAATAGTAAGTATTATAAACACAGGCCCTCATTTTTTGCTCATTGTCAACTCCGGTGTTTTTAAACCAAAAAAAAGTGTCTGATGGAGTCTGTATTTAATCGTGACTTTATGCTGTCAATAAAAAAAAAATAAAAAAAAAATATGAGAAATTAAACAGAAGATGATGAGAATTTATACCACATATAAAAAAAATAATAGTTAAAAAATCAGCACTAGAGAGTAGATTACATTTCATATTACATTTTTTTTTTTTAAATATCACGGGTTAGGTATCTATGTGACCTTGGTCATAATGTGTGACTTTGCATGCATTTTTTTTTTTTTGTTTTGTAATAATACCATCATTCGGGCTTCATATTAACATAAGGTTGCGGTTCACTCCATCTATATATAGTCTCTCATTGCTATATAACTCAGGGTTGCGCTATAATGCACATGACACCAGGCTTATTGCTCGCCCATGCCTACCTTGGGGTTGCTTATCAAACCTCTGCGTTGCTAGCCCTGTGCGCTGTTGCATGAGGATGATGTAAGGTGCCATAATACTTTTGTCTGGCCCTCATCTCCTCTTCTTCACAGCCTGCTGCTGCTGCACATACGAAGCCATACGGGGTGGACAGGAGCGCAACTGCCCCTAGTGAGGCCATATGCTTAATTACACTCTCGAGTAAAAGCTGGATCTGAAGTCAGTGTGAAGAGAGAGACTGATTCGCCACATGGGGTATTCTTTTCATCCAGTTAGTGCAATTACTTAATACTATTGGGTTCTGGATTCGCCGCATGGCCATTTAGACCACACTATTTATTTATTTTTGTAATCAGTTAGCCACAAATTATAGTCAGCAATTTCATTTCCACTCGGGTCAAGTTATTTTAAGTATTCTACTAACCAGTGTAATGGTAATATGATTAAATTTAATCACAATTTTAAAGGTCCTATATATGCAACCTTGACTCTTGTGCGTTGAAGTTCAGTTATATGTGTCCTGAAAACAGACCTGGAAGTTGTGTTTCTTTCATCACACATTTGAGAACCCTGTAGTATTAGTATGGTTACATCTCCAAAGCTCAAAATGCTCACTTTAGTACTCAGTCTTTCAGACCTTTTTCAAAACTAAAAAGCTACTTTTGCCCTTTCTTCTGCAGAAATTGGCAGTTCACGGTCTGAAACTATCCAAATCATCTAGTGAAAGTGTTTGTATGGGTTTTAAAAAAACAGTGGAGCCCTTTGCAAGCCATGACAAGGTGGACAGGGGGGGAGGGGGGTTTTTGTTGTCGGTTTGACAGAAGACTCAGTTCCTACCTTGCAGGGTTGTGGGTTCAACATGTGTCAAATGAAACAAACAAAAAAACTCTGGTTGGTTTGTGAGGAAAAACATCATAACATTAGATCAGAAAACCGTGTTGAATATATAATTTGAGTCAATTGTGTTTTTGCCGGGATTCAGAATATACACTTAGTCAAACTGGAGCTCACCAGTCCCTCTCGGTTTCCAGATTAAGTTTCCATTAATTTTTCCCATAAAACTTATCAAAAATTCAATATTAAGCTTCACGGCCAGCATGCAGGTAACCAGCTACATGTTATTTTAATATCCATAATGATTTTTTGTTAGGTGTTTAAACATGCTTTCAAAAAAGAATTGTTTTTAAAAACAACCAATTTAGCTCAAGTTTTCATAATCAAGCAGTTTTATAAGTTTCAGAAAACACATTACATAAAAGAGATGTCTTTTGGTCATTAGTTGCCCCGATCTGATTAGCCCTGAGCTTCAAACTTTACATTTTTTTTTAGAAATTTATGGGGAGGAAATATGAATGAGACTTTCTTCCGGAACTAGGGTCAATTTGAACTCCATACTTACAAGATGTGGTCAGGTCACTCTATTTTACAAAGATGGAGTTAGCACCAGTGAAAGTCCCAAGTTCACAGGGCAGATGTACAGGTGAATTAATCAATCCGGGACATGCATTGGTCTGATGTATCAAAACCCATATGGATTCTTTATAAAAAAAAGAAAAAAAAAAAAAAAAGGGACTGAACGCATGTGGATTTCTGCGAAGCTAGAGCAAATAAAAATAAAGAATAATTCTGACTTCCAGGCAAACCGTTTTGTGAAATAAACGCAAGATGCGGAACTATCCTGTTGCTGTTAATTTTAACCAGTTCACACAATGACTCTTCTCTTCGCTTCTGCGGGATTGAGCAGGTGCTGCTAGTGGGGGGGGGCGGTGACCACGGGCTGCGGTTTAAAAAAACGCGAACGCTACTGGATTTTTATCTCAAAAAACTCTTAGTCCAAAAGGCCTTCTAAATGATGAAAAACTATTGTTTAATGTAATGTTGTGTTGCGGTTGATGTAGGGGGCATATTTGTTTCCTCCCTCTGAGCTATGATGGGGAGTATGTGAAACTGTTCGTGGTGTCAGTTATGTCATTTAGTTGTTTTTGGGGTTTTTTATTAACAATTAAGTATATAATGCTACTTTTGTCGGCTTAATAATAATTCTTTTATTTTTCTAGTGTTAATTTTAATTTCCAGGCCCTTTTAACTCACAAAAATGGGTTGCCAGGAATTAGCGCGCAATTTGTGGGTAGCTTGGGGTCTGTCTGAATGTACGCGGTCTTCAGGATTATTGGTTGCTTTTAAACTGAAAGGGGGTGGTCCCTTAACTTATAATAAGGGG
>JAIEZT010000516.1:0-44963 GCA_019594935.1 Periophthalmus modestus | reverse complement strand
ATTCGTGATTTTTTTGTTTCAATTTTTACATTAGTTATCGTTCACGTATAATAACTACGCCTTGACATCTTTAAGGGCGCTGTAACTGATTTTTAAAAACACCGTCGTTAAAAACATGAAAACAGAACTAGTTCATTCTAAACAGTTATTCCTCACTTACCTTATGCAGTCCTGAACATCCTAAACTATTCACCCTGATGAGTTTATAATTGCTTTTCACCAAATTGAAAGAGACATGAGTGGAGGTTCCCTGTGTGCCATGACGCGTAACGGTTAACAACAACTAGGATGCTAAACCATGCACTTCCTGATTACAATAAAACACTTGAAAATAAGATTGTAGAAGATTATTCCTCATTTTCAAGTCGTGTAAGTGCGTAATCTTTTGGTTGAGAAGTACTTGTCTTTATGGAGATGTTATTACTTTGCCTGAAATATTCCATGGTACGACATTAAACGTGGACATACACTTTTTTATTTGATTCTATACGGCTCAAAAATACCTTTAAAAAGCAACAAGCATTTTTATTATGATCGACACCGCCTCTCCACAGATATGGCCTGTAACTTGGCCTGGTCGCGCCATCGGCTTTGTAGATATAGTTAGTAGCATACTGTAGATCATTCTCAGCATAGCAACAACATCTCTATGGAGACAAGCCGTTACATCCACCAGAAATGTTACATAGAGCCTCTTTCAGCATACATTCAGGACATATGTTTAACTGTCTTATGCGCTGCGTGTTGATGCAATTATATATGGTCTTTCCCTTCTCTGTGCTCTCGGGGGAACACCACAATAACTATGCAGAAACCGGAGGCCAGAAGATCGCCGCTCTGGGACTAAAACTTAGACGTCATACAGGCAGATAGACTTGTTTCCAGCAGCATGACGAACGGGTGGCACGCAAAAAAACGGTGGGTCAAAATGCACAGAAATCGGGAACGAGTGAAGTGACCCCAAGTAACTGGTAGCGATGTGCGCTCTCATTTTAGTACAATCTAGGTAAATGTGGCAGCTTCATGGTCAAAAACAGTTTTAAAAAAATCTGAACGTGTGCTGACCCTGCTATTTCAAGTTACTATGTCCCATCACACATTGACACACGTCCTGTTTACAGCCAGATGTTTCAGGTTAAAAAACGCCTGGCTGCAGGGGCGGAGTTTGAAGTTGAGGGAATACCTGTTAGACCAATCACACACTGTTCCTTATACCCCCAGACCCCGCCCCTCTTTCCTCCTTCACCTTTAGTCCTCCACGTACTGCCAGGTTTAGCACCTCTATTTTAATATGGTTGTGGGGCGGAGTTTATGTGTTTACAACTATCACTACTGCAGGAAGTAAAAAGTGGTTTGTACTTACATTTACATTTAAGTAGTTTTTTCTATCATTCTTCCCAGAGTAGTTTTCAGACACGAGCTATACTTTTACTAATAGGCAATATTTATACTCGTCAGTGTAACATAAAAGTTTTGGTTTCCTCCCTGCGAGTAAGTCTACAAGTAACAAAAGCTTTTGTTGACAATATGATCTGATTTGAGCATTTGTGATATGTTTTTGTTTTTCAAATTGTTTGTCTGTCCTTAATAAGACAAGTGGATTTTTTTTAATGCTTAGTTTTAACATTTCATAAACCTGAAATTATAAACCGATGTTACATGCAGATAGTTCCGCCCAAACACTTTTTACCGAGGGCCATATCTTGAAAAACATTCGACACGGAGGGCCAGTGGTCAATACAGTGGATAATTCAGATGGATGTATTTAACATACTTTAAATAAGGCTTGGAATATTATTAATAGTCCTGTATGATACGGCAATGTGATGTTTATTTAGGTTATATTGGGTCAGATACACAAATTTTCCATAAAAAGTACTGATTATGATCAATCGGGCTAGTTCATCTGAAGGTCTGAGGGCCGATAAAAATTGGTCTGAGGGCCGCATTTGGCCCAGGGCCGTAGTTTGGACACCCCTGCTCTAAAATAAATTATATTATTTTGAAGTAACTCTTAGTTGAGTACAATTTCTAGCTACTCTACCCCCCTCAGCACACAGTAAAACTAATTCACATTGTAGGTCAATATGCAACAAAAAAAAAGTTAAATGGGTACTAGGGTTGTCAAAAGTATTGCAGTAACTTAAAGAGGGCGTGTTCTACTTCTATGGGGTATTAACTGCAAACACCATACCACATGAAAATGCTATACTTGCAACAAAACAAAGCAATAAACATGTTTATAACTTTATTTTTTTTCTTAAGTCTATCCTCCCTTTACTCCCCACGCTGAGTCACTTCCCCTTCAGAGCGTTATCTCAACACTAAAACTACTGCACATCGCAATCAGTTTTTGTCAAGTTGGTGTACAGTTTGTGTCATGTTTTTGTATATTTATGGAGAATTGTCATGTGGGAGCCTGGGTGACGTAGGTTTGTGAGCTGAGGATTGTACAAGAATCTTACAGCTAATCGTACAAAGGGTTCAAACAACAGTCTGAGAGGGATCGCGGCTAAAATTACTCAAACATGCATGGACGACATCTACAACCTCTTCAGGCATGTTTTTGATGTGGGAATAACTTTATAACCAAAAACATTTCGCAAAATACCCCTCTTTAAAGAAACACTATTATTTTGTGCTGAAAAATTACATTCTATTGTCTCAGTATTTTTTTTTCACCATTGTGGGTATTGAGTTTGAAATTTTAGTATCGTGACAACACTAATGGGTCTAAGTCTATATCTAAAAGAGAAGCAAGATTTTTCAGTTTTGGTGCGTTCTCAAGGGGAAAAACATGTGGACTTGATTAGACCACGAAGTGTTGGAAATATATTTTAGGACTTTGAGAAGCTTGAAGGCACAGAGTTCAAACCTGATTTTGTAAATGGAAAAATTGGAATGGAAATGAAAGAATTTTCCAGCAATGCCAGCTTTTTGTTCTTGGCTGGGGAAGCGCTAACTGAGTGTTAATGACTCCACACAGGAATGCCAAAACATTTGAAGCTAGTGAGCAATCAAAACCTGCATTGTGTCCATAATCTGAAGGAACTGGAACATTGAGTCAAGACCTTCAGCAGCTGTTCAGGGGGCTATACTGCTAATAACGCATTTTATCTACCACCACCTCTGCATCCTCTTCTCTCATATTCACTAATCAGGTTAATTATATGTTAATGTTAATGTTCATAAATTAATGCAATCTCATCTTTGGACTTCCATCCACCCTTGTGATGTCATGTGGTAATACAGGAAGTGCTCCACTGTGTTTTTCAACTCCATACACCTTCACTTGACACAATTTCAGCCTTGGAATTGACAATCTCTACAAAACAAAAAGTAAAAAGTAGCTGGTAGCTTGAAAACTACCACTTCATGACATCACAAGGTGGAACAGAGCATTTTGAGCTTTGGAGATGGAGAAAAAAAACGGTAAAAGGTATGTTTTTTGAGGAGGTAACGAGGTTCAGCATTATAAACAGACGGCAAAAAGCTCATAAATCTATTTTGTGTAATATAGAACCTTTAAGTAAGAGCACTATTTGGATTGCTTAAATATTACGGTAAATGTATACTTAGGTATGCAGTATGGCACTCGGGGACCCATCTCCAGATCTTGAGCTAGTCTTGGTCAGGACTAACTTAGCTGGACGATTTGACCAACTGTGAAGGTTTTGTGCATGCATTGATGGGGAAACAGTGGGAAGAGTAACCAAAAACTTTTACTTGAGTAGGAGTACTGTTTCTTAAATAAAAAAGTATAGTGTGAGACAATGTACACATTTGGAACATAGCCAGATAAGATGGTCTGAAAACCCCAATCCTATCAGGAACAGTGAGCTAGGGACTTTATCCTAACCTGAGGGCACTTGGGGGCCAATCTCCAAGATCTTGAGCAAGGCTTGGTCTAACTTGAGTAACAGAGCTTCAGACAGAGCAGCACCTCCAGTTAGCTTTACAACTGGAGTATGCTCTTTTACGAATTTCTAATAATGTACATATGAATGATGTAATATGCAGCATACAATTTTTCATCCTAAAAATGCAGAGAGCACCTGGCTCCACAGGTCCCTCAAACAGACCTGTGGAGGCCTGCAGAATTAGGGTCAACATCCACCGTATAAATCACGCCGCCGCTGCTTGGGATCGGTCCAGGGAGCAGGGAGGAGTTTTAGATTCTAAATGGTAGCCCCGTTCAGACAAATTGCACCTGCTGAAGAGAACTAGAACAACCATCTACATTGTGTTATGCTCACACTTAAGGTTGCAGGTGGGAACTAAGGCAACAGGCTGGAAAGATCTGTTACTACACTGTAGAGGCTTGGGACCTACCATCATCTTAAAGGACCCATAGGAAAAGCCAAAAGGAAACTCTGCCAACTGGACAAAAAGTTGTAGGAGTGTTTTCGCTGTTCATCCCAAGCCACTTCTTCAGTTCTGGTTAGTTAAAGGGCCCATATTTATGGCTGTTTTAGTAATGTCAATGAAAGAGCTGACATAACATGAGAACATTATGGCTGATACATTATAGATGAGGTTATTGTATATTGCATTGGCGTAAATTGCGATCAAATTGAACAACTAAAAAATGGGGGGGCGTCTTTAAAATTGTCTTAGTATTTATTATTTATTTATGTAATTTATTTATTTTTATTATTGATTTTTTTTTTTGTGTCATTATTTGTATTTATTTATTATTTATTAAATGTCCCATGTTATAATGCTGTTTCCTCATCACAAACAGACCTGAAGTTGCGTTTTGCTTCATTCACACATGTTTAACACACAAATCTTGCATATTTAGGCTCAGTTCTTCTCTCAAACAGAAAACACTCCACCTTGTGATGTCATGTGGTAATACAGGAAGTGTTCTACTGTGTTTTTAAACTCCATGGGGTCTTATTCTGCATAAAACACAGCTAACCCTGTAGTTTAGATCTGTACAAACATGTTCTGAAATTTGAATGTTGTATTAGCTTTCAGTTCAGATTCTTTTTATCAATTCTTGTGGACGAGTTCAAAATGTGAACTTTGAACAGAATTAATTATTAACAGAAATCACAAATCTAATCTTAATCACAATACTTGTCAGAAAAAAACAAGTTGTTGATGTTATAATTTGGTGTTTTGATGATGATTGGACAATTATCCAATCAAAAAGCAGAATGAGCCTCATTTGGGTTGCCAGTCAATGCTGAAATCCAGTTGGTTTAAACCTAAAACGCCTTTCTCTGATCTGAATTGTCACTGCCAAAACCCCAGCACCTGCAGCCAATCATGAATCAGTGCTAGTGCAGCCTGTCCTGAGCTTTCACATGAGGCCTGTCCATATACTTAGAATGACAAAAAAGTGGATGTGCTGTCTATCTGCAGGTCAAGGCACTGGCAATCTAGGTTCAGTCGCGATTGCAGTACCTTTTTCTAAAGCGGTAAGAGCAGGTTACATACAGTTTATTTCAAGCTGAATGCTGCACATTACACATCTGCAGCTATAAAGAACGAGCCTCTTTCTCCAGCTCATCTAAACATCTTAAGTTCTTGTCGTACAGAAACTCCGTCACTCAGCCCTCCAGTCTGCTGCCAGCTGAAGTATTGGCCTGGTTCTCACGCCACACGGGACCTCTGCTGGGGTACCCTTTTCCCCCGTCGCCATGACAACAGACACAGACTTCAAATAACTTCTACTTTTGTCTTTGGGTAGAGCCACCAAAGCCTACTGTTTGCGATTTCCAGGTAGTTTTGATGTTTGAGCGACGACGATTTTCATACTTGATTTTACTGCATGCTATAAATTTCCAAACTGGTGATTTTTTTTTATCCATTTGTAAAGCTAGGATGTGCCATTTTATTTTCTTAAAGGTGCGAAAAACTATTGCTTTGTCTGGAATGTTTCATAGTGCGCCATTAAACAACTCCTCCTTGCATTTGTTTAAATATATATTGTAGTACTGAAAATACAATGAAAAACATGCATTGCTTATTGTGCTTGCCTCTCCGCAGATCTGACCTGTACTTAACCTTGTACCGTCAACTGCTTGTCTCCATGGACTTAGATCCCCACACTGTGAAAACAATCCAGGCAAAGCAAATAGCAACTCCAGGAGGAGCGCTGTAATTGAAAAGTTACGCAGTGCCACCTTTATGCATCGTACCGCTAATAGCTTTGGTTAGAAACGGCCCCTTTTTTGTCCTGTTTTAAGCTCTTCCTCCCCGGACAGTCTATTTGCAGACATCAAAAACAAAACTATAACTTTAAGACGAGCGGCCGCTGACAGTTCCCATAAAAAAGCTGTTTAAGTGGTAACAGCGTGGGGAGGATCCCCCCACCAGGGGGCAGCGGATGGGAGATTATACAGACATGATGAGGATGAATGAGACGGGAGGGGCGGGAGGACGGGAGGACACACCATGATAGAGAAAAACACACCGGGATAGAGAAGAATGCATCAAGACACCAAAAATAATGTAAAGAAAATGCACCATGACAGATCAAGTGAACAAAATGCTGTTATAGAGACAACAACAGTGCCATGATAGAGAAAAAAACACACTGGGATAGAGAAGAATGAGCATCAAGATACCAAAAATAATGATAAAAAAATGGTACCATGATAGAACAGAACAGAATAACAAATCGAAAAAAACACCATGATATAGAAAGAAAATGCACCATGACAGATAAAAAGTACTATGAGAAATAAAAAAAAAACAATCCAATAAAAAAAAAACAAACCATGATAGAGAATGAAATGACCATTAGAGAAACAGCAGCACCCCACATTAGAGCAAAAAGGCAACCATGATAGAGAAAATTTCACCATGGTAAAGCAAGAAAACACACTGCGATAGAGAAGAATGTATCAAGACACCAAAAAAACAAACAAAAAAAAACGTTAAAATGCACCATACAAAACAGACAGTAACAAATTCAAAAACGCCATGATATGGAAAGAAAATGCACCATGACAGGACAAAAGAGCAAAGAGCAAACAAAATGCTGTGGTAGGGCCAAAAACGCACCATGAAAACCAACAAAATAAAATAAAACAATCCAGTAAAAGAAAAAAACACTGTAATAGAGTAGGAAACAAACCATGATAAAGAATGAAAGAGAGAAGCAACGCCCCACAATAGAGCAAGAAACGCACCGTGATAGCGCACAAATTTCAACATGGCGAAGTAAAAAAAAACACACCATGTGAGAGTCAAATGCACCAGGATAAAGCAAAAAAATGCATAAATGATAGAACAAATTTCACCATGATAGAGCAAGAAACACCATGATGGAGCAAATTTTCACCACGATAGAACAAAAAACGCACCATGGCAGAGCAAGAAACACACCATGTGAAAGCCAAAATGCACCATGATAGAGCAAAAATGCAACACGACAGACCAAAAAGCACCAACATAGACCAAAACACACACAAATGATGAGGCAAAAAAAAACATACCAGGACAGAACTTAAAAACACACTATGACAGATTGCAGCATGATAGAGCAACAATGTGCTATGATAAAGCAGAGCGCATCACGAAAAACACATCATGATAGACAAAAACGCACCATCATATACCAAAAAAACACACAAATACACATCATGATAGACAAAAAACACTAAGATAGAGCAAAAAAAAATAATAAAAAATCAGAAAAAATACAAACAAACACAGCTCTACGTAAGTCCATTTATTTGATTATAAATGTTTATCACCAGATTATTAAAGTGCATTTCTGGCACCAGTGTATCCAGTTTTGTATGTCCTTGAAAAGTATTATATTTTTGGGAAGCAAAATAACCAAAAGCTTTTTTTTTTTTTTTCTCTCTCCAGTTTTTAGAGTTATAATCATGAGATATTGAATTAAAAGTTCTACAAAAGTTAAAAAGTTCAAAGTAGAAGCTGAAGTCTGCATGTAGTTATATCTCCATCAAGTACATTTCAATGGGATGCAAGATTTGTTTTTCTATAATAAAATGATAACTCTGATTTTAAAACGGTTACATAATTCTGTGATATGTATTTTAAAAGATATGTTTTCATCAAGATAAACCCAAGATATTTATAGGTGGTGACTCTTTCAATCAATAAATTTCAATTAATTATAGAGCAAAAACGCACCATGATGGAGAAAAATGTCGCTTATTTTAGACCACCTCATTAGCAATACAAAATAATTGTCAATCATAAAAAAAAAAAAATATAGATGGAAAAAATGGCAGAAGAACACAAAAAAAAAAAATGTTAAAAAATAATAAAAAAAAAACAAAACAAAAAAAACGATTTTGCAAATAAAAATCAATGCATTTACCTTTAACTGCTCAATTTTGTATATTATATTTATTCATAATTTTCATTCACCTTTTACATACTTGGTGAATGTAATATCTGGCTCTTTTTATACATGAAACATATGAAGAACATACCTTACCAGAAAAAAGAGAGAAAATAAGCAGAATACACATTCATTTGGCATGCACGTCCATATTATCAGGCAGTAATATAGTGTCCTCACAGGGGAGCGCCTGGAGAAAATCCGGACAAACAAACGGATCCTCTCATAATAAAACCCGAGACAGTAGACAGAGCAGGAAGTGTATCCAGGACATCCAACATTGTGGAGCGGAACGCAAAAGGCCCTGTGATATTTTCAAATGAAAAACGCCTTCACAAGCAGGCCGTTTAATAAAGCAGCTGCTAGCATAGCGCCAATTACATACGCGCGCAATAAAAACGCCATTATCCCCAATCAAACATGCTCTGCAGAATACAAGATTAAACGCGTCCACTGAAGGGAGCTCTGCCAATGAGATGAAAGCGCATTCTCCGGGATTTCCTGTTTTTTGTGCGGGCTAGCATTAGCATCTATGGATGGCTATGGATTGCCGGGCCATGCTAATTGGGTCTCGCTGACGGGTACGGGGGATTTAACATGTCAAAAAATGCTGTGCACTACATATGCTAAGCAGGGTCCAATAAAATCACAAAATTGATAGCTTATATACGATCAATGGTTGGTGAGAACGAAAGGCCTCTGATTGGCTGATGGCAACACAAATAAAGCATAACTGGTTGAAGGGCCTGTTAACGATTTGACATTATATATACTTTACTGAAATGCTAGCCCCAGCCCACTTAGCCCATTCTCCCATTTGATGTTGAACCAAGACAGAGAAACGACATCTTGGGCAATGACAAGCGCGTTGTTTCTTTATGGTTCTCATAACAACAGTCTGAACCAGCAGTTGCGTCCTTATGGTTTCTCATCCAGGATACAGGATACATCATTCATCTGTTTTTGTATGTGCAACTTTCTGGAGGTGGAACGTCGCCTGCATGATTCCAAGAAAAAAAGTTAAAACCATACTGCGGAACATTCTCCATCAGTTTTAGGTCACACTGTGAAAGATTATAGGTGAAGGAACGACATTTCCATGGAAACAAGCAGGCGCCCTCCTCCTCCTCCAGTCAAATAAGAGTCAGGTTTGAGGAGATGCAAGCCTCACGTGTTTTTTTAGTGGAATAAAAATGACAAAAAATCTCAAATAGTTACACATACTATGGCTTTAATATTAGCTACATATCGATATCAGTATAATCATGTGGAAGGTAAAAGAGTTTTCCATCCAATTTGCTACTTCTACAATAACTACTTACTACTACTACTACTACTACTACTACGACTAACTACTAACTACTACCTACTACTATTACAATAACTACTACTACTACTACAGATAACAGCACACTACTACTACAGATACTACTACTACTACTACTACTAGCTACTACAGGCACACAACCACTACTACTACTACAGCAACAACTACTACAAGCACACAACTACTACTTAAAACAACAAATTACTACTACTATAGCAATAACTACTACTACAACAACAACGTACTACTACCCAACAAGCAACAATACTACTACTACTAACTAGACCTACTACTGCCAACAAGATACTACTGACTAACAGCAACAAATACTACTACTACAGCAACAACTACACCTACTACAGCAACAAATACTACTACAGCAACAACAACCACTACAGCAACAACAACTACTACTACTACTGCTACATCCCAAATACTATGTTTTCTGTAATACAAACAAACACACTAAGAAAACACATTTACTTTAGGCTGCAGTTCTCTCTCAAAGGCCACCAGGGTCATTGAAAAAGCACTTGTTTACGCCGTGTCCTTATTGAGTCATCACTGATACATTTTTCACACAGGGTAATGATTTATTCTGTATACTCTCTGGTGCTCGCCGTTACTTTGCATGTATGTGTGCGGAGAATCCCTTATGTTTGGCATAATCTCAAGTATGATGTATGTCCCGATGTGAACGGTGTGCTGCCGTGTGAGCGCCAGCCATGGATCAAACTGCACACTGTACCGGGGTTTTCCAGGGTAGCTTAGTCTTCATTATTAACTTTTGAAATGTGTATTTGTGCAGCCAGATTATGCTAACTGACCTACTTCCTGATAGACTTGTATTAGCATCTTAACGATATCATGTCTTTCATCAAAAACCTGGAGTCCATATTACACTATTCTCTTGATCTATGATATAATGTTGTTTCCCTCATCACAAACAGACCTGCACAGTTTTATTTTCATTCACACATGTTAAACACACAAATGCAGTTTTACCTATAGACTGAGCTCTTCTCTCAAACAGAAACACACTCTGTTCCACCTTGTGATGTCATGTGGTAAATAACAGGAAGTGCTCCAATGGGAAAATTCTCATTGTTCTAATTTTTCACAGTTATTTTTTTTTTTCCCCTTTTTTAAATTTATTTATTTATTTATTATTTATTCATTTATTTATTCATTTATTTTTCCTGCATTGTATTGCAAAGGTGGCACAAACTACAAGCATTACTTCCCTCTACACACTAGGTTGTTTTCCTTTTTCTTGTGTTTTTTAGAATTTTCATTTAGATTTGTTAATTTCTTAGTTACATATTCACAATGTCACGACTCTAAGCCTTCTCCCCTCTGACCAGTGGCTTGCTGGTTCAAATCTCCCCTTCTTTCGTAATTGAGCTCTGGGGTCTGAAATACTAAGACCAAAAGCACGTTTAAAAGGGTCTATATTATGCTATTTTTTTATCTGTTATAATATTGTAGTCTGATCACAAACATACCTGGAGTTTTGTTTCATTCACAAATGTTTAGTTCTCTCAAACAGAAAACACTCTGTTTCCACCTTGTGATGTCATGTGGTAATACAGGAAGTGCTCCACTGTATTTTTAAGAACGTGACCCCCGCAATAAACAGGGACCACTGTATAGCATTACAAAACAATAAAAGGTTACATAGTGATCTAAAATATGTCACTTTAGCAGTTACTACCTCATTGCCGTGTAATACTCCCTCTTTAAAGCCATATATTCTAAATGTCAACTCCTCCGCTCTTACCCTGTATGTGATGGATGCAGTGTAGCGGTTCGGTAGCAGCAGTAGGAGTATATTAAGGTTAGCCTAGCCTGTTTGCAAACAGCCCCCGCCCCCCCCAGGTCCCTCCCTCCAGGCACACACACACACACACACACACACACACAACACACACACACACACACACACACACCACACACACACACACACACACAGTGGCAGGCCAGGTTTGGATATAAAGCAGAGCCCACGGGCCCCTCCGGAGCCCTTGGGACTTGTACTTAGCAGTGCGAGGCCAGCGTTCTCATGGAGCGCAGAGGGGGGGCGGGAGCGGCGTTATGCGAGAGGTTGGGTCGCTCTGTTACACTGTCATAGTAAGTGGCCCTACAGTTAATACATCGTTTGGTTTACCTCAGTGATAGTAATATTACATTATTCGCCTTGTAGATAAGACAAAGCGGTTAATGTTTAGATTTTCTGTCGCCTGGGTTTTCTGTGAATTTTCATTTTTTTTAGTTACAATCTACCGAAATTGTTCCTTTCGTGGCCGATCCCGATACTGATTGTTCAGATCTAGAGCAACTGAACGGCCGATAAGCTCTGCCGATATTTTTGGGGCGTTGATATGTAAGGACTGATTTTGACAGTTTTCCCCAAATATTCAATTTAAAATCACTAAAAAGTCTCCCCAGTGACCTCTTTGTGCAGTGATCTCCGTCGCACTTCGCACTTAAGTGTTCAATACAGTTTCATGCATATTCTTTAAGCGAGCAAATCAGCCATAACTAAATATCAGCCTGTGCAGGAGATTTATGGCCAATACCTATGTGCTGAAAGAGCAAATATCAGCCCGGTTGTCTGTCTCTATTCTTAGTATTCTTTTAATATTTTTCCTCTGTGGTATAATCCATAATCAGCCCATTTTTATTTGTTATTAATTAATTCATTACATTTTATATTTTTCGATATTTTTAATTATTAGGGTCCGAGCACAAATACGCTTTAATCAATTTTATTTTTTGTGTGGAATGTGTGGTTTTATTCCATTTTCTAATTTTCACAGTTTATTTTTAGCTGTTTTTTTTTTTTTTTTCCCTTTTATTTTATTTTTTTGTTTTTTTTTTTGCATTGTATTCCATGGTGGCACAGACTGCAATGCATATCCTCCCTCTAACCACAGGGTTGTTTTCCTTTTTCTTGTGTTCTAATCTTTTTTTCAATTTCATTTAGATTTTTATTTGTTTCTTAGTTACATATTGTTTGCACCACAATGTCACAGACTGCAAGCCTCCTCCCTCTGACCATTGGCTTGCTGGTTCAAATCTCTTAGATTGAGCTCTGGGTCTGAAATACTCATCCAAAGGCGACCAAAAGCACGTTTAAAGGGCCTATTTTCAGATCTGTTATAAAGTGAGTTCTTTCTTTCAAACCGAAAAAACACCCGTTGAAAACAAAACACAACTCCAGATATGTTTTTTGAGGAGGTAACAGCATTATGACTGACTTAGAGCGCGCAAGAGTCAATATAGTGTAACGTGGGACCTTTGTTCTTTAACCCAGAGATGAGGTGCCATTACTGCCCAGACAAGATGTGCCTGCTGCTGTGATGCTCTGGGCCTTTGGGAGCTGGAGGTCCGTGAAGCAAATAATAAACCATAATCCATGGTAGCAGGATAGCAATAGCAGAAGCAACGTCTACGCTATAAGCTCATGTATTCTGACCCAGTCTTACGAGAGACATTTGCCTCTGGTGGCAAATGATTAGAGCGATAGATACAAATGCATAATAATGTTTTGGCATTAAACCTTTCTAGTCCGCGGAACCAGCCAGAGCAGGCAAACGACACACAGGTTTAAGTTCATGAGGTCAGATCTATGGAGAAGCAGCTTCGCTCACGACAGACTGAAGTGTTATAGCTGGCAATGTGTGGAAATAAAACACCAAGATGTTTTCTTATCCCTGCAAAGCAATAAAATCTGCAACGCATAACATCTCGCCGCGGCGGACCGAGTAAATGTTGTGTAATATAGAACCTTTAAGGCACACACAGTTAAAAAAAAATAAAAAAAAAAGAGGTAATATGGGTCCTTTCCAAATTCAGAGATATACACGATTTATTACACCCAATTGTCTGAAATGTTCCGACAGTACAGCATTAAAATACAACACAGCTATGTTACAGGTCAGATCTGTGGGAGAAGAATATCGCAAGAAACACGTTTTTTATGAAATGCAAGATTGTTTGGATCCCGTGCGCACGCCGATAATATCCTCCGTGGCGGACTCAGCAAGCAATCCACCAGCACAGTTTCAAGTGTATCGAGTTTTGTTTAATGACTAGAACCTTTCAAGTATGACACAAGCCAAAAAAAAAAAAAAACACAACCAACTAAAACAACAAGCAAAACAAGACAAAAAAAAAAAGTTAAAGATATACACTATTAGATATTGACTACCTTAATATTCCCATTCGTTTGGGCTGGTGTGCTTGCATATTTTGTGATTATCACTCCCAGAGCACACACCACTTGCATAAAACAGTGACTAAATACTTGTGATCCGCTGTCAGTCCTGTCGGTAGCGTACACCACTTTATGGTCACATTCTGTTCCCACAAGCATATCTCATATTTACACCTTTAGCGTGCGCAGCAGCTAGCATACGACATCTCTATTCTATTCTATGTTTATTTTTTTCGTATCTGTCAGCGACGGCTGGCGAATATCAAAGCCCGTCACTTCGCCCACAGACAAAACACGGCGCGCTCGCCCACGTTACACTTATTAGCCTGTAGCTAGTTAGCGTTAGCCTGGGAGGAGTCTCTCATTCATTCGAGCTTAGGATCTAGCTTGGGGCTTAGTTCCAGGCGCCTATCTGTCATGGGGGTCTTGTGTGTGTTGGGCGGGAGTGTGTGTTATCCCAGCATAACTTTACACTCATTAAAATACCATGCTGGTCATGTGGTGCTAGGGGGGGAGATATGAAGGGGGAGGGCCATGATGGAGGCGTGTTCCCATTTTGGGTGTGTCCATGTCTGTGAAGGTTTGGAGCGATTCGTGTTTGGTGGCTTGGTGGAGACTTGGTGGTGTGGTTTAGTGTGGGGAATAAGCATGACGTTGACTACAACATCGTTACGTTTGGTGACGGTACTTGGCCTGAGTTAATAACGATTCTCGTGTTGGTACCCTGTTGTTTGTTGTTTATGTGGTTGTGTTTTGGTACGGCGCCGGTTGGGTTTGTGGCTTGGTTTGATTGTTATATGGTATGGGGGGTGCGTGGTGTTTCGTGGAGACGCCGTGGTTAGTTCCTGGTTTTCTTTTTTGTTATGTCTTTTTTGTCTAGTGGGTGGTGTGTTTACTGATGTCTTTGGGGTGTGTGCGGGGGTTCCGGTGGTTTGACTGTTTGTGTGCTCTGGCGGCTTTCTGACCCTGGATCTTTCTTTCTCTGGTTATGCTCCGTTTCATATCGCGGCATAGTAGGGGGGGAGAAGACGGTTGTGGGGTTGTCAGGGGGGGGTTTGGGGGGTGAGGGGATGTGTTGTGAGATGCCGTATGTGGTTTGTGGCGGCTCAGCTTTGGGGAGGATGTGTGGCTGGGGTGTGTGTTGGGTTGCGCTTTGGGGGTGGGTGGTTCTTGTATGTTTGACGTTGATTGTTTGTGTTGGGTGTGGGTTTTCTGGATGTTGTTTCCGGAGAGGCCGCTTTCATGTGGGTCGTTGAATTTGCGTTGCATCGTGGTGTGAGGGGGGATGCTTTTGAAAAAACGAGGGGTAAGGAAGAGGAGGGAGTTAATGTGTGGCCGGCATACAAGTGGCAAGGCTGAGTATGTGTATGGCGGCAGGTATCCGTGCGACGACGCTCTATGACGACTCAGTGTGGCCGGACGGTGAGGGTAGGTATTTATGGTTTGGGAAAGTATAAAGGAGGAGGATGGGGGGCCAACTGTAAAGCGGGATGTGTGGAGTATTTTTGATGTTATCATTTTGTGTGCTTTTTTTTTTGCAAGTGTTTGGTTTTATATTTCTTTTTGGTATCTTTTGTGGTGTGTGTGGTTTGTTTTTGCGTTGTGCAGGTTGGCCCGCGATTGTGTTGTGGTTTTTGTATATTTAATTTGTTTGTGTGGTGTTTTTGTGTGTTTTGTTGTTGTTTTGTGGGGTTTTTTTTGAGTTTGTTGTGTTTGTTTTTGGGTGTTGTGTTGTTATTTTTTTTTGTTGTTGGTTTATTTTGTCAATATTGTTTTTTTTGTTGTTTTTTTGGTGTTTGTGGTGGGTGGGGGGGGGTGGGTTTGGGGGGACGGTTGGTGGAATTTGGTTTAGGTGGTTTTTATAAAAAGGGGTTGCGGGTGTTTGGAGGGGGGGGGTGGGAGATGAAAGGGGAAAGGAGGGAAGGGGAAAAAAAAAAAAAACGGAGGGAGGAAAATATGCGGAACAGGTGGAAAAAAGGAAACAAAAAGGGGAAGATAAAGGGAAGGGAAAGGGGAGCAAAGGGTAGTAGAGACCTAAAAGGAAGAATGCGACAGAAAAGGAAAGAGGTGAAGAAGGATGATCCGATGAGGGGAAGAGTGGTGTTTATAAAGGGTGTAGATAGGGTGCGTGGGTGGAAGCTGCTGCTCCAGAGAATAACTGAGCTTGCAAGGTGGGAAGGTTTGAGTACGAAAAAGAAGGGGGAAAATTAGGGTACAAAAAAAAACCCAAAAGAAATGGCACTTAGAGTGGGGTTGAGTGGGTGCAAGATGAGCGGGTGCGATCCAAACAGTAGAGACGATCGCCGAAAGCGGGTCCAAACGAGAAAAGGCTGCAGGACCCAGAACCACGAGAACCCACACCACCCGACACGGGTGGCCGGACCACAAGACCCCAGAACAGCAGAACAGGAACGTTACGAGGCACAAGCCCGCATGGCCGCCGCCGCCCCAACGGTGCTACAGGACTAACCCCTTCACCAGATCAAACACACACGGCTCCTCTGCCTTTTCCTCAACACTTAACCCACTCATATTCTGTTTAATATATTTGCTATTTACCTTAGTCCTAAAGGAACAACTCGTATAAATTACCATTTACCATTTCTTTGTGCTTCATCAATTGATTTTAATGGCTTTTTATTTAATTTAACGTCACAGAAAAAAGACTATATATTCAAAAATAAATAATTGTATACTCCGAACATTTTACTCTTGCATTTAGTTATTTTCCAATGATTCATTATTGGGTCCTGCATATAAAGTGCCCTGGGTGCTATATAAATCCCATGCTCTATAGTCACTCACGATAACCTTATTATTATATTTATTGCATCTTTGACTTATTATAAGTTTGAACATCATCCTACTTTTGCCTCAGTCAACTTCAATAACATTTTGCAAGCTTTATGTGGTGTACTGTATGTCCGACTTTAGTACTATTTTTAGCCACTCCTCCCACAGCCTCAGCTTATACTGACTTGTCCTCGCTGCTTTCAGCTGTGGATTTCCCCGTGCCCAGCTCCTCACTGCTGCGTGTTGCTGCCGCCGTGCCCACGGGCCTGACACTGCAGAGCACACGAGCGTTCATGCGGTGTGTGGGCGGACACGTGGAGCAGAGAAGGTGAGGAGAAATGAGGACAATAGTGAAGATTGTACCAGAGTTCCATTCGTTTAAGAGAATTTTTGCATTGATTTTACTATAAATAGCAGCATTGTGATACTACAGTCTTTGACGACCAAACTGTGCAGTGTTTAGTGAGTTGTGTAGTGTTCATTTGAGGTTATAAATAAACAATATAATGACCCAACTGTTACAAAAAAGTAGAATCTCGAAAAGATGTCAAATGAAGTAATTTTAAGGGGCAGTATGGTAAATGTTTATAGTGCTTTTCCCACTTCAAAGACACTCAAAGCAGTTTATATAAAATGGATTATTTGGAGCTTTGAACCATGTTCTAATCAAATACATACCCAAATTGCGTTTTGTTTCATTCACACATGTTTGATTAACCCTTTATTATGAGTCTGTAACATCTCCAAAGCTCAACATGCTCTGTTCCACCTTGTGATGTCATGAAGTGGTAGTTTTCAAGTTAACAGCTCCTTTTACCTTTTGATCAGTAGAGATGGGCGCTTCCTGCCAGCTGAAATCTCCAATTGATTCTAGTGAAGGTGAATGGAGTGGAGCACTTTCTGTATCACACATGACATTACAAGGTGGAACAGAACGAAGAGAACTCACCCTAAATATGTAGGGTTTGTGTGTTAGACATGTATGAATGAAACAAAACACAACTCCAGTCTGTTTGTGATGAGGACAACTTATAACACGGCCTAAAGCTCACAAAAAAATCAAATCAAATCCACAATCTATCCAAGATGTTTTATGTCGAGAGTGGGATTTGACCCAACCTTTGGATCAGTGCACAGACACTCTACAAAACTGAGCTACTGTATGTAACCTTTCTGCTGGGAGATCGGCAAAAAAATAAAATAAAAACGCGTTAAAAAAAAAACCAACATGAATTATAACTGTACAAGGGTTCACCCTTCCACAGATCTGACCTGTAACATAGCCTGTCAGACTATCCACCCAAAAAGTTACATTGTACACCTTTAAAAACCCTAGAAACGTAAAGGTACACAATGTAACTTTTCTGGTGTATATCCTCCACCTGTTCGTTTCTATGGAAATGCGTTATTTCTTTGCCAAAAGTGTTCCACAACATGGCATTAAACATATCTATTTCCATGGAAAACAGGCAGATAATGTCATCGGACCTAGTTACAAGTCAGATCTGTGAAGAGGCCACCCCATCGTTTTTTCAAGGTACTTTTTACACCAATATAACATTTGTAATTGAATAAATGCAAGATAAATATGTTTATTGTCATACTGTGGAACATTTTAACCCAAGCTATAAAATCACCATGGAGACAAGGAGGTGACAGAAACCTCACCCATAGTGCACACCATTGAATTTAACAAAAAAAACAACAGGCCTGTATTTTTATTCCCAATTAAATAAACACCTAATTAAGTGCAATAAATGAATAAATAAATGTAAATTAATAAATAAAATAAGTTAACAATATTAAATTAGAAAAACAAAATGAGCCGAATCACAATAAACGCTTAGAAAACACCGTGTTGTTCCTCAGTGACATGTGGGAGGCTCGAGCTGTGAGGAGGAGTGGTAGATAGGATCCCCGGGACGCAGCGGAGAGCCCGGGGATGGCCCAAACAATGAAAAAGTGACGGGGCAGGAACACAAACGCCTCGGAGCCCCGCTCCTATAGCCTCGACAATGGCCCACCTCCTCTGCAGAGACGGAATCTAACAAAAGACAAAAGCAGCCACCAAGAAACGAGGGGGAAACGTTGGATGGAGAGCCCGGTTTATAAAAATCACACATCACCATAGCAACGCTGGCCGAGGAGGGAAGGTAGCAAAGCAGAAAGCGGCTTCGGAGAGACGCGAGTGAGTGAGGGAGGGAATCAAAGTGTAGGGAAGGGATTAGACGAAGACTTATATGGAAAGAACCGGATGCAACGGTATGTGGCCTGCGCTCGTACAGTAATACAGGCCACGTGAGAGCTCAGGACCTTCAGAATTCACTCACTGAGACGCAAAATCTTACATACGGTTCCTTTAAGAACAATGGGTCCGTGTTCGTGGCTCAGTGGGCCCATCGACCTGAAGTTGATGGTTCATTCTGATGTTGTGCCCTTGAGCAAGACACCTCTATAGCCAGTTATTATTCGCCAAAAGTCAACTTGAAGAGGTTATACGAGGGTTTAAAGTTTCTTCAAACAATTATGAGCAGTTTAGCTGTATGTTTTAACTATTTAGAAAAGCTTTGACACAGCGCCGGATACAGACATTCGACCCTTAACCCGAAAGTTGCCGGTTCAATTCCTGTTAATGTTCATAGCTGCAGGGACTGATGTAACTTGATTGCCTGGTAAGACATATACTGTGAGTGAGATTTGGGAAAGCATTCATTTTAGTAGTCAACAAGTGGTCTACAAGTCCAACAATTATTTATGTTGTACCTTTGAAAAACATTTTAATACAATTTGACCAACATTTTGAACACATAGTTTTACAGCAGTATATCATCACACATCACAACCCATCTTACCCACACCCCCTTTTAGTTTCACCACCCTACCCTGTTGTTCTTCAGATCTGTCAAATATTAAACACTAAAATTCCTAACATACTGCATCCCGGGACACTTCTGCATTTACTACTCCACTTTTCACCCTCCAGTCCCCCTCACCTCTGCCCCTTCTCTCTTAAGTACCAGCTTTAGCTCCCTGGTGGGCCGATCCCCCTGTCTCCTCCGGCTCCTTGGGTCTCTGTTACTGTGTTCAATTATTCACTACGGTCTTTTGATTTATAATAGCTCGTGTGCTGTCCAGACATCTTGATCTCACCATCCATCTGCCGCCTCATTACGACTTAAGAACAGAGCTGCAGAGGTATGATATCTTTGATGACATCCAGTCAGTCCCAAATGGATCCGTCCATCAGCAGAGTGTCCAAAAAGTCCTGGCGTAAGCATTAGAGCTGAGTGGTGGTGGTGATACGGGCGTTATCAGGGCTGCACACACAGACACGGGCAAAACATTCTTTTGTTCACTTTTTTGGGATGTTTTGATGATTCAATAGTTTGCTAAAAGTACTATGTGTTAACATGTACAACATGATTAAAGTCATATTTGAAACCACCATGGACAGATGATGAAATAGTACAGTATACTGTACATTTACATACAAAATACAAAATGCAAACCACAGTAGCAACACTAAGGTCGTTTTCATGCTGCCACTAGTTAGATTGACTTAAAAGAGCATCACTCATAGAGCGGTGCACCTGGGCCAGGGTGAACAAACAGTCACATTCTGATTTGTTCAAAGTGTATTTGAAAGATATATTTGTATGAATGGGCACTGCAGAGCTGCTGTTTGATACGTTCGTCCGATGAGGACATTTTAACTAAATCTCAGCAACTTCCTCCTTCCTCTGTGTGCGCAGGTGAGCCTAGGTGAGTGTGCAGGTGAGTCTGGGTCTGTCTAGCTTTGTTTCATCATAGATTGACATAAGCAAAGGTAAAGAGTACAATGCTAAATGTAAACAACAACAAAAGTAAAGTTAAAGGTAAAAAACAGTTACAAGGCTGAATGAAAACAACATAAATCAAAGCTAAATGTAAACTACAGCAAAATGAACGGTAAACAGTCACAAAGCTCGATGTAAACAGCTGTAATAGAGTGAACCTTTTAGCGAGGCGTCTCTCTTCAGCACTGCAGCTAAATGCTTAGCAACAGCACCACTGTGGCCCCCGATTTTTACAAATTGAACTACCTTTTACCAAAATTATTTCAAATGTTCACAAAAAAACTCAAAGCCCATCATGTTATCAGGTACACCAAAGTGCCCCTAATCATCTACTGAGAGGCGCAGCGCATTTTGTACCACTCCCCCCTCGTCGGCGCCCCCTCTCCTCCGCAGAACATGTGAGCAAAGTCTATTTCGGTTGTGGCCCTAAAATAGGAATACATTAAAGACATTACAGAGTACCATTTGACGGATTCTCGCTCGCAGCAGTCTTCATACATCCTATATATGGGGCAGTAATGGTGGTGGGTGGAGCGCCGTCTCAATAGCCGTTCTTATACACTCATTACATGGAATTGTTTCAAATTAATTGGAGTGTAGGCAAATTCAACAATCGGCCATTACGGCTGGGGTTAGCTCTCGCGCAGAAAGTCCCATAATGTGCGGAAGGGCTGAGCTGGTATCGGAGGATGCAAGCAAATCTTTGTACTTTAATAGGCATTCAAGCGCTATTGAGTTGAGTTATAGATTCTATTTGTTCTAAATGTGAAACGCAAAGTTGGCAGAAAAGGTTGGGATCACATGTTAGCGTAACATTCAAAACTGCTTATTCATGGGTTTTAGATACCTCTTAATAGGCGCCATTTTGAGCACTTTCCACCTTTCAAAAGATAGGTAGAATAGTCATTAGTTATTGACCCATACAATCTGATTAAAGGTCCTATATTTCACAAAACTGACTTTAAGCCATGTTATAATGCTGTTACCCCCTCAAAAACATACCTAAAGTTGTGTTGTTGTTTTTTTTTTCTGTTCCCATGTATCTGAGTAGCCCTTTATTATTAGTCTGTCCACATCTCCAAACCTCAAAATGCTCTGATCCACCTTGTGATGTCATGAAGTGGCCGTTTTCAAGTTAACGGCTGACTTTAGTTCAGTAGAGATCGGCAATTCCAGGGCTGAAATGATCCAAATGGTTCTAGTGAAGGTGTATGGAGTTTAAAAACACAGTAGAGCACTTCCTGTATCATCAAATGACATCATAAGGTGGAACAGAGTGTTTTCTGTTTGAGCGAAGAGCCTAAATATGCGCGGTTTGTGTGTTAAACGTGTGAATGAAACAAAACACAACTCCAGGTATGTTTGTGATGAGGAAACAGCATTATGACATAGATCAGAGAATAGTGCAACATGGGACCTTTAATAAATAATAAATAAATAATAAATACTTTTTTTTTTTTAATTTAAAAAAGAATAAAAAATAAATAAAATAAAATAAATAAATAATAAATACTAAGATGATTTTTTAAGACGCCCCCCAATTTTAGTTGTTCAATTTGATCGCAATTTACGCCAATGCAATATACAATAACCTCATCTATAATGTATCAGCCATAATGTTCCCATGTTATGTCAGCTCTTTCACGGGGCAGGCTACCCGATCTCTCTACCTTTGATTATCTATATGCTTTATGCTTTTAACCGTGCCAGTGATCCATCGCACTGTTATGTCATAGCCTATTATAACACCAGTGAGTGACGGAGCGGGTGGGGTCATCGGGCCAATGCCTACGGGTCGCGTAGTATCACATTGCAGAAGCGCAGATCACATGTCAAAGAACATACTGAAGGGGTAAATGGATAGCGCTATAGGGAACTGCAAATGTTTGAGGAAAAGACTAGCATTTTGTTAAAGATAATGAGTTTTTTTTAGGTTGTAGAATATTTTGTTGTTTTAAAAAATGCTACATTCACAAAAAAACAACATATTAGCATGTTTACATATGGTCATCTATATCTATGAATTGTTACATATGTGCTACTCATAAAGAGGGTTTGAATAGTGCCTGGGAGAGATCGCTAGATTACACAAACATGCATGGATAACATATAAAGCCACTTCAGGATTTGTTGTATTTTGCTTCAATTATTCTTGTTTCTTTAAGCCATTATTCCAAAGTCGCCTTCTTTGAGCTCTCAAAAATGCTGTTTGCATTTGCCTGGATTGTTGTGTCACAGGTAAAAATTCAAACTTCTCCTACACAGTTTTTAAGGCCATAAACCAGGGGTGTCAAACTAATTTTCACAAAGGGCCACATCAACAGAAATGTTGCTCTCAAAGGGGCAGATGTAACTGTAAGATAAATGTAACTAAATGTAACCAAATGTAAAATAAATGCAAACAACTTTTTAATCTTGTTAATTAATCGTTTCTATATTTAACACGTATTCAATTTACAAGTATTGCATATGGATTTGTATAGATATGAAAAAATGACTGTGTAACTGTACCTCCTAATAAACTGATATTTTAAGATACCTCATATCTTAATTGACTTTTTCACGGGCCACATAAAATGTCGTGGCGGGCCACATTTGGCCCACGGACCTTGAGTTTGACACATGTGCTGTAAACCATCACTGCACTCATTGTACGGCCAAAATGTGTTCACATTGAAGGCATGACTATATTAGCCAAGAAGTCATATTTCCTAAGGACTATGTGGTCTAGTCCATTCAGCGAAGTGAAGATGCAGTGAGCTTTACACTGGAGAAACTAAACAGCTACTTCATAAGAGAATGTACCAACACCATCGTGAGAGCAGCTCAGGACTCCAATCTGCGGTACATCTCCATCTCAAAGCCACTAACCACTCCTTTGAAGATAGTGAGGTACAGGTCTTAGCCAAAGAAAAGAAACAGTTTGAGAGGGGGGGAGGGACTTCGACATAATTCATCTCCTATTTATAACTGCATCTTCAGACCTAAATCTAATCCAGGAAAATGATAGTGATAACCAGTATGCTAATAGTTGTGAGAACACCCATTAGGGACCTGAACGATTATGCAAAATATGACTCAGGCACAGTTCAATAGAGCTCGCTAACAAACGACATAAACTGTAAATACATAGACATGTTAGTTACAGTGTAGTTGGCTTCTCCCTTCAGAAAGCTATAAGGCAGTGTCCCCCAGCAATCTGACCAGAAATGAAGAAGCCGTTTTAGCAAATTAACATCATTTTAAGTTAGAAAACACACGAATACCCAATCCCAAAGAGAGTTACCGCCACAAGGATGCATAATGTGTCCTTAAACAGACTCGGGGTGGCTGTTTTAGTCTAGATCATGTATGTCCTCATAAGGTCGGCTCACATGTCTCCTGTCAAAGATGATACTGTAGAGATAACATACGCCCTCTGCGGTCACATGTCCCCTCCAATGCGTCAAATTAGCAGTGCTTTGGACGGGGACACGCTGGTGAATAATTCAAACACACCCATCGCGGCCGACCACTTACATATGGTCAGTGTTATCATTAGTAGCCGTAGCCGTGAATATGATCCCTGACATGTTGAGCGGAGAATGCTAGACGGGGTTGAGGGCTAGCGTGCTAATGGACAAGGCAAGCGTTTCCGAAATGACCAATGAGGTTCGAAGCTGAACCAAAACACTATGTACCAGACACTAGATAAACAGTCTGTGCTCACATCTAGGGTGGGATATGTTCAGAAGTAGCTAGCAAGTAGGGCTGCGGGATTAATCGAAATCGAAATTTGAATAGACATCAAAAAACAAAATATCCTGTCTCATTCTGCAAAATAGTAAAATAAAATCCCATTATTTATACATAAAGTCACAAAAAAGTTCAAGTTTAATAGTGAGAAAGACTCAGAAAAACTTGCAATTAGATATTTTTCTCAAATTGTCCAGCTCTACTAGCAAGTACAGAAGGAATATTAGCTACATGAGGTTGGGACGACTGAATGGACGTGGCATTTCACAGCTTTAAGCTTGATTTCATGCCAGATGCCCTTCCACTTTTCTTCATCCAAACTTGGCGACTGTGTGAGGATTTATGACCATTAAAAACTATATCTTTGTTTTGAATTGTTAATTGTTATGGAAACTCAAGGCATGGATTAATGACAACGAGAGAAACATTAAAATTACAAAACAAGGCCTTCTAGACTCTAAAGGTCCATATACAACTTTTGGACATATCATTGTCATTGCCTATAAGACACTACACAAATACATTATATCATTTAATATTAATCCCACTGCATACAAAACCCCACTGTTGCTAGTGCAGCAGTGTAAAATGATGCTAATAACAATAGCTGCTAGCTTCAAAAGTCGTGAGTCGTGGTATGTTTTTCACGAAGATTATGACAAACATTATATTCTAGGTAAAATCTCCAAAACGTCAGTTCAGAATGACAGAACGACAACTTCAGATTTACCGTTAGCATTAGCAGCTAACATTTCAGCTCGAAATGACCCAAGCTTTCCAAACAGTTTTCTAACCTGGCATTAGACGACATGACTCACCGAGCTTAGCACAGCGGGCGCTCCCTTACAGAGAAAATCACCACTTTCTACCATTTAATCAGGACAAATTTATAAATGCAAAATAAACATATTAAAAAAAATAGTTGAAAAATGTTAAACTATAAATAAATATCTCAAGATGCAAATATGCTGTGATTCAGTGATTTAAAAACTGAAAACTTAGTGGTTGTACTAAACATTTTGACCCATATTGTAAGAATGAGACTGCTCTATGCTGTCTGCACCAGAAATGTGAATAATTAGGGTGCTAAGGCTTGTGGGTGGAGCTTTGGACAACTTTGCACTGCTAACCATAAGGAGGGTTCGAATAGGACCTTGGAGAAATCGCTTAAAAATGGCCTGTCACGATAACTACTATATCAACTTATTGTTCAATATATGAAAGCTGGAGGAGAGGGGAGATCTGGGGTATTTTTCTTGCAGAACACTAACATTTGAGCTGTAAAGGGTTGATTAAGTGAAGTCTATGGCTGCTTACAGGGGCGGTGCCAGCGGGGGGGCTCGAAGGGGCACTAGCCTCTCCTAGAATGGCCAATGCTGCCCCATTTTTGCCTCATTTTCATAGCAATCTCAACAAAAATTGTTCATATGGCAACTACAGAGAGTTCAAAATGAGACTAAAATTAAAAAGAATTCCATATTAGCTGTTATAAAACACTACAGAGGCTAACCGCATTTAAGCAAAGCAGCAAAGCAAACATGGTAAGGAGTGGGGGTAATCTCCATTGTTAAAAGGCTCTGTATTTACAGTTAAGTGAGCACCCACACTGAACACCTCAGCACCCACTTAGCTCCTCCAACCAAAAATGTCTGGCGCCGCCCCTGCTTATTCCAATAATAGTACATTATATGCTGCAGCTGAGGCCTTTTAATGATACGGCTTATTAAAAAATTTGCTTACTGGGATTAACTTATTATTGTGTCAGTGGCATAAAGTAGTTTCAGTATTATCGCAGTACATCTCTGGCCTAATAAAACCTCCTGCTTTTGACATCAGGGCAGCCAACTCTCACACTTTTGAGTCCCGTCACGCGCTGGAAAAAAACAAAAAAACAAAACCTATTCCTTTAGATTGAAAATGGCACAGTAATGGGAGGATAATGCTCTCGTACACACAATGTGCCGTTTTATTCACTTAAAATCATTTCTCGTTGGTCTAACCTCTCCTCCTCTCCTGACCCTGTGGATGTGAGACGTCTCTCCTCTTCCTCTCCCCTCGCGACTCACGATTCTTTCTTTCTCAATAAAACGGAAGTTGTGGAAAGTAAACAGGTTTAGACCTGGTTTCGTCCTGGTTTAGTCCTAGTTTAGACCTGGTTTAGACCTGATGTAGACCTGGTTTAGTCTTTGTTTAGACCTGGTTTAGACCTGGTTTCGTCCTGGTTTAGTCCTTGTTCAGTCCTAGTTTAGACCTGGATTAGACCTGGTTTAGACCTGGTTTAGTCCTGGTTTAGACCTGGTTTAGTCCTGGTTTAGACCTGGTTTAGACCTGGTTTAGTCCTGGTTTAGACCTGGTTTAGTCCTGGTTTAGACCTAGTTTAGTCCTGGTTTAGTCCTGGTTTAGGCCTGGTTTAGACCTGGTTTAGACCTGGTTTAGACCTGGTTTAGACCTGGTTTAGACCAGGTTTAGACCTGGTTTAGACCTGGTTTAGTCCTGGTTTAGACCTGGTTTAGACCTGGTTTAGGCCTGGTTTAGACCTGGTTTAGGCCTGGTTTAGACCTGGTTTAGACCTGGTTTAGTCCTGGTTTAGTCCTGGTTTAGACCTGGTTTAGTCCTGGTTTAGACCTGGTTTAGACCTGGTTTAGTCCTGGTTTAGTCCTGGTTTAGTCCTGGTTTAGACCTGGTTTAGACCTGGTTTAGTCCTGGTTTAGTCCTGGTTTAGACCTAGTTTAGGCCTGGTTTAGACCTGGTTTAGACCTGGTTTAGTCCTGATTTAGACCTGGTTTAGTCCTGGTTTAGTCCTGGTTTAGTCCTGGTTTAGACCTGGTTTAGACCTGGTTTAGTCCTGGTTTAGACCTGGTTTAGTCCTGGTTTAGACCTGGTTTAGACCTGGTTTAGGCCTGGTTTAGGCCTGGTTTAGGCCTGGTTCAGTCCTGGTTCAGTCCTGGTTTAGACCTGGTTTAGACCTGGTTTAGACCTGGTTTAGACCTGGTTTAGTCCTGGTTTAGACCTGGTTTAGTCCTGGTTTAGACCTGGTTTAGGCCTGGTTCAGTCCTGGTTTAGACCTGGTTTAGTCCTGATGTAGACCTGGTTTAGTCTTTGTTTAGTCCTGGTTTAGACCTGGTTTCGTCCTGGTTTAGTCCTAGTTTAGACCTGGTTTAGACCTGATGTAGACCTGGTTTAGTCTTTGTTTAGTCCTGGTTTAGACCTGGTTTCGTCCTGGTTTAGTCCTTGTTCAGTCCTAGTTTAGACCTGGATTAGACCTGGTTTAGACCTGGTTTAGTCCTGGTTTAGACCTGGTTTAGTCCTGGTTTAGACCTGGTTTAGTCCTGGTTTAGACCTGGTTTAGACCTGGTTTAGTCCTGGTTTAGACCTGGTTTAGTCCTGGTTTAGACCTAGTTTAGTCCTGGTTTAGTCCTGGTTTAGGCCTGGTTTAGACCTGGTTTAGACCTGGTTTAGACCTGGTTTAGACCTGGTTTAGACCTGGTTTAGACCAGGTTTAGACCTGGTTTAGTCCTGGTTTAGACCTGGTTTAGGCCTGGTTTAGGCCTGGTTTAGACCTGGTTTAGGCCTGGTTTAGACCTGGTTTAGACCTGGTTTAGTCCTGGTTTAGTCCTGGTTTAGACCTGGTTTAGTCCTGGTTTAGACCTGGTTTAGACCTGGTTTAGTCCTGGTTTAGTCCTGGTTTAGTCCTGGTTTAGACCTGGTTTAGACCTGGTTTAGTCCTGGTTTAGTCCTGGTTTAGACCTAGTTTAGGCCTGGTTTAGACCTGGTTTAGACCTGGTTTAGTCCTGATTTAGACCTGGTTTAGTCCTGGTTTAGTCCTGGTTTAGTCCTGGTTTAGACCTGGTTTAGACCTGGTTTAGTCCTGGTTTAGACCTGGTTTAGTCCTGGTTTAGACCTGGTTTAGACCTGGTTTAGGCCTGGTTTAGGCCTGGTTTAGGCCTGGTTTAGGCCTGGTTCAGTCCTGGTTCAGTCCTGGTTTAGACCTGGTTTAGACCTGGTTTAGACCTGGTTTAGACCTGGTTTAGTCCTGGTTTAGACCTGGTTTAGTCCTGGTTTAGACCTGGTTTAGGCCTGGTTCAGTCCTGGTTTAGACCTGGTTTAGTCCTGGTTTAGACCTGGTTTAGACCTGGTTTAGTCCTGGTTTAGACCTGGTTTAGTCCTGGTTTAGTCCTGGTTTCGACCTGGTTTAGTCCTGGTTTAGACCTGGTTTAGACCTGGTTTAGTCCTGGTTTAGTCCTGGTTTAGTCCTGGTTTAGACCTGGTTTAGACCTGGTTTAGTCCTGGTTTAGTCCTGGTTTAGACCTAGTTTAGGCCTGGTTTAGACCTGGTTTAGACCTGGTTTAGTCCTGATTTAGACCTGGTTTAGTCCTGGTTTAGTCCTGGTTTAGTCCTGGTTTAGACCTGGTTTAGACCTGGTTTAGTCCTGGTTTAGACCTGGTTTAGTCCTGGTTTAGACCTGGTTTAGACCTGGTTTAGGCCTGGTTTAGGCCTGGTTTAGGCCTGGTTTAGGCCTGGTTCAGTCCTGGTTCAGTCCTGGTTTAGACCTGGTTTAGACCTGGTTTAGACCTGGTTTAGACCTGGTTTAGTCCTGGTTTAGACCTGGTTTAGTCCTGGTTTAGACCTGGTTTAGGCCTGGTTCAGTCCTGGTTTAGACCTGGTTTAGTCCTGGTTTAGACCTGGTTTAGACCTGGTTTAGTCCTGGTTTAGAACTTGTTTAGAACAGATTGGTCAAAAATAAGGGCACCTGGGACATTTCTTGTATAAACGGACAAATCACGGGTTTTGGATAAATCTGCTGGGACAAGGCTCAAAACTGGGACTGTCCCGGGTCAGTAGGGACATCTGGTCACGCTACAACAGTGTGTAAACATTTCTCTATTATTATAAAACCTGCCAGCATAAAATAAAAAGTTCAGGGATGCAGACAATCTCTTCTCTCCATCCACGTGGAACAGTGTCCATGGACGCCCAGCCCAATAACTGATTTACTTGTGGCTCATTAAGGCTCATTTTGTTGTGCAGCAAATTAGGTTTAGTTGGACAGTTGGACGGTATATTTGACAGCTTTGAGCAGTTGATGAGATAAAACAGAAAAATGCGGTTGCTGTGCTTGTGGGTTTTATTGCAAGTGCATTTAATTGGCCATAAACTATTGAGGGGAATCAGGTTTTTGTCATTGCGTTTGACTAGTGCTGGAAAAGTCACACTCTGTTCCACCACCATTTTACCTTTTATTCAGCAGAGACTGGAAGTTACAGGGCTGAAGTGATCCAAATGATTCTAGTGAAGGTGTGTGGAGTTTAAAAACACAGTGGACCAACTCCTGCATTACCTCATGATGTCACAAGGTGGAACGGAGTTTTCTGAGCTTTCTGTCTGAGAGAAGAACTCCACAAAGAACAAGCACTTCTGTCAGACAGCTAATCAGTGCTCAAGCTGCAGAGATGTCAGTCTAAAGTTTAGAGGCGAGTTGCCAATCAGCACCTGTCCCGCGAGTCCCACCTCACGCACACTATTACGAAGCTTGACGTCCACTTTTTTTCCTTCTTTGTTCACATTTATCTAATCAGCGCACACATTTCCATTGCTCTGATTGGCTGACGACCTCATATACACGCACTCTTTCCTGCAGCAGTCAATCAGCGCTATATGACAACCCTGCATCGAATACGTCACTGACATCGGCAAACCTGTGAGTGATGTCCTCACCCAACCAAACGCACTCACGCCAACTTTTACAACAGTTAAAAATCAACATTTGTGACAACAGACAAAATTATAGGGCTTGTAGTCAGTGAGAAATGGCCACTGGTGTAACCGCATTAGCACAGCGACGGTACAGACAGACAGACACTGCTCCCCAGTCAGCCACAAGCTTTATTTACGAATTTCATTTGTGCTGTTCCTAAGAGGGAGAGCTACAACTCAGAGGAGGGGCGACCGGGGAACACTTTAAATTAGAAGCAGACTCTCTCTCTCTCTCTCTCTTTCAGATACAAAAGCGTAACAAGACAGCAGCGGGGTCTGTAACTGGTTTGGAAGCCACATCTTGTAGGAAATCCTGAACAGAGCTTGTTAACGTGGGACACTGGAAACCGCCTGTGTACCCCCCTTTACGCCGCGCTCCCCTCCCTCGCTTTATCCAACCCCCGCCCCACAAAACCCGGCCCCGCCCCTCTGCTGTAAACTGTCCCATAAACCAAAAACACCGGGCAGACAAGCGCACATAAGCTTAAGGCATGGCTGCACAATGCCGTAAACAAGGTGACAGTAGAATGGTATAGGGCTGGAGACATTCTTGGTGGAGTAAAAACACGTCCTGCACATCGAGTAGTTGACTAAAAAGGGGCGTGGCAACCGCTCAAAGAACTATTACGTATCAATGTATTAGTATATAGACAGATTACGCTTGTGAATCATGAGTTTAATCGGCCTTTTTACATAGAAATACCAGCTAACTCACTCACTTACTTCCCCTTTCTGCTGTTGTCCCATATAAATCCTTATCATCTTAATAAAATGACTAGACTAAAGGACTGCAGCACTAGAATACAACGAAATAAAGGGAATAGTCGCTACTAAAATACATGCAAATACAATAAATGTGATGTAACAACTAGGATCTTGGTCTGGAGTACCCATAAACTGTATATACAAATGGACGTAGCTGATGGACGTGATCGTGGATGCGCTTACGACTGCATCTACTCTGACTCCAATTCACTTTACATTGAAAAACTGTGACCCCTCTCTCTGTAAGTGCTGCAGTGAGCCTCGTCATTTTGGTCTTAAAATGTTCGTATTAACCCACTCTATATGATCTTGGTATTTTTATTTCGCTATTGTGTTCGTAAATCAAGATATGAACATTAATAACAACTTCTTTCCCCGAGGTCGCTCCCGTTAGCGTTAGCAACAGGTTTGATTGACAGCGTTGCTAAGCGCCCGCTCCCTCCTAAACCAGCGGTGCGGGCGGGAAGGGGCGTTACCTTCAACAGCCTCGCTCTGGATTGGCTCTTTGGTTGCTATGATACTCTACGATCGGAATTACAAATGTGGAACTCGGCTCCAAATTTGTTGTATAACTGCTTCATTTGGAGCCGAAAGTTGAGGGAGACGTCGCACTCGCTTAGTCCACTTCTTTACACAGTCTATGGGAGTACCAAGCCGGAGTATTATGTCTATGTTTTATTTGTTTGTTTTTGTGAGAATGATGAGAAGTCCTTAAAATGGCGCCTATAAAACCTGGGACCCACAGGGATGCTATCATATAACTGTTCACCAAGAATAACGTACTCTTGACTATATTCTCACTGCAAAAAGTCATTTCTAGGTAAGTTATAACGACTTGAAAATAAGAAAATATAACCTTGATAAGATTTGACAACTTTTTACAAAACCTAAGCAACATTAAGTTGTTTTTGTTTTTTGTTAAGTTGTTCTATGTAACTTTTCTGGTGGGTCATCACCTGCTTGTCTCCATGGCGATGTCATAGCACTCAACATTTTCATCTCCATGGAAATAAGCAGATGGAGCCTTCAGGCCAAGTTACGGGTCTTTTTTTTTTATTTTTTATTTTTTTTTTTGATTAAAAACACCCATACAAGATTTTTTGCCATTTAACACCACACTGTGGAGCAGACATTTTTTTTGTACCAATTTTAAAGTTACAGTATTTAACCTTCTGGGAGTCGAAAGTCAAATGGCACGATTTCATGAAAGTAGAAAGTTAAAACCAAACTTTGGAACATTCTCCATGATTGTAGATACATATATTATGTATATACACAAAACGCAGTCAAAGGTTTGGACACGTCTTCTCATTCAGCGTCGTTTTCTTTATGTAATATAAGAAGCCAGATGCAGGGAATTATGTAGCAAAGAAAAAAGTAAAATAACTCAAAATATTGTTAGTAAAAGCCAAAGTTAAATCTGTCGACTAGACAAAAAGTTGTAGGAGTGAAATATATCAAAATATTGTTTTTATTTATCGAAAGCGCTTCAAACCCTTGGCCTTCTCTCATTGAGCTTCATGATAAAGTCCTTGAAATAATTTTCACTTCAGAGCTGAGCTGCGTCAGGGTCAAGAAATGCCAAGTGTCCAAAGCAAAAGGGGCTATTTTAAAAAAAAATCTAAAATCTGAAACAAAATTGGAGTTATTTTGTGCTTATTTTTTGTTTACAACACTCCACATGTGTCATTTGTGACTTTGTTGCCTTCAGTGAGAATCTGCAATGTAACTGATCATAGAAACATTATATTACGTAATGCAAAGTCAGGTTTGTGGTGGTGCAAGCCCGCTCAGAATAATAATACCATATTTTCAAAGTTTTTTTAGTGCAATAAATACATCCATAATAAGAAAAAACTGCTTTTATTTTATTTTAGTCAATTTTTTGGCACAATGTTACATACTTGTTCCATTTTTAACTTTTACCTTATCAACTTCTTACTGGAAATAATCGTTTTACCCAGCACTTAAATTCATAAAAGATTACAACCTATCACTGCTATGTGTCAGCAAAATGGCCGCTACAATAAGAGTAGATACGGCTTTTTAAACACGGCTGAGAACGTCAATAAAAGCAATAGCACGTAGAGCTAGCTGTCCATCACGCGGCTAAACTGTTCCCCGGTGGACTCACGTCACCATTGGCCGGTATTAGAACACAGTTTGATGAAGCAATAATCTACACACGTTGTCAATATGGTCCACACCAACCACTTTGTGTTCAAGTCAATCAGATCTCCTCCAATCGAGTCGTGAACATGTACCAGGAGCACACAGGGCTTTCCCCGGTATCCATCTGTTAAAATCCCCATAGGACAGTAGAGCGGAGAGCAAAGAAAGCCAAGATAGTAGACGGTAGAATCGCGCAGATGTGGGAAACAGAGCAGAATTGTTTGTTCTGTAACTCAAAGAAATCAAGATATCGCATATTTTGTCGGCCAATTCACTGCGCCGATGTTAACACTTTTTAAAGTATCGATATTGGCCTTAAATCTCCAGTAGAGGCTGATATTTTATTTTGGCCTAAAGAGTAACTGCATAAAACGTGACTGCACTTCTCTTAAAGATTTGTGGTTAAAAAGAAAAAAAAAAGGGCTGTGAGAGAGTTTGCAGTGAATTAAAATGATAAAATTGGCAGAAAATGGTTTTAAATGGTAAATGGTCACATTTTTATATAGCGCTTTTCCACCTTAAAGGCACTCAAAGCGCTTTACATCAACGAACCACTCACCCATTCACACTCACATTCATACACCAGTGTGCACAGGTACTCAGGGCAAGGAGGGTTAAGTGTCTTGCCCAAGGACACAAGAACAGCATTCATCTGTTGGAGCTGGATTCAAACCTCCAACCGTCAGATCAGTGGGCAAACACCAACTAAGCTACTGTTGCCCATGATCAAAATCAACCCTACATATCGGCCCCAAAATATCGGCAGAGCTTATCGGCTATGAAAAAAAACAAGCAAAAAAACATCATAATGGTCGATCTCTAAATATGACGAGACTGAAACTACCAAAATTGCTTAAATTGGTAAATTGTAGTAGTATTACAGTTATCCCTCGCTATAACACGGTTCACCTTTTCATCACAAACAGAGCTGGAGTTGTGTTTTGTTTCATTCACACAAGTTTAACACAAACACCCTGCACGTTTAAGCTAAGTTGTTTTCTCAAATGGATAAAACACTCTGTCATGTGGTGATGCAGTGAGTGCTCCACTGTGTTTTTAAACTCCACACACCTTCACTATAATCATTTGGATAATTTCAGCTCTGGAACTGCCAAATCTCTACTTAACAAAAGGTAAAAGGTAGACGTTAAGGTGAAAACTACCACTTCGTGACATCACAAGGTGGGACAGAGCATTTTGAGCTTTGGAGATGTGGACAGACTAATAATAAAGAGTTACTCAAACATGTGTGAATGAAACAAAACACAACTCCAGGTGTGTTTTTGATGAAGTAACAACATTCTAACATGGCTCAAAGCTCATAAGAGTCAATTTTGCGTAAGGATTAAGTTCAGACAACTTTGGGTGCGTTCAATCTTGCACAACATCAACATTGTGGCTAAACTAGAACCAAGCCCATAACTATCCCGGGACTAGACAAGGACTTAAGACGTCCTAGAACAGAACCAAACCAAGTCCACAGCCGTAACTCCTTTAGTAAGTCCCACTAGTAGCTTTCTCAGTGTCCGTGCTAATCTATAGGCTAATAAAACGACCCAGTGCTACAGTCTGCACACATGTTATCAACAGGACAACGCAGGAGCCGTGTGGAAGAGGAAATATTAATCAGACACAAAGCAGGTCTTGGATGTGGGCTGGTCCGGGCCTGAGGCAGGAGCACGCACATTTTTTTCTTTGGAAATCATATTGTCACGTTTATGAATGTGTGGGAGACTCTGAAAGCAATATATTTGATGGAAGAAGCGAGCAGGTCCGGAATTTTCAGATTCCGGCTGTAGGCTATAGGTTTTATATTGGATTGAGTTGTTGTTGCATAATGTTTGGTGGTGACAGAGAATAGACAAGTAGTACAACTTTTTGGCACTTACTTTGTTTGGCATCCCTTATTTGAAAATCTGGGTTGTCACGATGAAGGATAAGATTCGTAATTTAGGCTAGCATATATGTCAGGTGACTGTGCTCTCAAAATCAGCCACATAACATGATTAAATTGGTGAAGTGTCTTGCCCAAGGACACAGCATTAGTACGAGGGATGCACTGATACCGATACTGGCATCAAATATCTGTGCCAATCCAGGAAAATTAGCTGAATCGGTTATTTGTTCGAAGATCGTTTCAGCCAATATCCTGTTAATGTCTGAGCTTTTATTCATACAAAGCTGATCAACAGTTGCTCGCGGGATTTTTGTAGTGTGTTTTTTGATGGAAATAAAATGCATTTTTCTAGTACAGTGGTCCCTCGGTTACTTTCTAAAAATAACCCGCAATCGGCGAAATCTGCAAAGTAGTCAGCTTCATTTTTTACATTTATTATATATGTTTTGCGGCTGTAAAACCCCCCAAACCTTCGTAGGCGCCTTTGTCGGTGCAGAACGTTTCATCGACATTGTGGGTTTTGTCGGGAGAAAACTTGCAGATATACAGCACTTAAGAGTCACACTGCGATCCAACATTTATGTAAATTTGCCTGAACACATTCTGTACTGTACATGAGACCCGGAGGAGACTGATGGACAATGGAACAACTGTATCTAGTGTCGGTTAATATCGGACTTCGATAGATAACAAACGTCAAAGTAAGAATATCGGTATCAGAACTGAAAAAGCTAAATCGGTGCATCCCTAATCACTGTGCACCAAGTTGGGGTTGGAACCAGCAAACAAACAGTCATGCTTCTGAATGGTCACGCCAGCCACTAAAAACCAAAGGGCAGGTAGCATCCATCTCCTGTTAGCGTCGTTAGCCCTAGCATCTGCTTCAAAGCAAACCTTACAGAGAATCACAGTGAGGTCTGGGCTCGCACCTGTTTCGGATTAGCGGCTAACAACATCTCCGACTCTCCGCGCTCTGAACTGGCACCAGCCTCCGCACACCCGACCGCTCCTTTTGGCTGCTGCGGCCCAGAGGAGAAAAGTCTACCATGTGCGGTAAGAATTAAAACAATGCAAAAATGTGCAGCGTTTTTTTTCTTGGTCACCTGCCGCCATACTGGGTCTAGTTGCTAATGTGAACTTCAAACCTCAACAACCACCCAAATGATCAGTTCTTAGATTTATATGGAAAAGCCTTTAGAGTCATTTTGGTACCGACGCCAACAATATCCCTGACATATTTGCACGTACTGCCTTACTGCAAAAAACTATTGTAGTATGCTTGTGTGTAGGGGTACTGAAAAAAATTGATTCGTAAAAGGATTGCGAGTCCACGTCTTAACGATTCTGGATTGATTACAACTGATTTTAAATGACATTAACACCAGTGTTTTCTCCTCCGCGGTTAAAACACCCCCCTTAAAATGTGTCTAGGTCAGAAAACTGGTAATAAGCGTTGCGTTGTATTACATGCATTCAAAAACACGTGTTATGCCACAAATTCATTAAAAACTGCTGTTTTCGTGTTTTTTGAAGTCCTCCTTTGTCTCTGTGCTCTCTGTACCAGGGGGCTGAGTCACGCGCCACCACATAGTACTTTGATTTCACTGCATTTCCTCTGCCTGTATCTCTATGGTGAGTTATACATCTATTTATCTAGAGCAGACATGGGCATTCTGGGCATATGTGACATAAAATTTGATGTTACGTCCTGACAGTTACTCTTACTTGATTAGTACTTTTACTTTTACATATTAGTAGTTTCTTGGGCCACTTGAGTAATATTATTTTGAAGTAATGCTACTCCCGAATACAGTTTTTGGCTACTGATAGTACAATTGAAAGAAATGTGCTCATGAGTATTTGTTATACTAACAGCCATGTTTGTTGAAAAATCTGATGTAGAGATATATCGTACAGCTTCATAACGGAACAGCTAATTTTATTTCATCTAGTTTGTATTAGCGTACAAGCAGATTTTCTGACTGGAGCAATAAAGTTTTATTTATTCAATCATTAAAATGGTGCTGACTCTATTGTTTTCCTCAATATTACATGTGCTCTCTCTGTGCAGTTCT
Source organism: Periophthalmus modestus (assembly GCA_019594935.1). Classification (NCBI taxonomy): domain Eukaryota; kingdom Metazoa; phylum Chordata; class Actinopteri; order Gobiiformes; family Gobiidae; genus Periophthalmus; species Periophthalmus modestus. Next base: position 8,055 of record JAIEZT010000516.1, on the reverse strand, counting down.
CGTATTTGATCGTTCCGCCTCAACAGCAACGTTATAACAAACCACTAACCAGTTTTACGAACGCTTATAGGCTTGAAGACCAAAAACTGAGCAGAAAAGTTTCACATTTTTTGATTAATCTGTATTTTAAAGTGGCAGTACCTGATGTTGTTGGTTTTTTTTTTCATATAGTTGAGACGTCTGTGTAATCCCTCAGTCGTCCAGGTCTGATCCATAGTGAAAGCAAAAGGTTAAATCTGTCATCTGTCTTCACTCTTACAACTTTTTGTCTGGCTGACAGGTTTTGCTTTTTTGCTTTTGTCATGTAGCTGAGCAAAAATGTGTCTAGGCTGTGTACAAAAAAGCAGCTGTGAGTGAGGGTCAAAATGCGTCTAATAATTCTACGCTTAACACTCAAAAGCGATTGTCGTTGTGCCGATATCATGCCGAGCACGATGAGTTTATAAGCCCCTTATAAGAGTTTTGGTAATGCTAAACAACAACTAGCATGCTAACAACACTCTTCCTGATTATCGGACAATTTCAAAAACTCCATGTCACATTTTATATACGATGCTTCTCCACCGTCAAGGCGCTCAAAGACCAAGAAACCACTCACACGCATTCACGAGTGCACACAGACACTGGGAGCGAGGTGGGTGGTGAAGTGTCTTGCCCAAGGACACAACGACAGTATTTATCTGCGGGAGCTGGAATTGCACTGCCAACCTGTGGGTCAGTGGATCTGTCGGATCAACAAATGTCGATGATGTGTACGTCGAGAGCGGGATTCAAACCCTCCAACTTTCATATCAGTGGGCAAGGACACCAAACTGAGCGACTGTATACGTGTGCGCTGAGGAAAGACAGATTTTGCCCAACTACATGGTCAAAAAAAAAACAGAGAGCCACTTTAAAATGATCTATTCTGTCTGCATCGCTCTCACTCAAACCTGAAAAATCTCACTGGCAAATTTCTCCATCAGATTTCTTTGTCAGCCATTCACTTGTCCTGGATTTCCTGCCCTTTTTGGAGGTAAGCTGTGGGCCTCGGGGGACTTGGCCTCCCCACATCTGCTCTGACCTCTGGATGGCTTACAGGTGCTGGTGGTTGTAAGCGCGCGGACATGGGCTAAAACGCTCTGATCCGACTCCGCTCTGGCGTCCCCGGGGACTTGGAGGTCTAATGACTGTGAAACTGTAAATGTCACGCTGATTTAGACGCAGGGGGAGGGAGTTAGTGTTGGTGAGAATGGGACAAGAGTGAGATATGGAAACACTAGAAAGTAAAGGATGTTTCTTTCTTCTTAACCTTTGGGAATAGTAGGTATCATAATGCATTAATTACATATGCAGAGGTGGGTAGTACTCAAGAGTTTTCAGTGTACTTTTCCAACAGCATACATTGCTCCTACTTGACTAATATTTTTATTGAAGTAACAGTATTCTTACTTGAGTAAAAGTTATTTAAATATTTAATGTTTTATCCTTCATATTACATTCACTTTAGCTTATACAGTTACTTGAGTGGCACTTTTCCAAAATCCTTTTTTACTCACTGAGTCATTTCTTGGACAACTTTGTACTTCTACTTAATAAGTAAAGTTAAAAGTAATATTATTTTGAAAGTAACATTACTTGAGTACATTAGGTAAAGGTAAACCTTGTTCAAGTTACCTTTTCAATAAGTTGTTGATCTTTTGGCACTTGATACAAATGAATGTGAGTTCTGCTGTTCTGCTGTGTTTATTAACTGAAATTTAATAAAATTCATTATTAATTAATTAATGCATTTGGAAAACAAACAGTTGGTATAGGGTCAGGGATGTAACCAAAACCAAGATGGAAAAATGGTTTGAAATAAAGAAGTAATTTAATGAACGAGGTTGTGAAAGGGCAAAGTAACTAAAGTGGACTAAAACATTATATCTATAAAACAAAAGAACCTAAACTATGAAACTAAGAAACTAAGAAATAATACAGCTAACAAATAAGTTTTGTGTCTTAGAAAACTGGTCACATAGGCCTGTAAGAAAACAAGTTAAAAAATGATAGGACACATAACACAAAAACAAACCACGAGTCACAGCCTGCAAACAGAATCGAGTGACAAAATAAAAAAAGACACAAAAACATCAGGATGGCACATTGGCCACACACAGGCCAGCAGCCCGGAGCAGGTGAGCTGCTCCTCGGGGAGAGGGAGGCAGCTGCAGGTGAGCCGCAGGATTGGCCAGACTGAGAAACAGTCCTCCAATCATCAGTAAGAGCTCACTCACAGGACTTCATGGGGGAAAAGGGACAGATTCAGGCACAAACACAAAACATAATAGGCAAATACTAACAAGGCCTAGGGACATACCAATACCCACCTCTGAACATATATTCAATAACCTTTTGGCAAAAAACTTATCATAACACAGTAATTAAACATATGTTTCCAGATTTCAAATGCAGTCATATACGGTCTCTCTGATCACAAAGTTAGAGCATAAAATACAGTGTGCAAATGTTGGTGATAGATACAATTGAACCGCTGACCTTGTAGTTTGTGGGCAAATGCTGAACCACTGAACAGTACCTGCTCTAACCAAATGTTTATGATATGAAGGAAAACAACAAGTAACACCGAGTAGTGGGCGGGGACAGGGGGGCGGGTGAAAACAGACGAACAGAGGTTTTCAGAGCGAAGACGTGCATCACAATAATCACAATACAACTGAAGTTAGCTCAAAATGACCAAAATATGTTTTAGCGGACTAAACATAGTACTTTATCTGCATAAATAGTTGTTTTACTTTTGTTTTATGAGTGAATTTGGAGACATTTTGGATACATAGCGATTCATAATAGTTAAATAGGGAGCCTTTGCCACGCTTTTTTTAGCAAACCAATCGATCGGCAGACAAAGAAGTTAGGATCAACTAGGAATGTGTTAATCTTTGCCAAATTTTACTTTAAAATTTAAAAATCTACCTCTCTTCAGTTCATTTCAGACATGCTTCTTGCACAAACATCAATTAGGAACAAAACAGATACTAAACCTGGACAAAACAAGGACTAAACAAGGAAAAGCCAAAAGCAAAACCTGTCAACTGGACAAAAAGTTGTAGGAGTTGAGACGTTTTGCTGCTCATCCAAGCCGCTTCTTCAGTTCTGGTCAGATTGCTGGTGGACACTGCCTTATATCACCCCCTCCCTTTTTAGTTGGGACCCTTGGCAGGCTGGGTTATACAAGCCAGACTTTACTTTGGATCAACCTGTACTATGGATCAGACCGCAGCAAATCAACAAAATGACTGGGTGACCAAGTCTAACATCAGTGACTACTGGGGATTACACAGACGACTAAACAAGGACTAAAACCAAGTCTACATCAGGACTAAACTGGGCTCAAATCAGGACCAAATCAGGACTGGAACACTCCCATAATTAAACACAGGTAGCTCTACACTCAAGTCCACTGAACAGCCAACAAGACAAGAAATGACCCACCACACTGCTCTATATGCACATGAACACAGCTACATACACACATGATCCCCTATAGGTCACCCCCGAGCCCTGCCCCATCCTCCCTATACGCTCCTATACACTAAAACACGGCTCCTTTTTAATTACACGCACCATAGGGAGATTACCCACAATGCACCCTTAATGAGCGCCGAGACGAGGGGCACCCGATCCGCACCCCGTCCCCGTGGCGTTGCGCTGTCACGGCTTGGCTAAGTTCATTAGCTCTTAGCCCCTATCCGCAATAAGTAAGCGGAACAGACCAGGCAGCACATGCTTGGGCCAAATGGTGACGCTAGCTAGCTCAAGGCGGGTAAAGGAGGAGCGCTAATTGAGTGATGCAAGCTGCGCGTTGATGAGACGCAATGTGCTATTCGACCAACGCAGACTTACAAACAGGCTAGAAAAGTTCGCGGATTTGTTTAGCGTTCCTTTTAAGGATAGTTTTTTTTAAGGGGTTGTACTCTCTTTCTTCACATCATAAAGTTAACAATTAAATGTTTTGCCCCACGCTGATATATGGTATGAAGTACGTCTTGGTTCGCCCCGGGAAGACCCAGGACACACCGGAGATGGGACTATGACTCGCGGCTGGCCTGGGAACGCCTTGGGATCCCAACGGAGGAGCTGGAGGAGGTGTCTGAGGTGGGGGAAGTCTGGGAGTCTCTGCTTAGACGGCTGCCCCGCGACCCGGCCTTGGATAAGCGGAAGAAAATGGTCGGACATCTTAGTTAAAAGCGTGTTATTATGTCCGTAAACCAGGAAGTAAAATTTGTTAGCATGCTAATTCCTGTTGGCATGTTAGAAAGTGAATAATATGTTCTGTTTTTACGTTTTAAGACACTAAACATATGTTACAGTGCCTTTAAAGGTACAGTATGTAACCCTCTGAAGGTGTGGTACCGCACTTTGGAACATTCTCAATGGTGATAGATATGTTTTATGTCAGACTGTGGACTATTATAGCCAAACCAACAGCATTTGCATTGAACAAGCAGGAAATGCACTCGTTCAGGCCCAAGTACGAGTCAGGTTTGTGAAGATGCAAGCCCGCCCTGTTTGAAGCACTAGGAAGAAGGAAGGATGAGAGTGTAGAGTAATATTCATGGCTTTGATGAGTGATTGGTTGAGCAGCAAACGAAGCAGGCTGTGATTGGCTGACAGCGACAGGAAGGTGGGACAAAGGGAAATACAGTCTTCTGAGTTAAATATAAGCTTCTGCTGCAATTGGAGTCAGTAGAGTATGTATAGATCAAGATTAAGCCTTGGTTCATGGTGGACAGACGGCAGAGAGTGCAAAGGCCAGAGTCTTACGTAATCCGCCTCACTCGTCCACCAGATATTTCTGACCATCATTTGTAATCTATATAAAGACATAGCAGTTCTCACACTCCATCACCAGGCTGCAGGAAAAGGACAGGACAAGCCCTGCACTGCACGACTGAAGAGAGACACCTACAGACCAGAGCAAACTAAAAAGAGGAAGTACTAGTTAGGTCATTTTTTCAGCAATGGTACAGGGTTTTTTTTTTTTTCCATTTTAGGAGTGCTCTATTGATTTAGTTTTTCAGATAAGCTCATGAATGTTCCTCTAGTCTTGGTTTAGACCTGGTTTAGACCCTATCCTTGCCAGTAAAATGAATGTAGCTCTGACAAAAGCATTAGCATGTGATATAGGTCCCACCACCACCAGGGGGCAACAGGTCAGCAGTGTGTTTTGGGCAGAAGCTAGTGCCACAAACAAACCAAAAAAAAAAACACAACCATGGATGCCTGTATTAGCGAGACTATCGAACAATCTGTTCTTGAAAAACATGCAGAAGGTAAGCGCTTTGTTGCATTTGTGGAGCGAAGCTTTTCTCTCAACTGGCTGTAGCAAAAGTTCGATTTTTTGGTTGTTCGCTGTTGTGACACTTTGAAAACTCTATTCAGAGTGCTACACATATCAATCTGGCATGAGCCAGGTTATATTTTGGCAGTACTGGTTCAGCAGTAATATAAACTTTGACTTGTTTTCTCCTGTCTCTAGTCTGTTGTCTTAAACCTGGTTAAATTAGGACAGCCTCTTGTGGTGTGTGAATTATTCTGCTAATTCACCGTCCACAGTGTGATTGAAAGGTAATGATTTTCTTGATTTAGAGTTTGCACAAATTCTGTGTTTTTTGTCCTCTGCTATTCCTCCAGTTTAAGAGTCATTACTAGGGAATGGATTAGTAACTATTCAACATGTTGGAACCTTACGATTTGAGGTTTTGAAGCTGTGCACTGGTCACATAGTGCTAACAGAATCACACTGACCCCACAGACATGAGCAGTGCCACCGCAAAGAATTGGGCAACGTCTTCCCGAACTTGTGGAGGGGCAAATCAGGCTTAAAAATCAGGTTTAATATCCCCTAGCGGCAGTCCTGTCTTAGTTGGGTTTGGCTCTGATATAATCCTTTCTTGAAAGTGAATTAGCTCAGCGGTAAACTAACTTTGAAACTGGCAGCTGTTGTTTTCTGGCCTGTTTCATTTTCACGGTGGTTGTTTTCCTGCATATGCAGCATAAAGTATTATAGTCTGATTTCATACTGTATGTTGAAGTATTCAAAAAGCAGTTCAAAAAGAGCTTTACTAGACATAATATCAAACCAAATCACCACAATCCCTTCTAGTGCTGATTTGACAGAGGAGCGGCTTGACACTTTCCCATGAAGCAGGTTATGCATATGTGTGCGTGTGTGTGTGTGTGGTGTGTGTCTGTGTGTCTGTGTGTGTGTGTACATGTATGTGTGTGTGTGTGTGCGTGTGTGTTTACGAAAAAAAAGGCCTTTGTACTAAGTCTGGTGTGTATCTCCATCACCCCGGTGCACCAGTAAAGAGCATCAGAGCCTAAAAAGGGTAATCCTGCCACACACTGCATACCTGTTCGGGAGCTGCCTCTTACTAACAGAGTGCCTGTGGAAAGAGAGTGGAGCCCCATGATGACAACTTAATGTGGTGCCAAGTATAAATGCAGGGAACAGTTGGTATGCAGCGACGAACAAACACTGTTTATCTTCAGGTTATGAAAAGAAGCCCACTCACACCTAAAATACTTACTTACCTCTATTTGGATTCCATCTTGTATATAGTGCTTGGCATTATGTATATGTATGCAGAACCCATAAAACATAAGTAATTAAAGGTGCATAGTGTAACATGCCTGCTTGCCTCAACAGAAGATTGCTTTGCCTAGAATGTACCACAGTTATGGCATTAAACTTGTATGTCCTGCATGTATTCAGTTGGTTGGCCGTTTTCATATGCTAAACCACCCTTGGCACCGTGTATATCTCGCACCTGACATGAAGAAGAATAAATCCATACAGTGAGAATATCCAAAAAGCATCTCCATGGAGAAAGGGGGAAAACCAAGTGGAGGGCCCCTATGCACCTTCTTGTCCCAAGTGCTAATAGTGTAAAACACCAGCCCATTTCTCTGTCTCTGGAGGAGGAGAGCTACTTGCTACTTGTTAAATAATTCACTACTCAAATACACAAGTATGCCACATAATGTGGTTAAATCCTCAAAAATGTTTGGTTGAAAAGACATCGGGGTAAATATTCTCAAGACTAGAAAAAGACTCTTTAGTTACTTCTGTAGGCCACAGTTGACCGCTGCGAGACAGTAGTTAACCTATTTTGAGTCTATACTCAACACTACAAATCCACATTAATACTTGTATACATGCGGGAGTTGTCTTGGTGTCTCATTGTTGGTGGGTCAATTCTTCTCCATTGTATTTTACTCGTCACATCTGACTAAGTATGGTCACAATAATAACATTCTCAAACTCGATAGAAAACAGACTTTCTACGTAATACAGATTTCCAATACCAGACGCAATGATTTAAAAAAAAAGAAAAAACTTCTGCTGGCCTTGGTCCTTCAGCTCACCAGGTGGTTCCATAATGAGTACATGGGTGTATGATTAGTCTGTGTGAGCTCTTATATTGTGATCCAGTCTCAAGATCATTCTAAGCTATTAAGGAGAGGCTTCACTCGTATCCTATGAATGTAACTCTTAGGCTCGATACCTGCCTCAAATGAGCGATAATGTCTGCACAATTGCAGACAGTCGTCTCTCTGAGCACAGTGTTTATGTGTGATACCGAGTTTCAGCCTGTAGGAGGCGACACAGCGTACCACAGATGAACTGATGACGGTGCTAGGGGCAGAGGTTCTAGCGTGAAGGAACGCCGTTGCTCTTACCAATGAGGCCAGATGATTTTGGCAGGGACATGTTTCGGTCCACAGTTGTAGTTATTTATGTGGGAATGGATAGTATTCAAGGTTTTTGTCGTAATGCAGTGGTGCTGCAATGATGTCCCGCGAGATCTAGAGGAAGGGATGGTAACTCCTCGTAAATGGATAGCATGGGAAACACGCGTTCAAGTCCAGAATGTTAAAATCCTATTGACAGCGTCCAATGGCTGCCTCTGATTAGGACTTGCATTGAGAGCATTCCTTTTGTTTACTATTTGCAAAGAGGGGACTGTTGTGTGAGGGACTAGGTGGAAGTGGGAACCTTAGCTGCAC